>CM074718.1:191506035-192098535 GCA_037306005.1 Rhinophrynus dorsalis | reverse complement strand
AACAGAAGGCGCAGTAACAAGAGATAAAAGCAGTATAAGAGTAGAAGAGTGCTCACCTGACTGACAGCTGAGGGGCTGGCGCAGTTCTTCCTGTAACACGCCAACATGTGTGCGGTCTGACTGATCAGCACATCACGCACTGTCTTCAAGGGGTGATGGAGGATTGCTTTGTATGCTAAAATAAGAACAATATAACACAGTTCAAGCAATGCACGGCATAAGCCCCTTACATTACAATGAGTAACATATCAAGCTGTCTGTACTGGTGTAGCCTGTACCATGTTCTTATTAGACACAGTATATCAGGGATGGGATACCTGGGGATGATGGGAGTTGTAGCTTACAACATCTGGAATGTATCAGGTTGCCCAACCAGGCAGCAGATAATAGACTAACGCACCACCGGTGTTCTAGCCATTCCAACTGTGCTGAGTTGTGGGTGTGGCCCGCTCAGTCTTGATCCCACTGCACAGACTCAGTTTTAACCCTTTGAGTGACAGAGGGGTGTGGAACGCATTGCAAAACAATGTGTTGCACACACCTCTTGCACTCAAAGGGTTAATACAAGACTAGAGGTTTCACATTATAATAAAATTCTATTGTTCCCTTAGCAGAAAAGTAAGAATATGTGTTAACAACAGAATTCAACCAAATGAATTTTGGAAAGGATTCCACTCGATACAAAAAGCCAAAGAAGAAGACCAAAAACAAGATGTGAAGATGAAACTGCCAAATTTGTTGGTACACAGTGGAAACAAAAGGCACAAGACTGAAGCTGTTGGAGGCTTGCTGAGGAGGCCTTCATCCTGCAGTGGATTAACAATGGCTGAAGATGATTATGAACCTAACCTTCACAATCAGGAAATGCATAACAAACTGTGGGGTAAGAGGTCACATCCTTTCTGTTTATTATTATGAAGGGAAAGACAAGGGTGTCCAAATTTCTAAGAGGGACAGATCTATGTCTAAGTCTTGGGTGTCTGGAGGTGGGGGAAGGGGTCACTTGCCCCCCCTACAATTGCCCCCTCCATATAAACAAATTGGCTGGATGGGCTGGCCTGGGGGGGTCATATTATGGCTTTGCCCCCCCCCCGCACGAGCCATCAGAAGGTCCTCACGATTTTGTGGTGTCACGTCTTCTGCACCTCATGGCATGATTGATTCTCAGAATTTCTTGGTATATAGAGATTTAAGTGTACTACCACTCTGCATGCATTTTTTCTAGATTACCTTGAATTTGACTAGTGATCTGGATACCATTTATTATGAGCTTACTGAAATCTCATTTTCTATCTTCATATTATTATTCTTTTTTTAATTCGTATGGTTTATGGTTACTTATCAGTTAACAGATCATGTACGTTAGAGGGTTATCTTCCTGTGCAATGATAACCTATAGTATGGAAAGTTAGGACAGAGACTTGTTTATGGGATGTTAGGAAGGACACTCGTTTATCAAAATTTAAGGTTCTGGATATACCAATTTCAATGACGTCATTACTGTGCTACAATTCCAGTATCATTATCAGATTATACAGGGTGTTTCCTTTAAACAGTTTTTTGGCAATAAATTTACATGCTCGCTATGTTTTTTCTTCTTTTCTGGACACCCTCATCTGTCTATACCCATTGTTTAATATTAAGTAGTTTCTTCTAAAATAGCATTTGAGGGACTTCATATGTAACAGAATACTTAGGGAATACACTTTTAATTTATCTTTAACACTTTTATTTTAAACATTTTCATAATTTTTCTCCAAAGTTATCTTACAACTTTTAAACTAGTATAATATAAACAATATTTTCTTGTAATAAGGATTTTCCTTACTTGGTGAAAGAACTTCTGAATTTTATTAACAACAGAGTGGCGAATATTATCCCACCCAAGTTCTCCTCTCTACCTCATACGCCTTGTTCTTTGTCTTATAGTTTGAACTCTGGATACAAACAATTACTATGCACAAAGCCAGATCTTACAGAGTTTACATATTATATGGTAGTTCATTGATATCCTATTATTGAAGTCATAGAAGAAAGAGGATGTGACGGGAATTCCAACACTTTATGAATATACCATTTACTGACTGGATAGCAGTGTCTAATACTGTTTAGCAAGGTTTTTCAGTATGATATATGTTGTTTTCACTTTTTCTTAATTTGCTGCTTTGGGAAGAATAAAAAGAGTTTAGCATAACATTCACACTCATGTCCATGTCATATACCTATTTGGTAAGTTTAGTTATGTACAAAGCAGTATTATTTAAAAGCACTCTTGTATTAGTATGTTATGTGATACATTTATATTCTGTATCAGCCAACAGTGGGTGGGGCTGGGGGTAGGGTCATGTGAGGAGTGGGCAGGCCAAGCATTAGGGTAAGGGTAGACTTGGGTGTCTTGCATAAGGAAGCCTGAGATGTAAATCTGGCCATGAGTGCCCCGTTCATTTCCATTTGATAAGTTGGTGAAATAAACATCTATATTACAAGGTTTTACTACAAATTGCTTTATAATGCAAGCTTCCCGAGACACAGATTGGAATGTGACATCCAAGACCAATCACATGAAAATGTGTAACACTTATAAGTTAAACTGTTACAGATGCAACTTTACTGAAGAATTTTGGAGGAGGTAAAATTCATATGAATTGGCATTTCTATATACAAGGCCACCAACAGTTGTACTTTGGCCCAGAACCACCACAGTACAGAAGGCCCCACACTAACTCCATGATAGACATGCCATGTTATTTCAGTTTTACAATTTAAAATCAGAATTTAGTGGGGCAAATGTATAAATCAAAACAAATGTAAACAAATTGGGCTATATAAAATAGACTTTGTGCACTAAGGCACAAAAAAGGTCATTTATCTATATAGCATAATGGGGGTTAAGGTGTTAAACTGCAATTTTCCATTGAGGCCACTGTGTGGCATTGTTTCTATAACTTTCTATTGAAAGCTTTAGTCCCATAGAAAGATATACAAAAAAATGCCCCGCGGAACCCAGCTGGTGTTATTATTAACAGTTTAATAAAACAAAATTCATTCTGCTGGTTTTAAATACAAATGTTTAATTAGATAAGCATGATAACGATTACAGCACATTGATATGGTATGAAGACCTAAGTGAAAAAAACTGGATTTAACCCTTTGAGTGTCAGAGAGGTATCAAATACCTTTGAATGCAAGGCATTGGCAGTAAAAGGGTTAAAGATTTACCTGATTTTGCAAAGAAGTTGATGAGGGCATCCGTCTCACAGCTCTTGTAGAGATCTGCCAACTGGGGACTACAGCTCAGGCTGATATTATGGATAAGGAGGCGCCTCTGGCCGTTGATGGTTGTGTACAACAGAGCGCACTGAAACAAGACAATCACTATTAGCTTGATATTGTAAAAGGCTAACATCCAAACCTGAATAAGTGGACTTCATATTCACATGATAACATATTCAGTACAGAAAGTACACCACTGTATATTCTGATAGGCTTATTTCAAACAAATTATTTTAAGAAATACAAGTTTATTCAAAGATCGCATGGTGACCTTGAACAGTGATGCACTGGAGACCTTTCTAGGCACCAAGGTGTTAAACATTCCACTCTTGTTGTGCAGCTGAATTGTATTAGGAGTTTGAAGTTTTAGGTGTGGTTTAGTTTTTCAGAGTGTGTATTATCTTAGTCTTCTTAAATTACATCTGGCAAAATCTTAAATTGTTACCATTCCACATTAAATTACATAGAACATTCCAAAAATTGTTTCTATACTGGCTAGAAGAAGCAGATACTCTGCAGCTTTACCCATCTGTGATACATGACCTGAAGGAACGGTTTGACTTTTCATTTCAAAAAAGAAGCTGACGATGGTAAGAAGTTAGATTGGCCTAGAACAAAGTTCTCAAACTTTAGCCTTTAATGTCACAAGAAATCTCTAAGGAACCCTAACATGCAATCCTTTTAACCTACTGGAGAGAGATTGAGACCTCGCTAACATCTAAAGGGTTAACATAGTATGTATGTTATCAGGATGTTAGTTTGTACTGCTATATTACAACTACAATAATTACTATTTGGATACAAAGAAATCTAATAAAAAATAAAAATAATTGTTGAAAGTACTTTCATTTCCACTGTGGTGTGTGTGTACTCATCGTATGAACTGCTAACAAAAGTAATGGGGTATTACTGAGGCTATATCCCAGTGTCTTCATGATATTTATGATAATGTCACGAAAGCATGTCTGGCACAGTTATTCCTTGTGCCAATTATGGGGTTATAGCTATATGAAATTAGTGTCCGTAATTCCACAATTTTCCAGGCCATACTGAATAGTATGATGTACACTAGCGGTCAAAAGTTTGAGAACGCCTCAATTTTTGCTTCTTTTAGTTACTGCCATATAACTTGACAAAAACATTAGAAAAACATGTCAACACTGGGTATTTCTAAAATCAAGACAAATATTATAATCTATTCAGTAGGTTTTTTTAGAGTTTGTAGATGTGTAAAAGATTTTTAGTGCCAAAGTTAAAAAAGTGGATTTGTTACATTTGTTTCATCATATTTTATATGTCCTGCTCTTTTAAAAAAGTATCCAGGCCCTTTTTAAAGTCACCTAATGTATTCAATATCACCACCTCTTCAGGCAGTGAATGCCATACCTTTATTGTCCTTACCATAAAGAATCCCTTCCGCTGTTGTAGATTAAATCTCCTTTCCTCAAGTCTAAGCAGGTGACGCCTTGTTCTTTGTACTGTTCTGTTAATGAACAGGTCTTTGGAGAGCCCTTTATATGGACCTTGAACATACTTATATAGTGTTATCATATCCCCTATAAGATGCTGTTTCTCTAGTGTGTACAAGTTTAACTTTTCTAGCCTTTCTTCATAACTAAAACTTTCCATTCCCCTTATTAGTTTTGTAGCCCTCCTCTGCACTTTCTCTTATTCCATAATGTCCTTTTTCAGAAAGGGTGCCCAGAATTTAACAGCATATTCAAGGTGGGGTCTTACCATGGACCTGCAAAGAGGCAGAATAATATCTTCCTCGCGTGAGTCACTACCCCTTTTAATACAAGCCAATATCATTTTGGCCTTTGCAGCTCCCAGCTGGCACTGCAGGCTACTGCTAAGTCTATTGTCTACCATTACTCTCAAATCCTTTTCATCAGTAGATTTCCCCAGTACATACAATATATGTTATTTAGTGATGCTTTATTGTGAAAACAAACAATTTCTTAATCCCTAAAGTACATGGGTTATTTTGTATCTGGAAAACCACATCAATTTACACATTTCTTGCAATATTTTTGCTAAACAAGGCTTTACCATTTTAATATAAACCTTTTTAGTGCCAGAGGGCTGTCCAGTGTATTGCAAGGCAATGTGCCACAGATGACCCTCTGGTTATCAAAAGGTTGATCACGCCAACGCAAAATATAAATATTTTTCAGGATAGAACAATCTTCTTTTAATGACATATTTAAATATATAATCCAAATGTTTGGAGAACGTACATACATATGTAAAAAAAATAAATTGCATTATATGATGATTCTGCACATGATTTTCTATACAAAATCAATTCAGCTACAGAAAAATATCCCAAAATGTATTTAGCTACGTATCCGTTTTGCAGAAATACCCTATACAAGCAGAACTGTAATTTCATTATGGGAAATAAACTGACTAAATTAGAAGATACATAATGCAGTTCACAAACTACAAACCACTATATGAGCATTCCTATAAATGTATGTGTGTGGTTATGTCTGCGTAGGAGTGCAGGAGGGGGTGGGAAGGGGAGAATCTGGAGGTAGTAAAGAAAGGATTGGAAGAAGGGTAAGTGACAGGGGTGCAAAGGGACCAACATGTATGGAGAACGAACAGATTCTACCTGCTAATTTAAACACTTCTTTTAAAGGAGCAGTAAACTATTTATTATGAAAAACTGTATATTGTAGAGTGTTTTCTGTTGAGTAAAATAAGGATACTCCCACTGCAGAGAGACTCATATTTCCAGAATTATTACCATTTAAACATTTTTTTTTACATCAGCAGTGCCCTCTAGTGGTCAAATTCCAATTAGTTATTCTGTTACATTCTAATGGAGAGGAAAGTCAGTGACATACTGTTCTCCATAAAATGTGATAGAAACTGTTGAGTCACTTCCTGTCAGTTAGAAATTCCAGGAAGCAAATGCACAGTTCACTTCCTGATTATTTGAACTGTTATATTATTTAAATACAACAACTGACAGATGTACCATTGTTTTACTCAGCAGGAAAACCTGTATAATATAAAAAAAGTTTACTGTTCCTTTGAGAGCTGCATCAGAATCGTTATTGATGCCCACAGTAGCTCTTTTGTCCCTTTCTCCTTTCCTTACCTCTCTCCTCCATGTGTCTCTGGGTTGTGATGTCATCAAAACCATGATGACTGGAGGCTGAGACCTGCAGTCATGTAGGGCAGCAACTGTTAACCTAATCAGTTAAATAATTGGAGGGAGGGTTGTGTTCTTTTTCTTTACTTTAGGAGGGGAAGCCTTGTCCCTGTGCTATGCTGATCAATAAGCAAATGCACACACACTGCCTGCAACGGATCAAATATGGTACTGACAGTCATCTGGGACAGGGATGTTAGTGACAACCTGGCCCCTGCAGCTCCAGTGGCCACAGATGCACACTAGAGATTTCTAATAAAAATTAGGGCTTTTATATAACCACAGGCATTTCTGCTAAAGCCCCGGCTTTATTTCTCAGATATAACCAAGCAGATGAGAGCTGTCCAACTTATGGATCACATGGCGTTCAGCGAGTGTGGTGGACTAATAAAAACTGCAGTGATTCTGGGGAAAACCAACTGCACCATAGGAGACAAATAAACTTGTTTATTTGTTTGCTTAGTAGCGTTAGTCACCAGAATTATTACCTTATTTAATAGATTTATGCTTTCTTCCATAGCTGACAGTAGCACGGAGCGCGGACATCTTGCCACAGTGACGTCCACACGCCTGCGCTGTCAGTCCCTTTTGGAGCCGGCCGGCTCCTAGCAACACCTCCTAGACTCGGCTGGGACTGACAGCGCAGGTGCGCAGACGTCACTACGGCAAGATGTCTGCACTCCGTCCTGTCTGTCACCCATGGAAGAAAGCTTAAATCTATTAAATAAGGTAATAATTCTGGCAACTAGCGCTACTAAGCAGCTAGTCGCCAGATGGGGACTTAATTAAGCTAAAGATGTTGTGCTGTGGTAGTTCCGCTTTAACCCCCATAAAATAAGGATCTTAACCCACTGAATGCTACAGAGGTCTCCAGCACAACAACCTAACATTCAAGGGTAACAATTTGAGTGCCAGAGGAGTGCGGCGTTGTGCACCCCTTTGATATTCAAAGGGTTAAAAGCCCCAATTAAATAAGTGGCGATTTTATTTCCCCCCTATGGCGCAGTTGGTTTGCCCCATAACTACTGCCATCAGTATGTTAGACCTTTTCACATGGACACATGGTTTATGAGCAGTGGCCTGAAACGACTGTGTGGCAATAGGAAATATTTGTGCAAACAGCATGCAAGAAATAATGTGAGAAAATGTTCACAATGTGTGATTTATTGGCAAAAAAAGGATTATCAAGGGTCCAATGTGTGATTCATTACAAATTAAGCTTAGAAATGTCATATTCTAAGATTTAGTGCAAGAAAAGAAATCTCTCTCTGCAACTGAGAAATGCATATAAAGAAAACAAACTACACCACAGCAAACAAACCCCGGCGATTAAGCAGAAGGGTCATGACCTTGTTCTGAAGAGCCCATATACCTATGTGTTTAACGATGCTGCTCTAGGAAAAAATGGTTAGGTGGGTGGGGTAGACATCTGAATGATGTGGGTGGGGTAGACATTTGACTGAAGTGGGTGGGTCAGTTTAGCCACACCCTCATCCTTTCATAAAACGAATCTCCTCTCTTCTCTCTCTCCTTTCACAACAATACAGGTTGTTTTATTGGTCCATTCCAGCCCTGTCCCTGACCTTTATTTTATATGTGTACTGATGCATTTTTGTTGTTATAGATGAGAGCATAAATGTGCATGCTTGCTTGCCTGTAAGGATGGAGGTCTTTTCTACTTGCCGTTCAACCCCTCTGACTGCCTTATTTTAATGTTCCATGTATATGTTAATGTGTTTTACTATTTGTTTGTCAAAATATATAAGTGCATATGTATATAAATAAATGTTATATTATAAAAAATAAAATAAAATGGTATTTTCTTTACTGCAATAACCCAGATTGAAGGCCAGTTATTTAACCCTTTGAGTGGCAAAGTGTTGCTCACCCCTCAGGTGCCCAACGGGTTAATCCTCTAAGGACCATATGGGTGTATCCGACTGGTCTTTAAAGGGTTACGATACGGTTCTCCAAATCTTTCCTCCATGGGGTGTTTTCCATTGCTGAATGCTGAAGGATGATACTGTGAGTCTGTAGGCAGGCCTAATACATGGTTTAGTTTCTGCAGACTTCATTTTTAGTTTATAACAGTGGTCCTGAACCACAGGGTTTCTTGAAGAAGTAGAAAAGGTTCCACAGAACAAGTCTTTGTAATAGCAGACAATGGAACAATCCTGAATTGACACACAGCAGATATGTGGTTCTGTGACTGTCAGTGGATATGTGATTCTGTGCATAGCAGTGGATATATGGTACTATGACTAGCAGTGGATATATGGTACTATGAAAAGCAGTGGTTATGTAGTTCGGTGAGCAGACATGGATATGTGGTTCTGTGACTAGAGATGGTTATTTGGTTCTGTGACTTGCAGTGGATATGTGGTTCTGTGCATAGCAGTGGATATATGGTACTATGACTAGCAGTGGATATATGGTACTATGAAAAGCAGTGGTTATGTGGTTCGGTGAGTAGAAGTGGATGTGTGGTTCTGTGACTAGCAGTGGTTATTTGGTTCTGTGACTTGCAGTAGATATGTGGTTCTGTGCATAGCAGTGGATATATGGTTTATGACTAGCTGTGGTTCGGTGACTAGAAGTGGATATCTGATTCTGTGACTAGAAGTGGATATGTGGTTCTGTGCATAGCAGTGGATATATGGTTTATGACTAGCTGTGGTTCGGTGACTAGAAGTGGATATGTGGTTCTGTGACTAGTGGTGGTTATGTGGTTCTGAGACTTGCAGTGGATATGTGGTTCTGTGCCTAGCAGTGGATATAGGATTCTGTGACTAGCAAGGATAGTAATACAATTTAACACATATTCTTGCAGCAGAAGAGCCTGCCGCCACTACAACATACACATCACTGAGTATTGCAGGGATGGTGTTACATTGTATCACTATCCCTATTTTCAAAGTAGCTGAGAAAAAAAGAGATACAGAGAGCTCACTGTTAGGTACATAATTGTTAAAAATAAGTAAAGATGAAACAAGGTTTGAGGTAGTTTTGCTTTATATCTATGTATTTTTAGAATATTTTAAGTCAAAAAAGGAGGTTGACTGTCACTTTAATAGTATATATGTCTATTATAAACACCATGGTTTACATAATTACCCTGAGAACTTTAAACTCTGACAATCTTATTTTTGGGTGTTAACATCTTAAAGACCAAAGGGGTGTGCAACACTTAGCTTTGCATTAAATTACTCACCCCTGCAGTCCTTAATGGGTAAATATGTCCATGGATCGTGATCTAATTTATAAACCTAATTATGGTCCACGCATTCAGACCCTTAACCCTCTGAGTGCCATAGGGGTACAGAGCACATTGCTTTGCAATGCGTTGCGTACCCCTCTGGCACTCAAAGGGTTAAGCCGAATCTAGAGATGTAGACTAAATATTCCATTTTTTTGGAATGGACAAGTGAACATTATCAAGATGAATTTGCTACAACTGAATCCTTTATCTGGCAAAACAAAAGACCCAGAGTTATGGGACAGATCATTTTACCCCCAGGAAAAAAATACACATACACTTAAACACACACCAGGAAATGGTGGATATTGAATATGGCTTGTCTCCTATTTCACTTTCTTCCTGTATATGGCTTCATCCTCCTGATGATACCTCCATCTTAATATGTCATAATATGTGGAACTAATTACCTAATAAATATTACCTCATATTGAATTCAACCATTCCTATATAATAAATCCTTCCCTCCTTCCCTGCAATTTCAGATTCCTAGAAAATGCATGTATAACCCACCTTAGAGACCTATACGTATGTGACACTATGATTTCTTTCAGTGGCATATATTTTACTCTTCACCACACCAACCTTTTTTCCTGTTTCCTACAGATCTCTAAAAGCAAAATTAGATGCCATGTCTCATCTGACCAGGCACGTGCACACATAGATACCAAGGTGGCCTTGAGCACCTGCCCTTTTTGTCCAAAGTGCCCTCGTGCCCTTTTAACAAACAAACAAAAAAACATTTAATCAGTCCAATTTTATCGAGAAGTGCCCTTTTTTTCATTTGAGCCCCTGCCCCCCAAAATTTCTGAGCACGTCCCTGCACCTGACCTACTACGAACAAGCAATGCACTGTGCACTCCTTTGGCACTCAGATGGTTAAGGGCTTTAAGCTCCAAAGGCCTCATTTCAAATGTATATTTGACTCTCCATAATTGTGCTGATAGCTTGAAATTCCCTTATATGAAGGCCAAAGGCCACTCTTATTTCACAGGTGGAGAGGTATACGGGAGGTGACCACTAAACTCTCAATTTGTGCATCACATAAGAAACAAGTTTATATAACCATGTACTGTGTTAGTACCTGACCCCACCAAAATGCATAAAATGGGCAGTTCAACCAGTCTTTGCTGGAAAAATTGCAGCCATATAGCTAACATGATACATTGTTAGTGGTATTGTCCCAAAATTACCCAGTTATGAGATTCTATCAGGACATTAATCTCAGAATATTCTCATATGTACTGAGGCTGACACAGCGCTTCCTCCTCTCTAAACCTCTCCCTCTTTATAGCACAACACAAAAGAAAAGAAATTCCCTGGAAGGGACTGCAGGGTACTGGAGGGGAAGCATGTCATAGGGAGGGTTGAGCCAGACAGGATGTGTGGTAATAGGGAGGAGTGTAAAGAATAGGCTTAACCCCTTCCCGACAATGGACGTACATGTACGTCCTGCAGAAACTGTGACTTAGTGACAGAGGACGTACATGTACTTCCCGGAAGTCCGGGTCCCCGCACGGATTACATTAGCGAAAAAAAATAAACTGCTTCAGGTCTATGCATGTTTGTAATAAATTTGTGAACAGCCAGGTCCTAGGTCCCTGCTTCAGGTCTATGCGTGTTTGTAATGAATGTGTGAACAGTCAGGTCCTAGGTCCCTGCTTCAGGTCTATGCATGTTTGTAATGAATGTGTGAACAGTCAGGTCCTAGGTCCCTGCTTCAGGTCTATGCGTGTTTGTAATGAATGTGTGAACAGCCAGGTCCTAGGTCCCTGCTTCAGGTCTATGCGTGTTTGTAATGAATGTGTGAACAGTCAGGTCCTAGGTCCCTGCTTCAGGTCTATGCGTGTTTGTAATGAATGTGTGAACAGCCAGGTCCTAGGTCCCTGCTTCAGGTCTATGCATGTTTGTAATGAATGTGTGAACAGTCAGGTCCAAGGCCACTGCTTCAGGTCTATGCGTGTTTGTAATGAATGTGTGAACAGTCAGGTCCTAGGTCCCTGCTTCAGGTCTATGCGTGTTTGTAATGAATGTGTGAACAGTCAGGTCCTAGGTCCCTGCTTCAGGTCTATGCGTGTTTGTAATGAATGTGTGAACAGTCAGGTCCTAGGTCCCTGCTTCAGGTCTATGCGTGTTTGTAATGAATGTGTGAACAGCCAGGTCCTAGGTCCCTGCTTCAGGTCTATGCGTGTTTGTAATGAATGTGTGAACAGTCAGGTCCTAGGTCCCTGCTTCAGGTCTATGCGTGTTTGTAATGAATGTGTGAACAGTCAGGTCCTAGGTCCCTGCTTCAGGTCTATGCGTGTTTGTAATGAATGTGTGAACAGTCAGGTCCTAGGTCCCTGCTTCAGGTCTATGCGTGTTTGTAATGAATGTGTGAACAGTCAGGTCCTAGGTCCCTGCTTCAGGTCTATGCGTGTTTGTAATGAATGTGTGAACAGCCAGGTCCTAGGTCCCTGCTTCAGGTCTATGCGTGTTTGTAATGAATGTGTGAACAGTCAGGTCCTAGGTCCCTGCTTCAGGTCTATGCGTGTTTGTAATGAATGTGTGAACAGTCAGGTCCTAGGTCCCTGCTTCAGGTCTATGCGTGTTTGTAATGAATGTGTGAACAGCCAGGTCCTAGGTCCCTGCTTCAGGTCTATGCGTGTTTGTAATGAATGTGTGAACAGTCAGGTCCTAGGTCCCTGCTTCAGGTCTATGCGTGTTTGTAATGAATGTGTGAACAGTCAGGTCCTAGGTCCCTGCTTCAGGTCTATGCGTGTTTGTAATGAATGTGTGAACAGTCAGGTCCTAGGTCCCTGCTTCAGGTCTATGCGTGTTTGTAATGAATGTGTGAACAGTCAGGTCCTAGGTCCCTGCTTCAGGTCTATGCGTGTTTGTAATGAATGTGTGAACAGTCAGGTCCTAGGTCCCTGCTTCAGGTCTATGCGTGTTTGTAATGAATGTGTGAACAGCCAGGTCCTAGGTCCCTGCTTCAGGTCTATGCGTGTTTGTAATGAATGTGTGAACAGTCAGGTCCTAGGTCCCTGCTTCAGGTCTATGCGTGTTTGTAATGAATGTGTGAACAGTCAGGTCCTAGGTCCCTGCTTCAGGTCTATGCGTGTTTGTAATGAATGTGTGAACAGTCAGGTCCTAGGTCCCTGCTTCAGGTCTATGCGTGTTTGTAATGAATGTGTGAACAGCCAGGTCCTAGGTCCCTGCTTCAGGTCTATGCGTGTTTGTAATGAATGTGTGAACAGTCAGGTCCTAGGTCCCTGCTTCAGGTCTATGCGTGTTTGTAATGAATGTGTGAACAGCCAGGTCCTAGGTCCCTGCTTCAGGTCTATGCGTGTTTGTAATGAATGTGTGAACAGCCAGGTCCAAGGCCACTGCTTCAGGTCTATGCGTGTTTGTAATGAATGTGTGAACAGTCAGGTCCTAGGTCCCTGCTTCAGGTCTATGCGTGTTTGTAATGAATGTGTGAACAGTCAGGTCCTAGGTCCCTGCTTCAGGTCTATGCGTGTTTGTAATGAATGTGTGAACAGTCAGGTCCTAGGTCCCTGCTTCAGGTCTATGCGTGTTTGTAATGAATGTGTGAACAGCCAGGTCCTAGGTCCCTGCTTCAGGTCTATGCGTGTTTGTAATGAATGTGTGAACAGTCAGGTCCTAGGTCCCTGCTTCAGGTCTATGCGTGTTTGTAATGAATGTGTGAACAGTCAGGTCCTAGGTCCCTGCTTCAGGTCTATGCGTGTTTGTAATGAATGTGTGAACAGTCAGGTCCTAGGTCCCTGCTTCAGGTCTATGCGTGTTTGTAATGAATGTGTGAACAGTCAGGTCCTAGGTCCCTGCTTCAGGTCTATGCGTGTTTGTAATGAATGTGTGAACAGCCAGGTCCTAGGTCCCTGCTTCAGGTCTATGCGTGTTTGTAATGAATGTGTGAACAGTCAGGTCCTAGGTCCCTGCTTCAGGTCTATGCGTGTTTGTAATGAATGTGTGAACAGTCAGGTCCTAGGTCCCTGCTTCAGGTCTATGCGTGTTTGTAATGAATGTGTGAACAGCCAGGTCCTAGGTCCCTGCTTCAGGTCTATGCGTGTTTGTAATGAATGTGTGAACAGTCAGGTCCTAGGTCCCTGCTTCAGGTCTATGCGTGTTTGTAATGAATGTGTGAACAGCCAGGTCCTAGGTCCCTGCTTCAGGTCTATGCGTGTTTGTAATGAATGTGTGAACAGCCAGGTCCAAGGCCACTGCTTCAGGTCTATGCGTGTTTGTAATGAATGTGTGAACAGTCAGGTCCTAGGTCCCTGCTTCAGGTCTATGCGTGTTTGTAATGAATGTGTGAACAGTCAGGTCCTAGGTCCCTGCTTCAGGTCTATGCGTGTTTGTAATGAATGTGTGAACAGTCAGGTCCTAGGTCCCTGCTTCAGGTCTATGCGTGTTTGTAATGAATGTGTGAACAGCCAGGTCCTAGGTCCCTGCTTCAGGTCTATGCGTGTTTGTAATGAATGTGTGAACAGTCAGGTCCTAGGTCCCTGCTTCAGGTCTATGCGTGTTTGTAATGAATGTGTGAACAGTCAGGTCCTAGGTCCCTGCTTCAGGTCTATGCGTGTTTGTAATGAATGTGTGAACAGTCAGGTCCTAGGTCCCTGCTTCAGGTCTATGCGTGTTTGTAATGAATGTGTGAACAGTCAGGTCCTAGGCCACTGCTTCAGGTCTATGCAAGTTATTGGTACCAACTAGCATCTTAATACACGTGATACAATGTTAACTCCTTACAATACTAGGGGGGTCTTGGATCACTATAGCATACAAAAAGGGTTGAAATTTATTTTTATGGTTCCAATGGGATTTATTTTAAAACAAAACGGTTCAGCCATTGTGAAATGTTTTAAAACCAATGTTATAGAGGATAGCTTGATTTACTAGATATTTACATGAATATGTCCCATTGCCATTCATAGATGTTATTTCATTTAAAGAGAAACTAATATGGTGAAATAAATAACATGTATGTTGAAAGTCAGTCCTTTTTTTACTAGTTATCACTTCTACCCCAAACTCTGACAGCAGATGTATTATAGTCCTACAACCCTCAATGTTCAGTTTAGGCCCGGGGCTTCTCTTCCACAGAGCTGGTCCTGTTGCAGCAGATGATTCCTATTGGATGCTATGATGCCACACCGACATGTGCAGCCACTCTGACTGAGACAGCCAATGGCAGCTTCAGCTCTTGCTCTTGTGGTAGACCTGTACAACTAGGGTTGTAAGTTTATAATGCTGCCACTTGCAAAGGAAGAAGAAGCAGTGATTAAGTAGTAAAAAACAGTGCTTCAACTTGTTTTTAGTTTCCTAGGTAGTTGGCCTTTCAGGAATGTTTATAATAATACCTGGATTAATGCACCGGTGTCCTCATTGAGTTTATCATCATGCTTAAACTCCACAGTCACTGCTTTATCACAGTCTACAGCAGCCATCTCTACATCTGTAGTGTTGTTCATGTAGACAGCTCCAAAGAACTCTGTAGCCCTGAAACCTGTGGGTGGGCCGAAACCTTTGGTTAATACTTACAGGTATAGAGTAAAACACTGATTACATAACCAAAGTGACTGCTTAGTGTACTAACATCTCCTAATAATAAATATTACTTTCCTCACAATGACCAGAAAACTGTTGGGGACCTCCTTTTTTTTCTTTTTCATATTTGATAAGATCCGATAAGACCTTCTTGTGGAGATAATGTTGTACATTTGGCAATATCGTAATAATGTCCTACATGAAGCACTTCTCACCCCTTTTCACTACAATTTCACCTCAATCACACCATGAGCTCCACAACCTAGCTTCAGTTATGCCATATCAGTGTATCCATTGCAAAAGCCTTATTTGACTATACAAATCTTCTTCAAAGTGAATCTATCACCTTAAGGAAAGTTTAGCTTGTTTGTAGTGAATTAAAATCTGCCTGCATGTTTTTGAAAAATGTACCTATATGCTCTGTTGGCACAGAGTGGCACTGTATGCAAATTCCCTGCATTGTATGTAATTTGTTCTTCTCAACTCCAAACTTATCACTCACTGTGCTATTAGACATGCTCTGCCTAGATTCATTCTAAACACACTGTATGGTAATATTCGCTCAGAACAAAATCGAATTAGCATAATATGCTCACTGTGCCACCAACACTTAATCCTTTGCGTGCCAGAGTGGTACCTAACACATTGATTTGCATTGAGTTGGGAACCTCTACCAGCACTCAAAGGTTTAAAGGTTACATTTCTCAAAAAAATAAATTAAGTTATACTGCAAAGAAATGACAAAAAAATATACATACAGCTAGTTTTTAATTTTCTTTAAAATGACCTAAACTTACAAAAGAGACAAATCCACTTTATTTAATTAGGATTGTTATGTGTTGATGTGGTTGTGTGTCTATGATAATGTTATACAAAACAAATCCTTTTCTGCATTAAAGTCTGATAAATAGTGAGTGTTAGAGTTCTTGCTTCTCTGATGATGGCAAGTTCTCAATTTTATCATAGCTTTCTATGCAAATCCATATTAAAGGAGCAGTAAACTTTTTTTATGAAAACACATATTTTATAGAGCATTTCCTGCTGAATAAAACAAGGGTACTCCCATCGCTGTCAGATATTTTATTCAAACTTTATAGCAGTTCAAATAATCAGGAAGTGAATTTACTGTGTTTACTTCCTGATAGTTCTAACTGACAGGAAGTGACAGGCAGTTTCTATCACATTCTATGGAGAACTGTATGTCTCTGACTTTTCTGACTTTCCTCTCTATTAGAATCTAACAGGAAATCTAATTACAATTTGACCACTAGAGGGCACTGCTAATGTAAAAAAGCATGGGTTTAAACTGTAATAACTCTGGAAATATAAATCTCTCGGCAGTGGGAGTACCCTTTTTTTACTCAATAGGAAAATCCTTACAATATATATTTTTTCCTAAAAAAAGTTTACTGCTCCTTTAAACTTACTCAAGTGCTCCACTTCACATGAGACATCAGATGATGTTGGAGTAAACTGTACGTACAAATCTTAATAGTAGGTCTGCAGTAAGGTTAAGAACCAGGCTGTCAAATTACACATAGATGCATGTTTCAATTATTCCATAGCAGTATAATGCGAAACTTCACCCTTTATATCTAAAGTGAACTTTCACATTAAACTACAATGAACTAGTTTGTCATACATTTCTATGAAGTCACTTTAAAGGGATAGTAATGTTTCACAAAAACAGCAGCTCCAAGTAATCTTAATAGTATTTGTTCCAGAGAGAGTGTTATTTCACTGTCAGAGTTGCAGTTCAAGACTATTTGAATGGTATTCCCCTCATGCCTCTTGTACCTAGTGTAAGTCATCTCCCCTCAGATGTGGAATCTGGTCCTGGGACCATACCGCTCTCAGCAAGGGACAATCTTCTTACTGTGAGAACAATGAAACTCTGCCCCCCTTGACAGGTTTTTCCTTATGCTCACTGAAGATTGTCCCTCTCTGCAATCCATCAGGACAGGTCAGGTCTTGCTGATCTGAGGTGAGCAGTGTTACATAAGTAAAAGGAGTGGGAGGGGGATACTTTATCATTCAATTACTCTTGAACTACAACTCTGACAGTATTGAAATAACACTCTCCATGGCCCAAATACTAAGGAGATTAATTGGAGCTGCTTTTATTATGAAACATTAATATCCCTTTAAATACACTGATGTAGAGTATTTGAAGTATGTTGTAATTGTAATATACTGATGTGGAGTAACTTCACAGCCTACTTTTTAACCTCACGGCAGAATTATATTATTGAGAGATTTGTAGGCGATACTTATGTCAACATGATTTACTAATGATAAATGGACCCTGTGTATAAAAAGCAAATTGAGGAAATTTGGGGGGAACCAACAGCCCCATAGTAGCAAATAAAAGTATCCATTGGTTTAATTGGTATGTTTAACCCATTGAATGATAGAGATCTCTCCAATGCATTGTTTTGCAATGTGTTGGAGATCTCTCCAGCATTCAATACGTTAAAAAGCTCCACTGTAATCAATAATAATTTGGAGAATTGTTAATTATCCCCCGTGGTGCAGCTGGTTTGCTTGAGAATTGCTTTACTTTTGTTTTTAATAACATGGGCCAATGTCCATGATTACAAAATTCTAAGTTCACATGTTGAAGGGAGACCTGTTCCAGCAAGGCAAAGTTCTCTCAGCATTTCACCACATAGCTCTCATGCCAAATTTGCACTTTAATGCATCTCCTCCCTGGAATGGCAACCTTTCAATCAACAATGCAGTTTTCCAAGCATAATCTTCTTTGCTTAAGTGAAATTCAAATCCTAAACGTACCTGTGCTTGTGCGGACTCTCATGATTGCATCAAATCCTATACGCTTCTCAATATCCTTTGTAAGATCACTTATAAATTGTTGACCATCTGTGTGTACCTAATAAGAAAGGAGGAGAAACTACATTAGCAAATAGTCATAAGAGCATAGTGACCAACAGATGGCACCAATACACAATGCAGTGTCCATATACAATATAAAATAAACCCTGTGGCTTAAAGGAACACTAACACCTTAAAACTATCTAGGGTTTATACACACTTAAAGGGATAGTGATACTTAAATATTACTAATCCCCATATTGCAGGCATGTTAAAAAGAATTTAATTGTCCCCAGTGTCATCTCACAAACCTTTATGGTTTGAGAGATAACCGCCCAGAATATGTTTTCTTTAGTGGTCTATTAGGGCCTTATGTTGAGATAACAAGTGTATGAGTTCTAGAGTATGCCAACTGCATATATGAAGTTGGAGTGCTTGAACCACACACAGGCCCCCAGGAAAAATAAAGAGTCTGATTTCAGAAAGTTTCCATTTGAGGAAGATATAATTTCAGGTACCTAACAACATCCAAACTGTGAAGCTCTTGTTCCTGTTTGTAAGATGGAGAGGACAAAGAAGAAATAATAATTTCCTGGTTAATGTGAAATACAGAAACGACCTTGGGGAGAAAACCACTGGGAGTCTGCAAAACCTCCCTATGAGAATGAAAGATCACAAAGGAGGTTTACAGGACAAATTCTTTGCTTTGGTCACATGCCGGACAGACACAATCACAAGCAGGAAAGATGTCTTAAGAGTCAAGAAACAAAGGGAAACAGAAGACAGAGGTTCAAAAGGAGCACTCCCAGGACCAAGTTCAAGTTCCATGGGGGGAGTGGATCCCAAAAGACTGGGTAGGCATGAGCCACCCGGGTTCTCACATCTGACAATAAGACAATATGTTACTGAAAAATAACTGATCGAGCGAAAATCTGCACCTTGATAGAATTAAGACAAAGTCCTTTCTGAAGCCCATCTTGATGAAAGGCCAAAAATCACTGGAAGATTAATAAGACATGGCTGTAACCCCTGATCTTTGCACCAATTGTAAAACAAGGACCATACCATATGATATGCTTTGGATGAAACAAGATATCATGGCTTCATCACAGAAGCAATGACAGGATCAGAAAAACCCTGCTTCCTCAGAATGTTGGTTTCAAGAGCCAAGTGTCAGAGTTAACATCGCCACCTCTGGGTGACACAGAGGATCCAGAGTCAAAAGGCCCAGAAAGAGTCATAACTGTCATAACTACAGACCAATCTGGGATAAGAAATGGAGTCAGATGGGAAATCTGAGGCTACCAACTAAAATCTGACTTTGTCTGGCTGGAAAAAGACATGACATGGGAAAGGTGACACTGCTGTCTGGACCAGTTCATAAGAATCTCCAGCTGCAGTTCCCAAGTGTGCCTCTGGGCAAATGGATCTGCCTTGAAGCAGAAACCAGATACCCCAGCACCTTCTTGTATTCCTGTACAGTCACTGACATGTGGGCTAAAGCCTGAGACACCTGCCAAGAAACCAGCTGAATCCTGTCTTCTGGCAAACCATGGGTGCATACCGGTAACAACAGGGGTAATAAAAACTACTTGTCTCTGATGAAAAGGAGGAAAGCTTGGGGTAACCTGAGGCAACAGAGCACTCTTGCCCCTAGAAGCATGGCTAATAACATACTTTAATTCTGGGCCAGACAACTGCTTGCCCAGGAAAGAAAGAGTGACTAATTACTTCTTAGAAGACTGGTCCGCCAACCAAATTTTCAACCAAAGACAAGATGCCAGGAGGGAATTTCAGTCTCACCCAAATAATGAGCTGAAAAACAGGTCCCTCGTGGGTGGCTCCGCTGAAGGAAAAGGAAAGGAATAACACCTCCCTTTTCCTGAGACCTGGTGGAAAAAATAACTGGACTCATAAGTTTTAAAAATAAAAAAGCAAGTTAAGAGAATCTTTGCCCTGACCTACTCCAGTGAGGTCACTTAAAACTGAGCATGTCTGGCGAGGGTAAAGTGGATTAGGGAGGAAGACTCTGCCTGCCCCCAGAAAGCTCTTTTATGCAAGTACCCTGCCTTCTTGTCGAATTATACTTTACCGCATAGTTCCTTTGTTCCGCAGTGGACGAAATAGAAATTGTGTATTTAACATTTTTTTTTCATCAAACTGCAACTTGTGGTCTGGTCCCCAGGTGGTGTAATGTTATATTATAAAAACAAATATGTAATCTAGGGCAGTGGTCCCAAACCCTATCCTCAGGGACCTCTAACAGGTCTATGGGGAGAAGCATTAAGTTGTGATAAAGAGGTGATAAAGATGATTCTGATAAACTATTTATTTTCTATGTTATTCTCTGGATCCAATGAACTAAGAACCCAGAAGTTTGAGTTAACAGTAGAATAACACAGAAGCTGGAGAGTCCATCACACTGAATAAGCTATCTCCACTTTATCACACCTTTGTGCATAACTCACATGTCTGTAAAATTTTCCTGCTTTACTACACAGGGAAAGCCTGCTAAGGGTCCCTGAGGGCAGGGTTAGGAACCACTGATCTGGATCTTTTCCTGCTCGTTAAAAAAAAGGTGCTTGCACTGATTGAAGATGCTTCAATCAAAACTTATTACATCTTAAACTTATTCAATGCAATCTGTTGTCTGGTCGCAGAAAGACTGCTACTATTGTCTATACAGAGTTCTTGTCTGCAAATAGACTTTTGTTATACAGGTTTTTCACATAGTAAAACAATACTATTCCTTCAATATAAAACATAGGAAATTAAACAAGCACATGGCTACAGTGAATTCAAGAGGTTAAAGAAGAACTCAAGGTCACCTTAGAAGTAGCCTAAAGTAGCTCAACAAAAATAATCTGTTACTAACAAAGCACTGAGTCACTCTGAGATATAAGCAATTTATAAATATATTATTACTCCACTGGCATACTTCAATATAAACAAAATACACAGAAAAAACATAGCACTCAATAACTAAACCTAGTATAGACAGAAACTAATAACGTTAAATGTGCAAGGAGAAAAATGGTTTCCAAGGATCAGCCTACAATACCATTGTTGGAACCGGTCTTGATTAATCCAGTACTGGTTCTTCTGGACCAATGGTTCTCAAACCTGACTTTAGAGACAACTAACAGGCCAAGACGAGTGAGCACAAGTGAGTTAGAGGAACAACAACACCTCCTAATAACCCCAATTAACTATCTGCATGGAAAATTGTAATGGCCCCTATGAATAGATCGGTGCTCCAAAATTAACCCTTTGAATGACAGAGGGTAGCATTGTGCACCCATCTGGCAGTCAAAGGATTCATTTTTAATGCACTGGAGACCTTTCTAGCATTCAAAGTGATAAAAGCCCCATTTAAATCTGGATGTACTCTGGATGTCATATTCACAGAGGTGAACAGATATCTGTCACTGGGACGGATGGTACATATTATGTACACGCAGAAGGGTTACTATTCCTTTAAATGGGGCTTTTAAAATCCTAGAGTGCTAGAGAGGTCTCCAACACATTGTGAAGCTCCAGTAATCTAGGCATTAAAAGCCTCATATTAACTAATAGAGATTTTTAGTTGTTGATTATGCAGCTGGTTAGGCCCAGAACTGAGACACTTTGCATGCTACATGAGCATTAGTGGCTATACAGCAGTGGTTCTTAGTCAGGGTGCCATGACCCTTTAATGTTCCATGGGTACCAGCTAAGGGTGCCCCTTTTTTCTATTAACACGTTGACAAAATTGTGAATGTTGCGTTTTAAATGTTTAATTATGGACATTTTTAGGCAAAATGTGTTTGTTTTTGGCATTCTGATGAACAGACCAAAGAATAACTATATATATATTTTTGTATCCTTTATTACCCCCTTGACAACCTATACATTGAGATGGATTCCCTGACAATTCTGGACTGTTTGTTATAGATGACTTGAGTGAAAACAGACTGGCAACCGCTGGTCTACAATAACCAAAGATGTACCTGGAACTGATTGTACTTGTAAAGGCTCCCTCCTGTCAGCATTGTCACAATGCCCATGGACGCTACATCAGAATATTGGTTAGGGAAAAGGAAGAGGTCCACACAGCATCCGTTCGCCACGCATTCCTTGGCCAGGTTTTCATAAACATTTGTCTGAGGCAAGAAGAGAGTCTGTGAAGAGAACACACAGGTTAACGCACTCCATTCCCTTTAATACATATAGATACATACGGAATGTGAGACAGTTATTTCCTCAAACGCAAGAAAATATTCTCATGCACTTAACACCCCTGAATATCAGATAGGACTCCAATGAATTATGAAGCAATGCATTGTAGACCACCCTAGCATTCAAGGGGTTAATTATTCCCATCACCCTGTATTTTTTTTACAAACACTGGGGCAAATTACAAAGAAATTGGAGCAATTCAGACAAACCAATTGTACCATAGGAAATAAAAATGTACCCAAATTCTCACTGATTTAAATGATTTAACCCTTGAATGCTAGTAAAATCTTTAATTCCTGAGCAAACCATGGGGGGAAAATGAGAAATTCAGCAAACTCCCATAGAACAATTTAAGACTACAGAGGTCTCCAACACATTGCTTCACAATGCACTGGAGACCTCTCAAGCATTCAAGAGGTTAAAATCCCCATTTAAATGAGATATTCTTATTTCCTATAATGCAGTCTTTTTTGCTTCTGAATTGTTCTACTTTTGCGTTCATACATATCCCCCAATGAACTAAATTCACTGCAGTTCTACATTGTACAGCAATATCTGAGTAAACACTGTAATTTACTATTTGTATATATCTTAGGATACCATTCTGACTTTAAAGGCGCAGTAAACTTTTTTTTATGAAAACCTATATGTTAATGAGATTTTCCTGTTGAGTAAAACAAGGGTACTCCCACTGCGGTCAGTTGTTTAACCTTCTGAGTGCCAGAGGGGTGCACAACGCATTGCGAAGCAATCAAAGGGTTAATTCAAAAGTTAAATCAGTTCAAATAACCAGGAAGTGAATTAACAGTACATTTCTTTCCTAACTGACAGCAAGACTCAGCAGTTACTGTCACATTCTGTGGAGAACTGTATGTCACTGACTTTCCTCTCAAATAGACTATAACAGAATATCTAATTGGAATTTGACCACTAGAGGGTATTACCAATTTAAAAAAAATGTGTTGCATGCCCCTCTGGCATTCAAAGTGTTAAACTGTAATAACTGGAAATATGTATCTCTTAGCAGTGGGAATACCTTTATTTTTTTTTATAATTCAAATTTTATTGATTTTAATAGAAAGAGAAAGGGGGGGCATAAATCTGAGAAGGGGGAGGGGACAAGGAATAAGAAAAATACAGTAGAATTGAGACAGAGCCCAATAAAGCAAAAACATTGTGGTGGATGTAGCGGAAGTACAAGTAACACAATGCAGCAATATATATCAGTGAAGCATAACATCAGTATACACATCTCCCCACTGGGGTATGCACCAGAGCAACACAAGGATGGGAAAAGAACTCAAGACAGGAGAAAGCAAGACAGGGAGGAGGGAAATAAAGGGAAAGGAAAGGGAAATAAGGAAGGGAAATGAGAGG
Source organism: Rhinophrynus dorsalis (assembly GCA_037306005.1). Lineage (NCBI taxonomy): Eukaryota > Metazoa > Chordata > Amphibia > Anura > Rhinophrynidae > Rhinophrynus > Rhinophrynus dorsalis. Next base: position 192,074,863 of record CM074718.1, on the reverse strand, counting down.
GAGAGAAAAGGTAATAAAGTAGGAAAGAAAAAGAAAGAAGGGAGTGCCATCACCGAAGGACCTCCATCCAAGAGGGGAAAGGAAAGTAATACCTTTATTTTATTCAACAGGAAAAGTCCTACAATATATATTTTTTCATAAAAAATGTTTACTGCTTCTTTAAGGTTGCTTTTATTTCAGGCTACAGCTATTTCATAGTGATATTGTTGATGCTATGTGCTGCGTACCCCTCTGGCCCTAAAAGAGTTAAAATATATATATATATATTTGTTATTTTAGAATTACTCCATAGCACCATTTAAATCTCATTAAAAAGTTATACAACTTATTGTTTTTCCTTTGTAGCTAAGATGTGGGTATGTCTGGTAACAGTTTATCTATTTAGGCATTAAGTAAAGTGCTAGATGTTTAATATATGCCAAGTGTGCTCCAGGCTTTCAGTTCGCTTTTTTTTTTTTGTAATTAACCTTTTCATTGCCAGAGGGGTAACCAACGCATAACCCCCTGGCACTCAAAGGGTTAAATTGCACATTTCTATTCTGTCCCCATGTAATACTGTTTCTATCAATTACTAGGAGGAGCCATGGTCAGTGACTCCAGCTCTTCCACAGAGTTCATTATTTAAAAAAAAATTTTTTTTTGAAAATTAGTTATCTTTATTAAAAAAAAAAAAAAGGTTTGAGGTGAAATCACTCCTGAAAGAAAAATAACCTAACAGTGCAGGTACCTTTATTTTACTCAGCAGGAAAAACTGTATTACAAACACACACACATCATATATTTTTATATATATATATATATATATATATATATATATATATATATATATATATGTATATATATATATATATATATATATATATATACTAGTTGAAGAGCCCGTAACACGAGCCACAGTGCCACTGCCAGCTGGTCGCGGGGCAGTCATGTACAGTAGAGACTGCCCGAGCCACAGCAGATACAGAGCTAGACGCTCCATCGGAGCGTCCAGCTCTGTTTCAGCCGCGGCGCAGGCAGTCTCTACTGCGCATGACTCCATCGTTACACACGTTTTAGCGAATTATTATATAGGATTTCTTTATTGGTTGATTTATTTATTTATTTATTTAAAGATGGGCATTCCAAGATACGAGAAGAAATTTTTTAATGTCTTAGTGCTAGGTCCAAAACAATTATATACTGATTGATGTGGTAGATATTACCATCAAGGACAGAACAGCACTTATAGGATTTATATTAAGGGAAAATAATGTGGTTTATTGGTCAACATTTCATCTCCCTTGTCTTGAGAATTGAACAATAAATCACATTACTTCCCCTTAATATAAGTCATTTGAGTGCTGTTTTTGTTTTGCTTTTTAAAAAACAACAGCCACCACTTTTAATGATGTCAACGCCTTCTGCATGATAGAGGCTGAACAGGTCAATTGATCAATGTTGCCTCTTCTAGCAACCCGTCAAGCACTCTCATGAGGCAACTGTGTTTGTGTGAGCTGTATAAACACATCCTGAGCACTGACTGCAACTCATTCAGTGCTCTGAGTGTATTTAAGCACTCAAACGGTTAAAGGGTAACTGACATAAATCACACACACACCTTATATTTTAGAATACTGTATTATACATTTAAATCATTACTATACCGTTAATACTAAAACCTTATAAATTGAGGAGAGCACATATATATAATTATCACTTCACATGGTCATAACCACATGAAAATACATGTAGGGTGCCATGAATCCATTCATAAATACAAAATAAATATATCACTATAATCTTTTTGATACCATGCATGGTTTTTCTCTAACATTCGGATTAGATTAGATAGACATTTTATAGACATGTTGGTTAGGTGTTTTCTTATTTAGAACTATTACAGGAGAGCTTGGCATATTTGGCAGCTTTTTGTCTTTGTGGATGATACAATACCTTGATTTTTTGCCCCTCTCTCTCTCTTTTTTTTTTTTTTTTTTGGGCAGTGGTGTTGTTTCATCCACATAGACACAGACTGGTATATCCCGGTTTTTTTATTGACCTTGGGCTGGGTGGATGGGGGGGGGGGGGGGGGCTATGTGGTTTTTGTGTAGTGCTGCTTTTTGCTATTTAATAAACATTTTTTGAATTTTTGATTTGACTATTTGTATATTTTTTGTATTTGTAATAGATATTATATTGTGTGTAGATTTTGGTCTGAGTGCCTTTCTAGAGTCCATCTTTTTCTTTTTTTCTTTTTTATACCGTTAATACTAATTTATTATATTCTCAAACTAGAATTCATTTTTTTATCAACATCCTATATAACAATGTATGTTTGTCAGAAGCCGTCATGAGCAGTACAGACGGCTGCACACACTGCAGTCATGCGAAGTACAGATTGCCCATGCCATGGCTGATAAAGGAGCGGGGCGTTCCGAATTCAGAGTGCGCAGAGAAGAGTACAGTCTGATTTTGGAGTGGCCCGCTCCGTTATCAGCCGCGGCGTGGGCAATCTCTACTGTGCATGACTGCACCGCAACCATTGCTGCCTGGCACTGTGGTCCGTGTACACGGACTCTTCAACTAGTTTAGAATAATTAGTGTGGTATCTGTTTGAAATAATATTCTTGAGAACAGAATAGTTAAAGTGGTATTTGTGTGAAATAATAATCTGGAGATCAGACTAATTAATGTGGCATTCGTATGAAATAATAAACTAGGGAATAGGATAATTACAGTGAAATGTATAGAAAATATTTTCTAGTTGATGGAATAATGAATGTGTTTGTGAAATATGTCCATATGCTGAGTCTTTTTTTTTTCTTAGCAAAACAAACATTCATCACATTTGAAACAATATGTTTACCTAATAATTACATGGATAACCTTTTGCCGTTACGGCTATGCAACACATTGCTTCCCAATAGGTTACATACCCTTCTAGCACTCAGAATTAAGAATCAGAAATGTGTTGCTTACCCCCTGGCCCTTAAAGGTTTAATTTAGATAAGATGTGATAAGGTGCGTTTGTGACAGTGTTTGACACCAAAACTTAGTAGCAAATGAGAAGCTCCCTAATGCAGCCCCATAATAAGGCAGTTCTTGTTATAAGTCAAATAAACAGTTGGGTGATCTCCATTCCACTATGAATCAAGCATTGCTTTGGAATTGCTTTGTTGGCCCCACGTCTGCTTAATGTCAGTTTACTAATGCATGCCAAATTTCCTGACCTTAAAGGAATAGTATTACAATACAAGGGAGCCCTCACTGCGAAGAAATGTGTTATTCAACATTATTGCAGCTCAGACTTTTTTTCTGGGTGCTGTACCTCCATGGACTGAAATATAACAGGAGCCCTTAACTATGCCATTTTCATGTGCATCCTACAGGTGAGCCATTCTGGGCTTACAAATATTAAAGCAGCACATTTATGATACAATAAGTTATCCCCAGTTAATTGTTAGTAGCTTCTTATTTATGGAAATAGCGTAATAACATTGCTTAAGTGTCGGCATGAGTTGGAATCATAGCATTATATGAAACTTACAGCCTGTACGCTGATAGGTTATTTGCCAACAGGGGAGTTGCATTGTACCTTAAGGTACAGGCAGGGGCGGACAGCGCGGGTGAACAGATCACTCATTGGCAAGATGTCCCACTGATGTAAATTGCATACGATGTCATGATTTCAACTCATGCTGGCACTTAAGCAACGTTATTACACTATTTCCATGAATAAGAAGCTACTAACAATTAATTGGGATAACTTATTGTAGAATGAAAGTTCCGCTTTAAAGTCATTACAACAGCAGATCATACTCTGTAGTAATGCATATCCCAAAGTAGCTGCTCTGGAGGATTCACACATTCCCTCCAATGTGTTGTTTTTCCCAGTATTGCTCAACTTTTCATACTTTAATACATATGTCACTCAGAGAGATATCATTCATGTAAAAGTATAAATGTTTCATCCAGACAGGGCCAGTGTAGGGATACATGACATCCTAGGGGACCCCCCTACACACATTATCGAAATAACACCTGTTACGACCAAACATTACAGAACTTTCAGAAATTAATAGTACCTTAGTATGAACTAACAAAAGAAGCAATGTTCTGAGAAGAGGCAGAAAGAAGGAACAGGAATTCCATGGTCCACTGGTAGTCAAAGAACCACTATACTGTTAATTTAACAGATCAACAACCCAACCTTGTTCCTCTGTGCTACTGTTATTCACATAACCACACATACACTGTTTTACACCCCACACTTGTTACATTGTCCAATGGAGATCACTGACCCACACTGTACCGCATCCTTCTCCAGTGTCCTCTGGTAGCTTACAAAACAGATACAGTTTATGACACACCAACCTTGTTCCAATGTTTCCAGGTAACTACAGAACCACACATACTCTGACTGTGCAGCCTTGTTCCACTGACCACTGTTAGTCACAGAACCACTCGTATACTGTCTGACATCTCAGCCTTGTTGCAGTGCTCCATGAAATCTACAGAACTACAAATATACTGTCTGCCTCTCCTCCCCACACTGCGATGGTTAATGAAGTATCCTTTGTCACTCTGCAAGCTTGCAGGAGCTGTACTGTGCTCTTCACCTGGTGATCCAGCATCCATGCTGGACAGAGAGTCCATTCAAGTCTTTTTTTTAGTAGTGGCTGAGGCTTCAACCCCCCTGGCTAGTGCCAAAGTCACCTCCCCAGCCTCATGGTGAGACAGACTTGCAGAGATTCTACATCCGGCAAGGCCATAGTATCACTGGGTAGAGAGTACAGCAGGGCTCGTGCAAGCTTGCACATTGACTGAGGACACTTACTTTAGCCTTTCACAGGTAAAAGCATGCATTTCAATGGGGATGCAAGAGTGGTGGAGTCGACCAGGAACGATTACAGGGGAATTGGTGGGGAGCAGGTATGGCACAGGGGAGGTGGTGGGCAGGCCAGGGATTTTGTTAGGAGTGGCCAGGGGAACATTGCACTCCTGGCCACTCCACTGTCAAAATCACTGCTCCCAGCCATCTCCTCACTGACAGCTGCTGGGCAACCTGTCAGTATCACTGCCCCCAGCCATCTCTTCACTGACAGAGTCTGGGGAACCTGTCAAAATAACTGTCCCAAGCCATTCTTCACTGACAGTGGCTGGGAAAAGATGCTGCTTCCTGGAGGTAGCAGGATGTGGGAATCTGCTTAACTCCTCCCTACTGCTGCCCCTGAGAGTAGCTGGCAGTGACACCGGATAAGGTATACATTATTATACAGTTTTACAGACATGATCCGGCACTGTGCATATGAAGAAACATCACATACCCCAAAAATGATATGTAGATACACAGTTTCAATAAAAATAAATATCACTTTATTTCAATATCGTCATGTGTCCATGACCAAAGACATACTAGATATATGAAATCAAAAGTAAACTTAAAAAATATAAAAAATAATATAAATATAAATGATGGGTAAAAATTAAACCTATATGTCCATCCCAAAATCACTATTTGTTGACATTGGTTTAAATCCCAAACAATATCCTGATACAATAATAATAATAATATAATGTATAAATGAATGTATATTTGTATACAGATATATCAAGATTATACATAGCTGATACAAATATATTCATCTATATTATTGTTTGGGATTTAAAGGGTTAGTAATGTCTAACATTTACTAACCCTAATATTGAAGGTATTAAAAAGATAATATTAATGTGCCAAGTCGTATCTCTCAAGCTTTTACGGTTTGAGAGATATAAGCACTGAAAGTCTCCCCTCCCTCTCCTTTTCAGACACAGCATGTAGCTGACATCAGGAGATCTCGGTCCCACACCAGACGGTGGCTCTTCAGCAGAGCTGAATGAGCACTATCGAAGAACATATACTTCAGTGGAATGGTCTGCAAAGTGTTCTGGTTAACCAAGCACACTTTGTAGACCGTTCCAGTGAAGTATCTGTTTTTCGATATCGCTCATTCAGCTCTGCTAAAGAGCCACCGAGTCGTCTGACACAGATCCACTGCTGACAGCTTTACAGCTCGTCAGCAGGAGGGGAGACTTTCAGCGCTTATATCTCTCAAACTGTAAAAGTTTGAGAGATACGACTTGGCACATTAATATTATCTTTTTTAATACCTTCAATATTAGGGTTAGTTAATGTTAGACATTACTACCCCTTTAAACCAATGTCACCAAATAGCAATTTTGGGATGGACATATAGGTTTAATTTTTATCCTTTATATTTATATTATTTTATATATTTTTATATTTTTGAAGTTTACTTTTGATTTCATATATCTAGTATGTCTTTGGTCATGGACACATGACCATATTGAAATAAAGTGATATTCATTTTTATTGAAACTGTGAATCTACATATCATTTTTGGAGTATGTGATATTTCTTCATATGCACAGCGCCGGATCATGTCTGTAATTTTATTTATATATATATTAAGGGGCTAGATGTAGCAGAGGTCCCTATTCCTGGCAGCAGTTCATATATATTTGTACAAATCTCCACATAGCGCCACTATTTGTGTTATTGATTATTATATATAGTTGTATGCAAAGGTTTGGGCACGCCAGCCAAATTACATGTTTTGCTGAAAAGAAGTTAACCCCTTAAGGACTGAGAAAATCTGAGGTGGATTGTACTTAAGGATCAGAGCAATTCTTACCTTTTTGACTATGTCTTTGTTCAACAGTGTTTTCTCTCAAAGATTTTAGTCCATACACATACATTATATACCGTTTTTTTACGCACACATAGGGTTTTCTTTTGATACCACACTTATATGGATAACCCACCATTTACTTTATAAAAATTAAAGAAAATGGTAAAAAAAAATGTAAAACACCATTTTTATTTTTTCTCTTGGGATCATTTGGGCGCAATGGGTTACATTTTTATGGAGACTGCATGAAAGGTATGACCGGTTTTAATTGGGCACTGTCCCCCCGGCTGAAAATCACCATGTCCATTTTTCACACCCTATTTTTACACTTTTTTTATTGATGACATTTGTAGGTGTGTATAAGTGTATTACATGCCTCCACAACAATCACACTCCCATAATTTATTTTTTATACTTGGCAGATCTATTTTATAAATAATATGTATAAATAAAATATTTCTCTTTTCTAAATGTATTTAAAAAAAAAAAAAAGAATGTTACTTTTAGCAGGTCAGAAATTGCCCTGCATCTAGCTAGCCCCCAGCTGCTGCATTTTTTTTAATCACTAGGTGTCTGCTCTCTGCTTCTCTCTCCCTTACTTTAATAGTAAGGAAGAGAAAGGCACAGGGTAGACATAAAGACAGTGTGTAAAGCACACTGCCCTTTTCAGTCTAAATGCCGGTACATGTGATCGCTCCTGGATCGATCACGTGAACCGGCAGACTAGACAAGGACTGAAGCGCTCAGAATCAACCAGAAAAGCATGCTAGCAGCGGGCACCAAGGCATGCTGCTATCATGTAACCCATGACGTGGCAGGACTCTCATGGGTCCTTATGGGAAGTTTACCCATGACAGTCCTGGAACGTCATGGGTCATTAAGGGGTTAAAGCAACTTCTGCAGCTCTCTAACTTAAACTTGACATATTTCTGAAAATTGTAATGCACACAAAATGTGGCATGTGCAAAAATTTGGGCATCCTTCCAGTTGATCCAATAATGTTATATTTATAAGGTCTCAGAACTTTATTTGCTAGTTAGGCCTTAATCTAAGTTAGGTGATAGCAATTCCAGAGCTTAACAAATACCCTGACTCTCTGAAACTCTCAAGGTGTTGTGCTTACGCTCAACAACCATGGGCTCCTCTAAGCAGCTGACTGAGGATCAGGAAATAAAGATAATGTGTCTTACAAAACAGGGGAAGGCTATAAAAAGATATCTAAACACTTCCTGCTTGCAATTTTCACTGTGTGAAATGTCATTAACCCCTTAAGGACCGGCGGATCAGGGAAGTTACCTTTCCTTGAGACAGACTGCTCCAGTCTTGGAATGGTCAATTTCAGATCCTGCAGGTGCTATGACCATCAACGGTTCTTAAGGGTAGAAACGGTCCTTAAGGGGTTAAGGAATGGAAGTTAAGGGTAACTGCTGAAGTCAAGAAAAAATCTGGAAGTGCTCACAGACTGGTCAGGAATGCAAAGCAAAAACCCCATATCACTGCAAAGGACCTGCAGGAATGTTTAGCTGGCACGTGAGTAGAGTTGCTTTCACAAACATGATCTGCATGGAGAAATCATAAGAAGAAGACCTTACATGCAATCTCATCACAAAAGGCAACATCTGAAGTTTGCAAAACCCCCACAGAAACTGAAGCTGAATAGAGGTTGGATATTACAAGATATTGATCCAAAACATACCTGACAATCAATCATGTACTATTTCAAGATATGAAAGCTTAAGGTTCTGGAATGGTCATCAGTCCCCAGGCTACAATATTATTAGAAATCTGTGGGTAGATCTCAAACATGCAATATGACGTAAGAATAGCTATATTCAATTCATATCAATTCATTCATAAATAGTAACTGTTCATTAGAATTTGCAGAAATATGTCAAGTTTAAGCATGTTTGGAATAATATTATGGAAGAGGAAGCAAGAGGAAGTTCTGCCACCCTAGAGAAAAGGCCCTGCTGCTTTTCCCTTCACTCCGTTACCCTGGGTGCCCAGAAGCCATGTAGTTGCATTATTCTTTGATGTGCCCTCGTTGGCCACCTAGTTTGTGTATTGCTTGCTCAGGCCCTGCACTCAGAGTCCTCTGTATTATTAAACAGAAGTGTAAATAATGCTGAAATTAAGGAATGTCATGCTTCTGTATAAACTGAGAACTTGTCTATGTAACAGAGTACTTTCTTCTGACGTTACCTTTTCTTTATCCGTATGAATTAGTTTCCTGTCATCTCTGTTCTTCAGTTTCCCAGGTGCCTCTGCAGATGGTAGGGATGAATGGAAGATAAAAAGCTTTCCTGCACATTCTGCTGCCTGTTACAAGAGAAACAAAATAAAATTACATTACAAACAAGCAATGATATCCTATTATGGCTATTCTGCAGTGGTGGACCATGTGAAGCCCTCCAGCTTCTTACAGACTACAACTCCCATCATCCCATATCTTCCAATGGCTGGTGAGGGATGATGGGAGCTGTTGTCTAGCAGCAGCAGGAGGGCATTAAGTTGCCCACCACTGAGACTGTTTAGAGGCATCTGTTAATGTATTTCATATCCTGGAAGAGTACTTTGTATGGACTTGGTGGTTATTTTTTGGGTCTTGTTTGCTTTTATCTATTTTAGTCTGGGTCTCTAACAGAAGTAGACGTGGCAATCAAACTGAAATTATGTTTTATTCAACAAATTGACTCTTATGCTCTTCAGTCAGGGTGATTCTCTTTTCCTTGTATGTCAGCAATACAGAGTGACAGTTCACTGCAGTAGAATTTGATACTCAGCACTTGGCCACACCCCCAGCCACATCCAGAGGAAGGGAGACACCTGCCATGCATTAGGTCACACATGGATTATAGGTGAAGTGCATCCCAAGACAAACTTAAGACAAGAAAAGTAGCAGGATAAACTGAGAAAATAAGTCATATCTGCATTTTTATTTTGGTTCTCAAATAACTTATTCACATAAAAATATTAAAACACAGTTAAACAATATTCTAGTTTTGCTATAGAAACAAGAAGCGTATTTGATCTGATTTTCCCCCTCTGGTAATGTCAAATACTCAAATCAATTCCAGCCCTCTCGGCCCATGTTGTTCTTTCAAAATTCCTTTAGTGGGCTACTTTTGATCATGAGTGCACTTTAAAGTGGAACTTTCACCTTAATTCAGGTTGGCATATTTGAAAACTACTTTAAAAACTACCTATATGTCATGTTAAACAAAAGTCCAGCAGATGTATGGTTTAGGAAATATTTATACTTTTATTTCTGGGCAAAGTGAAAATGAAATTTCCTAGTACAGCACGGAGCTGATTTATCATTTATATAATCATTGGAACTTTCATTAGCATGTGGCACATCACTGAAAAAGGCTTAATTAGCATATGAAACATCATTGATTATCTTAATTAGCATATGAAAACATAGTTGTTGCTGCACATTGTCGCAATTAGCATACATTAGCATATGAAATAAACATGAGCCTCCTGAACTGTACATTTGTTGGCATTTTGCTTAACATGACACATAGGCAGTTTCAATGTAGTTTTCAAATATGCAAACTTAAATTAATGTGAAAGTTCCACTTTAAAGTTATGAAGGAAGAGGCCCAGGAGAAATTCTGAGAATGATTACTATTTAAATACAGACACACACACACACACATTTTATATATATTTACATATTTTTCTAATGTTTTTGCAACATTATATGGCAATAACTAAAAGTAGCAAAAATTAAGGTGTTCTAAAACTTTTGACCTGTAGTGTAGATAGATACATATATATATACTAGTGTAAAAGCCTGTGTACACAGGCCAAGGTCTGGGTAATGTTAATCCTTTGAGTGCCAGGGGGTGCACAACGCATTGCAAAGCAGGCAGTCTCTTCTGTGCATGACTGCATTGTGACAAACATCCTAGTGAATTATTATATAGGATATATATAGCAGTGTAGTAATCAGCACTCACAAGACTTATTTTGGTGAAAATAAGTCCTGTCAGTGCTGATTACTACACTTCTATTCACTACTTCTATCCGGACACCCAGGCATATGATAAAATTGTCGAGAGTGCTGCCTTTTTCCCTGTTTATATATATATATATATATATAGATATACTAGTGTAAAAGCACGTGTACATGGGCCAAGGTCCGGGTAATGTTAACCCTTTGAGTGCCAGAGGGTAGTGCGGCCACTACCTCACTGCTCCACGCGATGCAGTCTTGCATCGCCTCACTCACGCAATGCAATCATGCGCAGTAAAGACTGCCCGAATGCGGTCAGTCTCTACTGTGCATGACGGCTTCTGACAAACATTCCTTAGCGAATTATAATATAGGATGGATATCCCTTGGGCACTCAAATGGTTAATAACTATCTCTCTCTCTCTCTCTCTCTCTCTCTATATATATATATATATATATATATATCTTTGATGCTTGTGTGGCCATTTAGGAGTGTAAGGGGTAGGCTCCTCAATGCTGTATTTATTAATAAACAAATGTTTTCTGTTCATCTAGGAGGCACTGTCCCTTTAAATGCATGATCTCTACTCAGAGCTTAACAAGACTTGGTAGGATGATGCACTGCACCTTACTTAAACGGCACAGCACATCTTCAGTAACCCCCCCACACACACACACACTTGCTATGGCCAGAAAATTCTAATGGCCCCCATGAATTTTGCCCTTGTGTTTTTGTTCAAGAGATAACATGTTCAGTCAGTCTTGGATGTCATTTCCATTTGTTAGCGTTTTTTCAAACTGAAGCCTGCAAAGTTCTTGAGCCTAACTGTCATGTCCGCCTCCACGGACTTTACATCCAGAACTGATTGAAGATACTATCTTTTGAACAAAGGCACAAAGAACTAATTCAAAGGGGCTGTTAGTATTTTTGGCCCTAGTGAGAAAAGTGGAGTGTTATTTGTATGTGATATTTCTCCTTTAAAATGTAAACACAATTCACTTCTCTGCAATGTGGCACATCAGTATCAGTTACTTTATTTTAATATGGCAATATCTGTTAATCTGTAAATAATCTGTGCATTATACACAGTGCATGCTTTCTTCAGGCTTGTAAAAAAAGGAAAGCTGTATTTACATATTAACATTAAGACAAATGTTATTATTGTATACCTTAATTGCTGAAAGCTGGAGTCTTACAAAGCTAACAAAACTAACAGAATCCATTACTTATAATGGTTTATTTATAAAGCCCCAATGTAATATGCAGTGCTGTACAGCTGAGGAGTGATATATACAAATATGGAATAGAATAGAATGATATAGTGTATATGAGGTTTAGTTTGTCTGTGTGTCACCTCTTGTGGTGAGAACCATAGCACTTAAAACAGTATGTATGCATGTATCTTTATGTATCAGGCTGGTGAGATAGCTCTGTGGTGAATTTCCTTACTATGGAGCATGTTTAAACCTCAAGGTTGCAGGTTCAAATCCTGGCAGGGTCAACTCAGCCCTTCATCTATTATTTCTGTTGCCAATTTGGTTAATGCTGAAAGCGCTTTGAGTATCCCTGGGAGAAAGGTGGTATATAAACACTAGTTATTATTATTTATATAGCTCCATCTAGATGTACACAGTGCTTAACAGAAATAGTAATATTACAACACAAAAAAACAGAACAGGGTTTAGAGCATCAGGCTGAAGGAGGATGATGATTAGAAGAGTAGGTACAAAGCTTCAGTAAAGGAGGTGCAGAATGAGTCTGATGTGACTGTCAGTGTGTATAAGGGGAATACTGTTACTGAGATGACTCCTTGAATTGTCAAATGTGATGGAGAAAGGGTATGGGGGTGGGATATAGGAGAAAATACAACCAGTTCTGTCTTAGCTATTTCGAGTTTTAGATGGCAGTGGTCCATCTATGATGAGATTGTCATGAGAAACTGAGTGACTTGAGACCGCACAGCTGGAGGGAGGTCAGGGGAAGAGAGGTAGATTTGTATGTCATCTGCATACAGGTGGTAATTAAAGCCAAGAGATTAGATGAGGCCACCAAGTGAGAGGGTAGACAGGGAAACGAGAAGTGGTCCCAGGTCTGATCCCTAGGGTACACCCACTATGAGGTCATGGGGAGAAGAGAATGAGTTAGTAAAAGAAACACTGAACGTATGGTTTGAGAGACAGTAAGCAATCGATCATAGAGCTATGTCACAGATGCCAAAGGTGTGTAGTGTGTCCAGTAGAAGTGTGTGTTCAACACTGTCAAAGGCAGTAAAGAGATCTAGTAGGATTAGTATACTTTATTGTCCTTTGTTATGTGTAGGTCATTAGCAAATTTTGTTAGATCTATCTCTGTGGAGTAGTTTGAAAATAAACCTGAATGTAATGAGTCAACAAGGGAGTTGGAATGGAGGAAAGAGATTAAGCGTGAGAATATAAGGTGCTCCAAGATCTTAGATGCAAAAGGAAGGAGTGAAACTGGACAGTAATTTGAAAGAAGGGTGTGGTCGAGGGAATGTTTTTTTGAGTACAGGTTTGAATGTTGCATGTTTGAATGAAGAAGGAAAGGTACCTGTAGAAAGAGAGGAGTTAAATATATTAGTAAGGCTGGGAACAAGAATGGCTGCTAGGGCCTTGGTAAGGTAAGAGGGCATGGGATCCAGGGGGCATGTAGTGGGTGGAGAGGTGGATAGTAACAGTTACTCTGTAACAGGGTTGAACGAGTTGAGGGTTTCTCATGGTGAGCTAGGAATCAGGGGGACTGGAGGAGAAGACATGGGTGGTATGGTTTGGTGAATGGATTGCACTTTATGTTTAAAAAAGTCAGCAAAGTCCTGCAGAGTATTGGAGAAGGAGGAGAAGTTTAAGGCTGGGGTTTGAGGAGAAAATCTATGATTTTAAAGAGGCAACAGAAGTGAGCAAGGTGAGGTCCTCTAGATGCTACCAGACTACAATTCCCATTATTCTCTGAGTGATAACCATGTAGTCTGGCAGAAACTGGAGAACTTCACATTGCCCATCCCTGGTACAGAATACAGGAGACATAGACAAAAGTGTATAGATCACAGGAAATTAAGAAAAAGACAATTGTCCTTATACATCAAGTTAAATTCTGGAGAGTACATCTATACCACTGTGATCAAATGAACATTCCATAAATTATCATTGATTTAAATACTCCATTTTTTCTATGCCTACTATACAGGAGGTGCTCATCATTTGCTTCATAAGCTTTTTTATGAAGACCTGTATGTTATAGGGATTTTTCTACTCCATAACACCTCAGGCAGTTGTTTTATTCAAAAGTTACAGAAGATCAAATGATCAGGAAGTGAGTGAAAGCATGATTATTTCCTGAAAGTTCACGTTCTTTGTCACGTTCTTTCGAGAGCTGTTGTCAATGACTTACCACTCCCATAGAATGCAACAGAATAAATCTGAAATTTGGCATCCTGAGGGCACTGACAATGTAAAAAGACAACCATTTAGACTGTTTAGACTGTAATAACTCTGGAAAGATGCATCTCCCAGCAGTAAGAGTATGCTTGTTTTACACAACCCCCAATAAAAGTTTACTGCTCCTTTAAGGTCTTAACCATGGTAGAATTAGCATAAGCTTTACTAATACCTCACAGTGCAAGCCCATGAGTTGGAGGCTATAGCCAAAGGAAATGTTCTGGAAGTTTCATACATTCCCCCTATGGTCTATTTAGCATTAGATTACTTTTTATAACAGTTTATGATTGTTTTACAACTCTCTGTGACACAGTCATTAGCTATAGGTCTACTTAATGAGAATCTTTCTTGAATTATGTGTTTAACACGCTCTGTATCTAAGTGATTTTTAATGGGTCATAACAATGTCAGTATTTAAGGTATTAACTAGGTCTATACAAAACACACACTCGTAATTACTAATGCATTAGAAACATATAACAGTCACGGAAAATGTTCCCTAATCCCTTAAAGACAATATGGGTGTGCAAAGCATTGCTTCTGAATGCATTTCACACCCCTCTGGTCCTTAAAAATCATCATTCATAGGGCTGGATTTTATTTCCTATAAAAAAGGTATCATTTGAGAGATTTAATCCAGTGATAAGTAGGGCTATTTTAACTATAGAGTAAAGTAGGCAACTGCAGAGGCCAAGTCGTGGAAGGGACCACCCCCAAAGTGAAGCACAGTATGGAACCCTCTGGAGTCTCCTCTCTCCATTATCTGGGACATTCTATTTAAACTGCTTAAAGGGATAGTAATGTTTCAAAATAAAATGAGCTCCAATTAATCATCATAGTATTTGGACTTTGGCGAGTGTTATTTCATTTCTGTCAGAGTTGTGGTTCAAGAGTAATTCAATGACGAAGTATCCCCCTCCCGCCCCTTTTACTGATATAACACTGCTCAGCCAGAGCAGAAGGGAGGTGCCCAGGTAGACTGCATAGAGGGACAATCTTCAATTAAGATAATTGAAAAACTTGTCAAGGGGGCAGGGCTTCCATTGTTCTCATAGGAAGAAGATTGTCCCCTGCTGTTATCTGTCTGGTCTATGGACTGGAATCCACATCTGAGAAGAGATGGCTTACAATAGGTAAAAGGAACGGGAGGGGAAACTTTGCTTGTGACTATCTCTCAAACCATAAAGGTTTGAGAGATAAGACTTATATCGTTCTTCATATTTTTTTAATGCCTGCAAAATAAAATAAAGATAAAACAAAGTATTACTATCCTTTTAATGTGTGAAGCCTGGTGTGAATATCAGTTAAGAGAGGTGTGAAAACAAAGTGAAGGGAATGTATGAATTATATGGTCCTGTCTGTGCCTGCCCAAAGCTAATGTACTATGTTATGCCTGTGACTTTTCTTCTCTGGAGCCTTTAAAGTGGTCTCATTGGCTGGGAATGGACATGTCTAAATGGAGCAAATCCAGTCATAAAGTGGTTGGGGTTTAATCGGTGGATGGGGCTTAACTGGGATTGAGGTGAGGAAAGGAGGAGCTTTGATATTAGAATAGGAAGGAAGTGGGTGGAAAGTTGACAGAAAGTATAAGTGGGCGGAGTTACCCAGGAAACCAAAGCTGGAGAATCAGCCTCTGTCCCTAAAAATCTTGTAATTAACTCCAAGTCTCTGGGGCATATCCAGAGAGTTCCCAAGTATGGCTATACACATTGAAAACCGCCCTCTTTATACCACAAAGGGAGGGAATAGGGATGTATATGACTTTTTTGGGGAGTGTCATACTAACAAGCAGTCATGTATTCAGGGCTTGCCCCTCTAGGACTAAGCCAGTGAGTTGGCAGGGGCAGAAGATTGGGCAGCTTTGCGACTTTGCCCCCAGATACATTTTCTAAACATTTTACACCCTGAAGTTCAGGGTTCATAGCTTCCTTATAGGCACTTCTTTACATATGTAAATGGTTGTTCCTCCCTACCCCTCTTAGACCCATGGATGCTATTAGGGTTGCCAACTTTTCTTCAAAAAAATACCAGCCATGGCATTTCCTCCATACACTTAACATTGGACAGAAGACAATTTTTTACCGGCCTGCCGGTAAAATACCGGCTCGGTGGCAACTCTAGATGCTATTTATATGAACTGACATCAAGCTACTGTGTTTTTAAAGGAAGGTGTATGACCTGCGAAAGCAGCTGGAAGTCCAACAATTGACTATCTCTGTATTAAAGTGTTCGTATATTACCATATGTGCAGGCATATGATTCTTACACTAAGTATTGGATACAGAAAAATGAGCTATTCTGGCAGAATCAAATACTACCCATTGTATTTTATCAAACTACTGTAGTTACTAGCCTTATGCACTGTGTGATATATATGCATAATCTATGGAAAGATTTAACCCTTTGAGTGCCAGAGGGGTACACAACGCATTGCAAAGCAATGCGTTGCATACCCCTCTGGCACTCAAAGGGTTAATGTAAGCTAAACACCAATACAAACTTAGAAACAATAACTTTTAACAGGAGGGGAAGCAGGATCTTTATTTAATTCACTGGATACTACAGACATGAACGCATTGCAGTGCAGGGGTTAGGTGGTCTGCTATTTCTTTCTTAAAACAGCCCTGATTACAAGAACTTCCTGGGTACTAGGATCCAGCCTTTAGTTTTCGGTACATTGAGGTTTGCTATAATGTGCTATTCCTAGTGATAAGAGACATTTTTGTTAATGTTGCTAATCAATAGCAATCAGTATCTGCAAATAACACAAGCAACTTTGTCACTTTGATTTCAGATATTGCTACTCACAAAACCAGCACAATGCTGTCTAACACTGCGGTTCAGTTGGATGGGATAGTTTTACTCACAGGTTCTGAGACGGGCTTTCAAATCCAGCAGACAGTTTGTTTTAACTCTAAGTGCCAGAAGGGTGTTCAAGGCATTACTTTGCCCCTCTGGCTCTTAAAAGGGTTAATTGAGAGCCCATTATGCTTTAGTTTAGTGCATTCACAAAAGGCAATAGTTGCCTATGTGAAAGGCACCATAGACCAAAGTAGTACTTTCACAATGGGAGAAATCACCAGTGCAGCATCTCTTAATTGGTGTTGCCCATGTGAAAGAACTCTAGAAGCGGGAAAGCAGGGCATCAGCCAACCACAACTGGCTGATGTCTATGCAGGCTCAAGGATGATTGGATAATTGTAATCACCTATGAGAGCATCTGCAAGACCAGCCCATAGGTTTTCCGTGTTGCAATTTTCTTGCAATCTTCACTGTTTGCAATGAATTTGTATCATTTTGTTTTAAGCTCCAACATACTAATCAATTTGAACAACACAATACAACAAAAACAGTGAAGGTTACTGTACCAATTTAATTGCAGATATATTATGGCTCCTTGTGAACATGATCTATGGGGTGCAAAGCAATATTCCCTGGGTATAGCAAAATCAGACAAAGGAAATTCACTTTACAAATTATACTTAGATTTACTAGAACAAGAACCTGTGCAGTGTTGGGTGATTAGCATGTGAATATGAACTAAGTTAATAACTTGGATGCTAGATATGTCTCCAGCTCATTGCTTCACAATGTGTTGGGGATATCTCTTGCCTCCATGGGGTTAAAGCTAAAAAAACACTAACAGGCACAGTTCCATCTTGCTTCTTGACTTCTTTGCTTAAGCTTTTAATGCCACAAATGGAAGCCTGGGGCGACGTTCTTATCAGAGCCTTTTTCAAAAACAAAAGACGTAGCTTTATTAGTACAAGTTATGTGGAGGGCAATCTAACCTTTAATGCTTCCATCCCGGCCTGGATAACAGGAGCGAAGACTGTCTCGCTTTCATTTGTATCTGCAAACATCTCTGGAATCTGACCCAATAAGCTGTGTGAGAGAGGGATTGATTGCTGATTGAGCAGCAGTTAAAACAACAAAAAATAAAACTGTTATATGTACAAGTCATTTGCCTGATGTGCTAATTTAAAGAAGATAGATGATCTTACACTGCATGCATTAATCGTGAAGCACTTGACTTGTTTAGCACTGTTTAGTAATTCATAATCCCAGTCTTTTTATTGCTGATGATTTTACTGTGCAACTACCAAGAAAATAAATGTTACCAAGGAAAGCCTAAGAGAACGTCTTTTGCGTGTTCAGAACTATAACAATGACACAAAGGGCCCCGGATGATAGTTACAGCAGGTGCTTCTCTGGTCTGTGTCTCCATAACAACAGAGAAATATTTAGTGTAGGATAATTAACCCTTTGAGTGTCAAAGGGGCACGCAACGATTTGCTTTGCAATGCGTTACGTACCCCTCTGGCATTCAAAGGGTAAAGGCCATACACACCAAGTCAAACATGGATCTGTTCTGAGACAAACTAATTGCACCACAGGAATCGTACAAAAACCCTGACATTTAACCCTTTGAGTGTGTTGGAATGTGTTTAACCCCTTACAACTAAGAACCATGGGGCATTTTTCTTTTTGCGAAATGGAATCAGGGGTCCCCGGGCGGCGTGTAGCCGTGTGGGTATCCCTGAATTTCATGACGTGCCAGGACCATCCCGGCATCCCAGTCATGGCTCTGGCACGTCATGGAATTCAGGGGTCCCCACCCAGCTGCACACCGCTCGGGGACCGCTGATTCCATTTCGGGAAAAAAAAGGCGTGTCATGGGTCCTTACGGGGTTAATAGCTTTCTGATACTCAAATGGTTATGGACCACATGGGTAGTGCAGCACCCTCTGGTCCTTCAAGGGTTACACTGGACTTTGAACCCCTTGAATCTTAGAGTCTAGCATTCATGGGCATAAAAACACCATTTAAATCAACAGTGATTTGTATTTGCTCCCTATTTTGCAGCTGGTAGGGTCCGATTTTGTGTGGTATACATGGTGATTGGAGGTGCTTTACATTGGGTCATATGTACAAAGACAAAAGTGGAGTAATCTGGCTTAAACTGACTGCACTATAGGACGCAAATACAAATCCGTATCACTGCAGATCTGAAGAGGAATTGCTCCTTGCCTCTTTCCTGAATAAGGCCCTAAAGGTGCAACTCAATAAACTAATGATGAGCAATTCTGGAGCACACCAACAGCACCATAGGAGAGAAATAAAATTTCCCCAAATGCCCATAGATTATATTTATATAAATAAATCTTTAAATCCATTAAATGCTTGAAAGGCTTCCAACACAATAGGAAGCAAAACATAGACCACTCTAGAATTCATGAGGTAAAAAGCCCAACTTTAAAGAAATGGGAATTCTGGAAATGGTCATTTCTTCCCCGTGGTGTAGTTGGTTTTGCTCCTGTATTGCAAAGCAATTACTCTTCAAATTTTAGTGGTTACAATTACAAAGCGTTTTTTTCCATGTGCACTAAATAGCTACTTAAAGGAGCAGATAACTTTTAATTTTTTTTTTATTTTTTTTTTTACAAAAACCTATCTTACATAGCTTTTTGTACTCCGTAAAACAAGTTTACTACCTCCTGCTGTCAGTTGTTTTATTCAAATGTTATACCAGTTCAAATGTCAGATAGTAAATTACAGCATGATTACTTCCTGAAAGTTCTGACAACATGACTATCACATTCTATGGAGATCTGTTTGTCAGTGACACATCTGTCTTAGATAATACAACAGAATAACTAATTGGAATCTGACCACTAGAGGGCACCGTTTGCGTGAAAAATATTTATTTCATACAACAGTTTACTGCTCCTTTAAAAATAACAAGCTGTTCAAAGCATGGATGAAATTCCCCTCTATATCAATAGTTGTGGACATGAGGTACAATTCACTAACTTAAAGAGGTACAAATCTGAAGCAAACCAACTGCACCCTGGGAGACATCAAAATTACATCTGATTTAATGAGGCTATTAACCCCTTAACTGCTTCAGAGATCTCCAACACATTGAAAACACATGGTACAGTTGGTTTTCCCCAGAATTGTTCCTGCTTTCTTTTATAGATAAAACAATTGGGACATAAGTCTACATGCGACAAAAAGATCTGACAATTACATCCTTTTAACTCTGATTGTTAAAGGGATAGTGATGTTTCACAATAAAAGCAACTCAAATTAATCTTCATAGTATTTGGACCACGGAGAGTGTTATTTCAATACTGTCAGAGTTATAGTTCAATAGTAACTGAATTATAAAGTATTCCCCTCCCGCCTCTTTTACTGATATAACACTGCTCACCTCAGAACAGCAAGGATGGATCACAGAGAGGGACAATCTTCAGTGACCATAAGGAAAAGGCTGAAAAACCTTTCAAGGGGGACAGAGTTTTAGTTATGCTCACAGTAAGAAGATTATCCCTTTGTGAAACATTATTATCCCTTTAATATGTGACGCTGAAGTATAACCGTTTGGGTGCCAGAGACGTATGCAGCGCATTGCAGTGCAATGCGCTGAATACCTCTCTAGCACCCAAAGTGTATTAGCCCACTGGAATTTCCTTTAGAACACCATCACCTAAAATGAAATCCTTTTAAATATCATGTAGTTCCAGCTACCATCTTAAAATATTAGATATTTTATGTTAGATACATAAAATATAATCCAAACTTGCATTTTAACTCTTTGAATGCCAGAGGGATATTCGTTTGTGATGCGTTGCGTACCCCACTGACACTCAGAGGGTTAATGCATATGTAGACTGTCCTATATACTTCTTGCATCTATTGCATTCAAAAATGGGTGTTACCTTATCTGAGCCAGATTACAGGCAATTCTGAACTACCACTTCTGAGACCCCTATCCATATTGCTATGATAATGAGAATTAGGGAGCCCTGAAAAAGGCAGGAATGGCTGCTCCCACAAAGCATATGTAAGATTACATTTCAGGCCTCATAAAACAAGCAGAGTATTTATACAGATGCCAGCATGGAATACATGGTATTTAAGTGTATATGATAGAACCCCAGATCATTTTCGGTGTTAGTGTTGCTTTAACTTGCACTGTGTGATGACAAACCTTTATAAAAGGAGAATCCAGTGATAATAGAAAGAATGTTAGTGTGTGGTAAAAAGGCAATACAACTTTATTTTACTTGTTAATCACTGTTCTTGATTCGTTAAAGTTTACTAGAAAACCATCCAGAAGAGGAAGGAAGACTTCAGCCATGTCAGTCACCACCATCATCTGCGGCTGTGCCAGATTGCTGTTGACATTGTAGAAGTGCAGAACTTTATTGTACGTGACAAATCCAACCCGGATAGGGGATGATTCTGTGTGTTCTTCTCTGCAGGCAAACAGAAAAATAAAACCAACGAGTTTAAATGACAAACAGCTGTATTCAGTTTAGATTTTTTATGGGCAGAAGTACATTCTCAACTTGTCAGAAAAGTCTGACATGCTAACACCTTATGTATTTATGAACTGACATATTAGACCAGCCACGTTCCTTTACTGTCTGTCTCTTAGAGTCTTATGCACCAGGCTAAAGAGCTGTTCTGGAGCATACCATCTGCATCACACGGAACAAATACAACTTAAAGGGATAGTAATGTTTCATAATAAAAGCAGCTCTAATTAATCATCATAGTATTTGGACCTTGGAGAGAGTTGTAGTTCAAGAGTAATTAAATAATAAAGTATCCCCCTCCCGCCACTTCTACTGATGTAACACTGTTCAGCTTACAGCAGAAGGAAGGTGCCCAGGTATATTGCAGGGAGGGACAATCTTCAATTAAGATAAGGGAAAAAGCTGAAAAACCTGTCAAGGGGGGCAGGGTTTTCATTGTTCTCACAGTAGAATACTGACCCTTGCTGTGAGCTGTCTGGTCTGTGGACTGGATTCCACATCTGAGGAGTGGGGGCTTACACTAGGTAAAAGAGGTGGGAGGGGGAAACTTTATCATTCAATTACTTTTGAACTACAACTCTGACAGTAATGAAATAACACTCTCTATGGCTCAAATACAATGAAGATTAATTGGAGCTGCTGTTTTTGTGAATCATTACTATCCCTTTAACAAAATTCCCAGTGCTTTAAATAGGGATTTTAACCCCTTGAATGCTAGAAAGGTCTCCAACGGATTTTTCACAATGCACCGGAGACCTCAATAGCATTTAAGGAGTTAAAGTGAACCTGTCACCTTCTTCTTACCCACTCCCGATAACATTATATTGCCAAAATAAAATAAATCACTCTGTATTTGCAAATATTCATGCCCTCAGCCTTGCAAGGAACCTTTGTATCCAAGAGGAGAGGCCTGCCATCTTGATGACTTTTTAAATGAATGGCAGCGTTGCAGCGCCCCCCCAGAAGACCTGCCAGTCACATGCTATAAGCCTGCCTCTTTGCTCTGAGGCCATCTCCATGCACGCGGAGTTATCTCCAGCACCTCTCCAGTCATGCTGGTATCTGGGAGGTGGGGATGCTCTAAAGCTACTCAATGTCCTGCACTGAGGAGCTATCAGCGCAGGACCTAAGTGTTATCTGTAAATGCATATGTAAGCAGCAAACATTTTTTAACCCTTTGAGTGCTTGCAGTGGATAGTATGTGGGAGCGTTCTCAGTGCTGGGGAGAGTAGTGGGTGGGGTTTTCTTGACAGAGGACGGACAGCCTGCATTGCGGTTACTTGCATGTGGTACAGCTTGTACCACATGCAACATCACTGCTCATATATAAAAGGAAGCTTTAAAACCTTTATGTCTCAAAATAAACAGAGTTTTTTTAAACATTTTTATACAATATAAATGGTTTTAAGTGCTTAACTGAAAGAGACCACGATTGTTGGAGGTGGAACGTACACTTTAAAAGCCCAGTTTAAGTATGGCCACATTTTATACCCTTCCTATGGTGCAGTCAGTTTGCTCTAGTATAGCAGCTCTTTAGCCTTATGCATAAGACCCAAAGGGACAGACAGTACTGGAATCTGATTGGTCTAATATTTCAGCTGTATGTATGTATGTATATTTTTATTTATTTGGAGCCACACAGTTAACACAGCGCCTTACAACAGAAGTTCATAAATATATAAAGTGTTAGCATGTCAGAGATTTCTGACACATTGCAAAATGACTCTCTTTGCATGAGAGGTTCAGTTCTGTGCTGCTGGCCATAAAATAGCTGTGAGCTAGGAATGAAAAGAAGCAGAAAACTCTTATTATGACAAAATCATACATCAAAGAGCTTTTCTTTCTGAGTGAAATTAGGATAATTTCCCTGCTGAGGACTGTTATTCAGAAGTTATTTCCTTTGATTAGAAACCCAAGCAATGTGTTGGAGACCACGCTAGCATTCAATAGGTTAAAGCCCCATTTGGATGAATGGGAATTTAAGGAATTGTTATGTGTCCTTAGAATTGAGCCAATTCTCCTTAGTACATCAGCATCATTGTATTTAGGAGATAATTTAAAAATGATGTAAAGTAGATGAATAGTTTAGACAAAGGTGGTCAAGTATTTCATACTAGTTTAAAAACCCAGCAACTTCAGATGGTGGATGGATTCTGTTGGCCACGCTGCAGTCAAGCACAGTACTGACTGCCTGAACACGCCGCGGCTGATAATGGAGCAGGGCGCTTCGAATTCAGACCGCAGTCCTCTCTGAGCACCTTACTGAGACCCATGGTCCCAGGAAGGTGCGCAGAGAGGACTACGGTCTGAATTTGGAGCGCCCTGCTCCGTTATCAGCCGCAGCGCCGGCAGTCTCTACTGCGCATGAAGGCTTCTGACAAACATACTTAGCGAATTATTATATAGGATTGGGTCCTTCTCATTGTTAAAAAATGTATGTCTCCACCCACAGGTACACATCGTTGTGCATTTGTTTAACCCTTTGAGTGCCGAAGGGGTATGCAACGCATTGCTATGCAATTTGTTGAGTACCCCTCCAGCACTCAAAGGGTTAAGGATAGTTGGCAGGATTTACAAGATTGCAAGTCCACACCAACAGTCCTTTAGATCCCTCAGAGAGGGGCCAGGCCCACAGCTTGCCTGCCCACCCCCCCATATAGAGGGAAAAATACATCACCTAGTCAGTAGCATCTCAGACACATCACTGGTTTTACATCATTTTATACCAGACATGAATACTGATTAACAGTGTGATACTACACTTCCTGTTCTAGATGTATGTTTTTCCAACATGGCATCATCCTGAAGAAGAAAACTGCTCTTCTTTATTACATTTGACTTTGGTGGAATGTTTTCACAATGTAACATTATCATGAAGAAGAAAACTGCTCCTCTATATTATGTCTGACTTGGAATGTTTTTACTACTTGAACTCATCAAGAAAGGTATTTTTCACATGGAAGTGTAACCCAATGCACTGATTTACCAAGGGCCTCACATAACACATAGCACAAAAATGGTGGTTTAACCCTTTCAGGAGCAGATACACTGTGCACCCCTCTAGTACTTAATTAATGGGTTAATAAGAAAAGCTGAACAAAAGCTACTGTAAAGAAATATCAGTATCCAGACTGGATCCCTCTACAATTATTGGCATACTAGGACCATCAAGAAGGATAAGGATTAAGGATAGGACCAGGCAAGGAGGGTTTATAATTAGGTTTCATGTAATTTTATTTAAGGCCTTGTTCACATTGGCAACTGTATCATAGAGACATTGCCCCCATGGGCAGTTGGTCAAAATGAGGGTGTAATGCACCCTAGGGTGATGTGCACACGATGGCACTGAGACAATCTGGTGGTGGTGGCCAACCCTGAATGCAGCTTGTTGCAACACCCTGGCGACTAGTGATGGTTGCAGGAGAGTTGAAGTAGTGAAGATCTGCACAGTGGTCAATGGAGCTGCTATGAAAGTCATTTATACATGTGATTTAATCATTGTGATGCTATTCATAATGATTCAAACACAGGCTGGCCCATGCAGGCACTGACCAATTGAAATACAGTGCACAGGACATAGGCGATTCCAGCACAGAGGTGGTATCACCATGTTGGTATCACCCATATGAACAAGGCTTTACTTGGTTTGAATTAAGAAGTATGAAAGACTGGTTATTTTTATTTTTTCATGAATTTTATTTCATACTAGTTGAAGAGCCCGTTACACGGGCCACAGTGCCACTGCCAGCCGGTCACAGGGCAGTCATGCGCAGTGGAGACTGCCCACACGGCGGCTGATACAGAGCTGGACCCTCCTTCGGAGTGTCTAGCTCTGTATCAGCCATGGCGCGGGCATTCTCTACTGCGCATGACTGCGTCGTTACACACGTTTTAGCAAATTAATATATAGGATATTTAATCTGTAGAGAACTCTGAAAACTGAAAATGCACAGTTTCTGTTTTCTCAAGTGACAATTGTTGTATGCACTAATGGGTAAATTATCCAAGTGACAAGGAAGAGGTTAATGGATTAACACCATACAAAACAGACACACTATGGGATTCATTTCCTTAATGAACACCACTGGACAGATGGGACCAAGGATTCTGCAATACAGACCCTCAGACCAGAACATGGTTAATCCCTGTACTGCTGAAGGGTTATGTAAAACAGGTGTCATAAATGGTTCTCCAATGACTTTAATATTCTATGGAGAAAATGAATTACTGGGTCTCTGGGGACAGAGGTTGATTCTCCAACCTGCCAGGTAATCCCAAGAACAGAAGAATATACTTATCAAAGCGCCTTAGTGTGTGAAATCGGGTTTCTGGCTGTATTGTAGTGGAGGTTGCTTGCTGCTATCTGTAGTGGGTATCACTGTCACAACCCACGGCACTGTATATCTCAACAGAAAAAGTAAACAAATAACAAAAAGACAGCGTAATACAATCTTCTAAGCGTAGTATGCTCAAATATTTCTTTCCCACGTAGTTGTACTCACATTCCCGGGAGGCTTCTCCTGCCTCTCAGTTACTATCGCAATCCACGCCGATATCTTAGGTGCCACTGCTTCCGTCAATTAATTCAAGAAGATTTGTAGTTCCCAAGAATCTACATGTATGTGAGACCATATATATAGGGAATGCATGGACTATGAACATACTGGGAACATATGGTGGTATCAAAAAATATACATATGCAAACTAAAACCTGGAATAAGATCCTAACGTATATATAGATACATAGGTCTTAGGGGTAAATATGGGCATATATTTTATTATATCTGAGCATAATAAGGTGCAAAATTAAAACAAAAATCAAATAAAAAAATATATATATAAAAAAACATACAGGTATATTAATATGAAATACAACAGTGGCATATATCGATAGTATTACCACTGTATAGTAGAATACTAAAATACAAAAAAGATACCATGTTAATACACAGCTGTCTCACTCGAAGAATGGCTCAACGCATTTTGTGACTACCACAATGGATGTCACTTCATCAGGAACTACGTGGGATAAGGGCAAAATAAGAAATATTTGAGCATACTACACTTACAACATTGTATTGCGCTGTCTTTTTGTTGTTTTTTTGCCAGGTAATCCCGCCCACTTTTACATCTGTTTCGCCCACTCCTTCCCCAATTTGCCCACTTACCTGCCCATTTCAGGGCAATTGCCACCTTCAAACACCTATCCCTGCCCTCCCCGATTCAGCCCTGCCCACATTATGATGTAAATCCTGTAAACTGGACACTCCCATCTCCATCCTTGGGATAAGAGGGTTCTTAGCAGAGAGACAGACAGACAGAGACAGAAACACACACAAAGTGGGTGAAAATAAGGTTATGATATTGTGCCATTTAATCCCATTTTGCCATGCTCAGAGAAAAGTGATTTACTAAGAAAAGTGGTTAAATTCTAGTGCAAACCTATGCTAGAGAGGTCTCCAATGCATTGTTTCACAATGCTTTGGAGACCTCTCTAGCATTCAATGGGTTAAAAGCCCCACTGACATCAACGGGAATTTTTATACATTCCCTATTATTATTATTATACAATTGGTTTGCCCCAGAACTACACAATTTTATTTAGTACATCAACCCACACTGTGTTCATGTAATTGGGAGTACAACAGCCGGACAGTAGCACAGAAAATAAACACACCTCCCAATAGCCCCTCTTTGGCTATTTGAAATGTTGGGAGGTACATACAATGGGTGCTTGATTAGGGGCTGATGAATCCTGTTGGCTGCTGTGATCTCGCCCCAACCTGCACTGCCAATAGGAATGCAGTTACCCCGACAATATCAGCACTAGCAGGAAGTGGATCAAGAGCTTGAGGTGGACCTGTACAATAAGGGCTGAAAGTTTATAATACTCCTATTCACAGAGGTGGAATTAGATGTAACCAGCAAGTATAAAAACTGAGCTTTAACTTTTTGTTTTCTTTATACTGACCTTAAGTATCATAGGTCTCTCAAACCCACTGAGTGCCAGAGGGGTGTGCAAAAATGTATTGCGTGCCCCTCTGACACTTAAAGGGTTAAAATCACTGCAAAACATGGCAGAATAAGAGCCCCCAATGTTTCTCTGGAGGGATATGTGGTCTTTTGTAGGCGCAAGTACTGACACAAAGCTTTAGTGAACTTCCAGTAATAACATCTTACTACATGCCCAAAACATTATTCAGTCATTGTGGCAAAGTATTATCTTATGTTATTATTTTCATTCCAGCTCCGCAGACTACAATAATTGCATTTGTTTCAGAGCTCCTATGGGAAATGTCATGGGAGTTTGTCAGTGAGATCATCGCTCTTTCAGCATCTCGGAGCTGGGAGCCTACCACATAGATTTATAATTACCACACTTTGCTTTGTCTAGGCTTGCAGCATGAAAGGAGGATTTAAAAATTGCTGCTCCTTCATTTTGTGCAGTCCTTCTCTAGGGTTATTTTTCCTAAAGGTTGCATAGTTATGAGATACCATCAGATAGCACACTTTGTTATTAGAGCATGAGACGAGATACTCTCAGACTCTGTCGACAAGCACAGGACATGTACAAAGCTCTAAAAGGCCGATTTAAAGGGGGAGTAATACCTCCTAATAATAACAACCCAAATGTAACTTACTATGGCCAGAAAATCCAAATATCCCTATGAATTTTGCTCTTAAGCTCTTGTTCAAGTGATAATATCTTCAAAGAGTCCTGGATGGAGGCAGATATGACTGGCACCAGCAGATCTTTCAAACTATAGCAGGCAGCGTGCATGAACCTACTAAGTATTTACAGGGATAGTAATGTTTCAAAATAAAAGCAGCTCCAATTAATCTTCATAGTATTTGGGCCATGGAAAGTGTTATTTCAAAACTATAGTTCAAGAGTAATTGAATGATAAAGTATCCACCTCCCACCCCTTTCACTGATGTAACACTGCTCACCTCAGAACAGAAATGTGGTGTCCAGATGGCTTGCAGAGAGGGTCAATCTTCAATTAAAATAAGGGAAAAAACTGAAAAACCTGTCAAGGGGGGCTGGGTTTTCATTGCTCTCTCAGTAAGAAGATTGTCCCTTGTTGCGACCTGTCCGGTCAAGTGACAAGATTCCACATCTGAGGGGTGGTGGCTTACACTAGGAAAAAGGGCGGGAGGGGGATACTTTATCATTCAATAACTCTTTAACTACAACTCTGACAGTATTGAAATAACATTCTCCATGGCCCAAATACTATGAAGATTAATTGGAGCCACTGTTTTTGCAAAACATTACTATCCTTTTAAGAACGAGAGTGGGGTGTAATGAATTACAAAACATTGTGCTGCACACCCTTTTGTTCCTTAAAGGGTTAAGATTACCATGTGCAGCAGATGCAATTTGTGTCTTGTGGTCCTGCTAGTGGGTGTCACTTCCACCTTCAAGAATATGACATCCAGGACTGACTGACAATCTAAACTCTTCAATTCAGAGAGGCCATAGTAAGGAGGTGTTATTAGGAGTTGTTACTGTCTCTTTAACAAGAATAACTGGAGAACTTCTAGAGCAACCCAAGAGCACCAATAGGGGACAAATGAAAAACAGATGGCCTGCTCTTACAGTTTTGGACATTTCAATCAATGTATTTTTTTCAGACTGGAATGTTATGACAATAGTTCTTATTCAACTAGAATTGCTTCTTTAACCCTTTGAGTGTCAGAGGGGTAGTCAATGCATTGCATACCAATGCACTGGCTACCCCTCTGGCACTCAGAGGGTTAATATTGTCCTAGCGTTGTGCTTCTGAATTAATTCTGCCTTGTCTCATCAAATAACAATGATGCTAATGCACATACCTGGGAACTTTTTATTCTTGACTCCCTGTAGGGGGAGTCCTGTGGTGATGTTGGGTAGGATAAATGACACAATTTGCGTAAAAAGTGGGCAGGGCCTAATCGTGAGTGGGGGTGTAGCTTCAAAACCTAGTAAAAGTGCCTAGAATAGGCTGGGAAGGAGGAGAAGTGGGAGGGAAATGGAAGGAACTAGGTGGGAAGGAGAACCATTGGGCAGAGTTTCAATAGAAACTGCCCACACCCTGGAGAATCAGCCTCTGCCCCAGAGACCTGGTAATGCAGAGTGAAAACCGGAGTCTCCGGGGCAAATCTGGAGAGGTCCCAGCTATGTTAATGCATTAAGAAGAAATGGAGTAATTGTGGAGCCTACCAACTGCCTGGGCTCTGCCTAGATTCATTCATTAGTTCAGCACAGAAACTATCATAAAGTGGTATACCGAGCCATTAACAAATAAAGTTTAATTTCTCGAATACAATTAATATTAGAAAAAATGGATTATACATGTGAGCAGTTTTTAATTCTCTTTAACATTAAATAATCTTATCTTGTTGTGAGAAGTCCACTTTAATGTCCTACTGGCATTAAAATAGTTTACGTTGTATTATCACTTTGTAGCAGGTGATTTTGAAAGAGATTTCAAAATCCCCTTTATTAATTTTAGTCATTTTTATTTCATACAACAGTTTTCTAAGATATTTAACATTATTTTTCAGTGTATGCAAACTTAGACAGTACTGACAGGTATGCCAACCAGTTACTAACATTCCATACTGCTCCCCATCCCAACTGCCACTCACTGTGGGCCAGTATCAGCATATTTGCATATAAGGTTAGATAAAATTCAGTATATCTATTGTATGAAATTTAATAAAAAACTAACATAAATATAGTTGATCTTGAAAGTGACAGTTGCACTTTAAACTTCATTTAACTTCGAACAGTATTCCCTTAAACCTTTTAGTGCCAGAGGGGCATGACACACATTGCAATGTGTTGCATACCTCCCTGGCATTCAAAGTGTTAAACAAAGGGGCCAGTAAAGGATTCCACCTGTCAACAGGAAATATATATTGCTTATGTAGTTTACATCAAATTATTCAAGTAAAGGCTAAATATCTCTTGCAGTACTTATCACTGGACACAAGATGGTGCCAATGCTCTCTGTGAAATGGTTAAAGGGGCACATTCACCTCATAACATTTTTTTACCATTATGCTGACCGACACAGCTTGAAGATACAATTTCTTTAAAAGTACTTACATTAGGAAACAAAACAGCTTTACTAATACTACTTTATTAACTAAACCTATGGTGAAAACATTTTATGAGGTGAATGTTCTCCCTTAAAGACACGGTCAACCTCCTTTTTGATGTTACAGATTCTAAAAGTGCATAATATGCCCTTGCACAAAATAATAAAAATTATAGGCAATTTGACTTTACATATTATGCCTTTGCAGACTATGTAAAATGAAAAAGGAGGTTGTTGTCACTTTAAGAACTGATGTGCACATGAACTGAATTATGCTGGACACAATGCAAAATTACTGTTTTGCAGAGTTGCAAAAAATTTAAAAATGACCAAACTTGGTTTAACCTCTTGAGTACAAGGGGGGGGAGGTACTCAACTCGTTTCATACCCCTCTGGCACTAAAAAGATTAATGTAAGTTCATGTTTCTGAGATAAAGTAAAAAGAAAGACAGAAATAATTCATATTACAAAATTATAATAATGATTTATACATTGAAGGCATTGGCTAACCCTTTGATTATCAAAGGGGTACGCAAAGCATGGAAAGCAATGGGTTGCATACCTCTCTGGCACTCAAAGGGTTAAACGCTTGGGTGTTTGACACATCTCCAGTGCAATACTTGCCATTTAGTGGTAAAGACATATCTGCAGGCAAGTGAATGTGCTTCTCCATTTGTTCTTACCTTGGAAGTTTATCCAGTAGAGTTTTCAACTCCTCACATATCAGTCGGACAACACCATTCTTTATGTTATTGTAAGAGACATCTATCATGAAGATGAACGCTGGTGGATTTGGGGTCTTATTTTTCTGGTGGCGAAAAAGTAAAATTATTATTCTAGCTTTTATTTTGCTTTAAACAGCAAGTATAATTAATCATATTGTTAAAAAAAAAATAATAATAATAATGAATCAGACTCCATAAAACAAACAAGGAACCATGCACCATCCTTTACCAGTCAACTCATAACACCTCCCAATAATAACGTCACCTTATTATGGAAACAAAATCCTAATGGCCCTTATGAATTTTGTCCTTGTGCCTTTGTTGAAGACAGGGGGGGGGGGGTATACAATAAAGTGTGATAAAGAGGGGATAACACGGAGATAACTTCTCCAGTGATATCACTTCTCCAGTTCCTATGTTATTCTATACAGCCTATGCACTAAGATATCCAAAGTTCTAGAAATCTTAGTGCACAAACTCCATAGAATAACATAGGAACTGGAGAAGTGATTTCACTGGAGAAGTCATCTCCACTTTATCACCTCTTTATCACGCTTTAGTGCATAATCCCCAGAGTATCTTCAAACAGCAGAACAATGTGTTCCTTACCCCTTTGGCACACAAAGGGTTAAACATAAGTGACCATAAGTCCATATACAAAAGACACTTCTGCATTGGGGCATGTCCCATTAACCCTTTGAGTGCCAGAGAAGTACGCAACATATTGCTTTGCCAGGGCTCAAAATTTCCACTCGCCTCCTCGCATTTGGCGAGGAGAAATTGAGCGAGGGCCAGTGGAAATTGAAGCCCCCGCTGTCCTGCCCACATTTCAGTTTGTCCCATTTTCCTGGCACATGGAACATGCGGGGGTAACGGGGATTGGCTGTTGGGCACTGGTCAGTGATATTTTCTTGCTGGTTTTGAATATGTGACTATATGAGCGCTGCTCCGGCTCTCTTTCCCTCTCTCTCTGCGTGCAGACTGACTGAGCGGAGCACGCAGAGAGGGAAAGAGGGAAGGATGTGTGCTGTCTGAAGCAGCGCTTGATACAAATTACTGCAGCCCAGGAGGTTTTCTGGCAATACTACTTATTGTAGTTTGCACTACAACTCCCATAATCCTTATTGCTGGCGCTTTATCTAATTTACTGACTCACTTAAAGGGATAGTATTACTTCAAAATTACTATCCCTCATATCGTAGCCGTTAATAAACTGAGTTAAATGACACCAGCGGCATCTCTCAAACCTTTATAGTTTAAGATATAGCCGCTTTCAAAGTTTCCTCTCCCCTGCTGTCAGCGTTCTGCTGCCAGCAGGAGGATCCGGTCTCTGAATCAAGAGGAGGCTCTTCAGCAGAGCCGATATCTCGTTATGGAAGGAAAAATTATTAATTGAAACAGTCTTCTACGTGTGCTTGGTAACCCAGCACACGTAGAAGACTGTTTCAATGAATCATTTTTCCTTCCATAATGAGATATCGGCTCATTTTAAGAGCCTCCGCCTGTCCTGGGACCGGATTCTCCTGCTGGCAGCAGAACGCTGACAGCAGGGGAGAGGAAACTTTGAAAGCGGATATCTCTTAAACCATAAAGGTTTGAGAGATGCCGCTGGTGTCATTTAACTCAGTTTATTAACGGCTACGATATGAGGGATAGTAATTTTGAAGTAATACTATCCCTTTAAGCCTGCATACCTCAGTTACAGCGGAGCTTCGTCCAAATTACTGAGCGAGAGAGAGACTCAGAACCGAGAAGGACTAACTCAGATTTGATTTGTTTATTCTACTCCCTTTTATGAGTCTCTCTCTCGCTCAGTAATTTGGATGAAGCTCCACTGTAACTGAGGTATGCAGACTTAAGCGAGTCAGTAAATTAGATAAAGCGCCAGCAATAAGGATTATGGGAGTTGTACTGCAAACTACAATAAGTAGTATTGCCAGAAAACCTCCTGGGCTGCAGTAATTTGTATCAAGCGCTGCTTCAGACAGCACACATCCTTCCCTCTTTCCCTCTCTGCGTGCTCCGCTCAGTCAGTCTGCACGCAGAGAGAGAGGGAAAGAGAGCCGGAGCAGCGCTCATATAGTCACATATTCAAGAGTCAGTGAGTAAGGATGCGGTGTGGTATGGTATCTTCCGAAAGACAGTATGGAGGTAAACATTGGGTTAATGGTGCAACCGTGTACCGGTCTACTAGTCGTGTGCATGTCGCAGTCGCGGGATAGATATTAGTTTCACAATTAGTATACTTAGTTTCTCTGTTTATATCCTCATTTGAAAGTATTTATCAAAATCTCTAAAGCCCCATAACAGAAGATGTGAAACTGTAGAGACTGATTATATGCACAAGGATAAAAAAATCATGGTCCTATTTCACGTAGATCGTATAGAGTTTCAATAATACGGTGTGTTGTTAACTCGAAAGGGTGGTATTTTCCTATGCAGAGTTAATAAATGGCTTAGAAAAGTGATCTGGCAGACAATAATGCTCCTTTAATAAACTGGTGTTGAAGCTGGAATCAGGTTGTCATACCTCTCAAGTTATAGAGGATGTGTAAGCTCATATGTAATGCGCATTACATACATCTGCACCTGACTTGTGTAAATGTGAACAGAACAACAAGATGAGCTCTCCTTGATGGATTTACTTCAAATTGAACGTAGGATCTAATACTGTATTTGTTATAGAAAGGATAACCGATTGAGAAACCTCCTGTTGCATTCAATTGCTTTTGCAGATGGGGTTAAATTAGTATCCCAGGCAATAGTATGGGAAGTGTTAGCCCTGTGTTAAATTGTTGATAATTAGGAGTATATTTACCAGTTAATAAGATGAATTATGAAGGGATGTAGCTAGTGATCCCACACTGATTCCGATAAGAATATATTTACAAACAGTGAAGGTAATGTTAGTATTGAAATGATGAAAAGATTTTTAATAATTTCAGGATCCCTTCATATAGCAGGTTGGCTTAATTATGTAATTAACAGAGCCAGTATTGAAGCACCGTGCCCTTGTTTCTTGTGTTTAAATTAGTTATAAGTCAAACCTGAGAAAAGTTTATTTTCATTCCTAGACACTTTGTTTGAATTTCTTCTCCAACAACCGAAAAAATACTTGTTGTTGGGTGTTTTAACCTATTTATTAGCCCCTCATCCATTTAGTCCCTCTTCCCTACACTCATAACCATTTTTGATGCTGTGCCAATCAATAAGATGATGGTATAACTGACAGCAATGTGTTACTTACTATGGCCTTCATGTATAAAGACACAGTGTGGTAAATCAACTGTAGCATGTTGTGAGGAGAAGTAGTGGGTCCTCAAATACTTTCACATTGTTTAAATGAAACATTTAACTGGTATATGCAGTGTCAGTGTCATTTTATCAAAGAGAACTTGAGATGGGTGGGGTTAAAGGCAAGGATATGGGTGGAGTTAAAGGCAGGGATATGGGTGGGGTTAAAGGCAGGGATATGGGTGCGGCTAGGCGTGGAAACTGGTGGCGAGTAAATTTTCAGGTCTGGCTAGTAGCTCAGGACTTGAAATTTTGAGCCGTGGCTTTGCAATGCGTTGCATACCCCTCTGCCACTCAAGGGGTTGACTTTAGGCATCTTCTACTTCTGTATGACATTTGAAGACTACGGGCCTTATATACAAACTTAATTTCCAAGGCAGTGCCACTTACATCTAACATCCAGATATTATTACTTACAGCAGTCTCTTAGAAAGTAACTTATTATTTCTTCTACACAGAAACCGTTGGGAGGCAGTACAGATAGCATCCGGCTTTGAAAATCAACTCCAAAAGGGACTGACAGCGCAGACGCACGGACGTCACTGTGACGAGATGTCCGTGCTTCCTGCTCCTGTGAGCCTCGGAAAAACTGCAAAATCTTTGGAACCAGATAATATTTCTGGCGATTAGCGCTACTAAGCAGCTAGTCGCCAGATGAAGACTGAATACATGTAAAGTTATTGCGGGGTGGTAGTTCCCCTTTAACCATTTTTTATTCAGAAAGACCCTTTGTGAGTTACTTACACTTATGGATATATGCTGTACAGGCACTTCCTGTCTTAGCCCTTCATTACCTCCCCCACTTACTGACATTTAACCCTATTAGTGCTACAGGAGGAGGACAATGCATTGAGTAGTATCAGTGAGTGGGGGAGATAATGTAGGGTAGTTTGCATAGAGTACTTTAAAGGGTTTTATGGTTTAAGAGATATTCACAAGCAAAGTTTCCCCTCCCGCCCCTTTTTCCTAGTGTAAGCCATCTCTTCTCAGATGTGGAATCTGGTTGTATGACCAGACAGATAACAGCAGGGAACAATCTTTTTTCTATGAGAACAAAGAAAATCCTGCCCCCCTTGACAAATTTTTCAGCTTTTTCCCTTATCTTAATTGAAGATTGTCCCTCTCTGCAGTCTACCTGGGCACCTCCCTTCTGATGTGGCTGAGCAGTGTTACATCAGTAAAAGGGGCAGGAGGGGGATACTTTGTCATTGAATTACTCCTAGACTAATAATAATAACTTGGATTTATATAGCGCCTTGGGACTCAAAGCGCTTTCAGCGCACGCTCTCGGCATTAACCAAATCTGCAGCTGAAATAATAGATGTTATTATTACCCAATCAATGGTACTCATTTATCGACCTCGGAAGGATGAAGGGCTGAGTTGACCCAGCTGGGATTTGAACCTGCAACCTTGAGGTTTGAACAGGCTCCATAGTCAGGGACTTAAACACCGAGTTATCTCACCAGCGTTACAGAATTGAAATAACACTACTCTAAATAACTACAACTCTAACAGAATTGAAATAACACTCTCGAAAGTCCAAATACCATGATGATTAATTAAAGCTGCTTTTATTATGAAACATTACTATCCTTTTAACTGCTTAAGGACCCATGAAGTACTCGTCATGGGAAAATTTGCGTTAAGGACCCATGATGGTCCTGGCACACAATGGAATTCATGGGTCCCAGCGTGGCTGCACGCCGTTCGGGGACTACTGAATCCATTGGGCAAAAAAAGGAAAAATGCCGCTTGGTCCATAATTGCCGGCCACGTGGCTGGTCATTAAGAGGTTAATTAGCATAATCTACAAATCTTTATAACTTAAAAACAAGTCTTCTAAATAAATGGTTAATACAATATATAAGTGATTTTTTTAATGCTCTTTCAAAATCACTAAAGTAGCTTTTAGATGACAGTGCCCCTTTAAATGGGGCTTTTATTTTAACCCCCTGAAATCAAATACATTTTAAATGTATATTTTTCTTATATGATGCAGAAGTTTGACCCAGAATTGCACCTCTTTAGCTTCCTGAATATGGGCTATATGGAAACATACAGTTTGACAGCAGATAAGAACCAGTAAGCCCAACCAGTCTCCCTATTTTCTTGTAAAAAAGCAGTCTTACATAGTTCTAACAACAGACCTATGTCTATTCCAAACGTGCTTGAATTCACTTATTATCCGCCACCAAGTCTGCAGGGAAGCTATCACCACATATATCAATGTAATTACTATTTTGAAGGAGCACAGCTATCAAACAGTGTTGTTTTAAGAGACAGAAATACTTATTAGGAAAAAGAAATGTTATATATATAGTTTTGTATTTTCCAGGCTGTGTAAAACAGGGAATACTTTATTCAAAAGTGATTAAAGCTCAAAACTTACATTTTTACTTTTTATTTTTGCAAGAGGACAGGCTCAGTTATTGTTTTGTGCTCTTTGCATTGTATAGTAGTACTATTGCTATCTATGGGCTACTGTACATAGGAACACCGACAGTGCAGAGACCATAGAAAACACTGTCATTTAAAAGTTTATTTAGCTGTATGGGACAGAAACAAGTAGTAAATATAAGCAAATCAAAAGTGTATTCAAAAACATCAAATATTATACAGAGACCCAAGTATGAGAAAGGAATCCACATTAGGCAGTTTAAGGCCGCGTTAAAATGTAAACATGATTATATAAACATTTAATGAAATGTTATATTGGAGAGCATTTGCAAACCCGCATTGTACTTACTCTGCAGTAATCCAATGTAGCGACATATTCATAAGATCCACGAGATAGCTCTGGCCTTTCATAGTGATCTAATCTCCTGCCAATATGGTCCAGATGTTGAAAGTAGAATGGAGGGACTAAGGAAACATAAACAGGAAGACAAATTGTTATATCCAAACACAAGATAGACTTTAGGTGTTTGGCATTCCAGTGCGTGGAGGAAGCGATAAAGTTTCACTTGAATATGAAACAAACTTTATTCTACATTTACAAATAAAGAGAAAATATTACAGCAATCTCAGAAGAAAAACAAATTGGCATACTGTCTGCTTTATTAACCCATAGGAAACTAGATAGGTCTGTAATCATAGCTGGGAGCTCTCCGGTTTTGCCCCAGAGACTCCACATTTAGTTGTTAATTACTAGGTCTCAGGGGCAGTGGCTGATTCTCTGGCTGCGGGGAGTTTTAATTAGAACTCTGTCCACAACCTCCTTCACAGCATGTTCCACCCACTCCCAGCCCTCTTCGCCTTCTTCCCCAGCCTATTCCTCCATTATTTTCATGTTATTTTAAGTCCCGCCCCACTCATGATTAAGCCCCTCCCCTGACAGACATTGTGTCATTTATTTTACCCAGCGGCAGCATAGGACTCCCCTCTCCGGGAAGTCTATATTGAAAAGTTCCCAGGTATGTCTGTAATGCATTGAGAACCAATAATCTGGAGACAAAATGAGCTGGACACTCATTACAATATTTTGTATGTACACAGCTACAGGAAATACATTATTGTGAGGTATAACATTTAATTTATTGCTTTTTTAACATATAAATCAGAGGAATTAGGGACTTATACACTAAACTAGAGAGATGCATTTTGTCAGTAAACCAACTCTAACACCGGACCGGGGGGGGGGGGATGAAAATTCCCATTGATTGCAATGGAGGTTTTAAGCTCTTGAATGCTAGAGAGGTCTCCAATGCATTGCAAAGCATTCAGGAGGTAACAACTCCATTTAAACCAATGGGGAATTTGGATTGTTTATTTGTCCCCTGTGGTGCAGTTGGTTTGCCTCCCAAACTGCACATCTTCAGCTTCCTGAACATGGCTGATTGTATTTTATGAGCCTGTTCACAGGGGCTAGTTACTAAATCCATGTGCCTTGTCAATACATTGTGCTACATTTTTGGTCCGACAGGGTATTTTACCTCCGTCAGATTTCGTGCATTCCCTGCTGCACTGTTACATTGCCTGTCTGCCTTTAAAGGGATAATATTGCTTAAATTTAACTAATTTTAATATTGTACAGATTAAAAATATTAATAGAATGTCATCAGACATAACTACTCCCAAATCCCTTTCCTCTGTTGTCTCCAACAGCAAATTAAGGGTATTGTGCTGACAGACAGCAGATGAAAGGGATTTGAATGAATGAATGACTATGTTTATTTATATAGCGCCACAAGTGTACAATTTAAGGGTTTAGACAATACAGGGTTATAAGTGCTGTGCAAAGTGAAACACTGGAAGTGAAGTCCCAGCCCAAAAGCTTACAGTCTAAAGTGTTAATGGGAGACATAGAGAGTACACGAGGGTCAAGTGCTGAATACAGTGCCAGAGTTTCAATTAGGATAGGGGACATAAATTAAGTAATATACAAAGTGAGTGCCATGTAACATGTTTAAGGTTTGTTAAGAAAGTGTAGTTTCAATTGTGATTTGGGAGTAATTATTTCTGATTACTTAAAGGTGGGCAGGCAATGTAACTAACAGCAGGAAATGCAAGCAGGGTGCTGGGTTGTATAGGTAGGGGCATTATTTGTAGAAATAGGGGAGTGGTGATGCCCTTAGCTAGAGTATTGTGAGCAGTACCTGAGACCCCATCTACAGAAGCATACTGATATTCTGGAGTGAATTCAGAGAAGGGCTACTAAAATGGTGAATGTTTTACAGGAAAAGAAATATAAAGATAGTCTAAAGGATCTAAACATGTACAACATGAAGGAGAGAAGAGAAACAGAGAGGAGGTATATGATAGAAACATTCAAATACATGAAGGGATTCAACAAACTACAGGAGGAAAGTACATTTCAAAGGATCAGAAATGTTTGGACAAGAGGTTGTAGCCTAAAACTAGAGGGATAGAGGCTTAGATGCAATATAAGGAAAACATGTATTTCTACACATTGCATATAAATTGCATGTTAAACACAGTAAAATGG
Organism: Rhinophrynus dorsalis; assembly: GCA_037306005.1. Lineage (NCBI taxonomy): Eukaryota > Metazoa > Chordata > Amphibia > Anura > Rhinophrynidae > Rhinophrynus > Rhinophrynus dorsalis. The sequence goes on along the minus strand of CM074718.1, from coordinate 192,035,389 downwards.
ACAAAAAATGCATGAAAAAGCAACCAAAATGTATATTTTTCCATTCAATTTCACTACTACACAACAATCATCCATGCATCTTTTTCCATACAATTTCACTGCTACAAAATAGGCATCCATGTGAACATGGCCTAATGTGAAATTCATTGGGCCTGCACTAATCCAGGCTATCAGTCTCCAGTGCGTAAGAGTTTCCAACACCTCTATCACTGTATCATCTTATTATGTGTCTCGGTATAAGAGAGACTCCGCACATTAACACATGAGTGCAAATGCTTCCTCTGACAGGTGTTTTATTACCAGTTAATAAGTCTTTTGATGTATATAGAAATCACATTATGATCTACAGCTGGCTCTCCCAACAGATAAATAATATATATTAAATTGCAAAAAGACTTCAGCTAAAATCTATACAATAATTCTTACGCCGGCAGTGGTTTCCAACCCTCTACTCTGGGACATCTAATAGGCAATATCTTTAGGATTTCCCTACTTGTGGGCAGACAAGTTCATTAAATGACCATGCCTCTGATTAAGTCACCTGTGCTCAAGCAGGGACACTCTAAGGATATGACCTGTTAGGTGTCCCTGAGTACAGGGTTTGGCAACCACTGCATTCAGTTATAAAAAAGCATGGAAATTCAGAGTTAGTGTTTGTCGAACTTTATCCCTTTGAATTCCAGAGGTGTACTCAACGCATTTCTTTGCATTACATTGTGTACCTCTCTGGCATTCAAAGGGTTAAGTCCTTACACCAAGGGCTTTATTGAGGACATTAAATGTAACATAATAGTATAATTAAAGCATTGGGGTGTGCATGCTTGACTGTTTTGCTTGCTTGACAGATCAGAATGTTTTCTGAAATCAGTATTGTTCAGTCCAACAAAGTGTGCACTGCACGATTCAATTTTTGTATTCATTTTTGTTTGACTATTTTTTATGCATAAAAACATACTGCGCATATGCATAAGCTGTAAACATCTCAGGTATGGGGTGTGGTAAATGACAGTGGACATCCCCCATAATATCTATCTCTGTTATCAGCTCTGTAGATCTGGCCATAGCCCTGAAGAAGTTCTTCAATAGCAAGTTATAATGTGGAAAGTACACATTTTTTTCTGGTCCAGCTCATTTTTTTCTGCTTATCTGAATCAAATGTAAAGAGTTTTTGGGGACTGACAAAGACACCTTAACTGCGACATTCCGGCTTAATTTCTTTTTTTTTTTTTTTTTCTTTCAGATTTCATCAGCATTTGAAGATTGTCATTTAACCCTTTGAATGCCAGAGAGGCATCCAATGCATTGCAACACCATGCGTTGGATACCTCTCTGGCACTCAAAGGGTTAACATAGAAGTGCCATAAGCATACCTCCCAAGTGTCCCTCTTTAGGAGGGACAGTCCCTCTTTGAGACCCAAATCCCTCTGTCCCTCTTTTCTACCCTTTTGTCCCTCCTTTTAGGACATCACTATACGTGGTGTGTATTACATTGCTCCACAGCAATAAAACATACATAAATGTGTTGTTAATTGTCAGTATATGTGTTTATACATTAATATGGGTAATTAAAATACTTTGGTCTTGCTCTAAATCATTTATCAGTTACAAAAAGAGGTGCAGATGGGTCAAGAAATAACCTAAAAATTCTTGGAAATGCCCCGCCTACCAGCCACGCCCCCAGAAATGCCACCTAAAACAGTAGTGTCCCTCTTTTGCCATTTGAAATGTTGGGAGGTATGCATAAGAAATACTGTGCCTACTCTTCTGCATAGCCATAATAACTCTGATATACTAAGAAGAACTTTTGGAGTAAACACTGGAGACAAAAACATGTCTCCAATGCATTGCTTTGTGGTGCATTGGAGAGCCCTCTAGCTGTCACAGCATTAAAAGTCCCATTTAAATCAATCTGTATAGTGCAGTTGGTTCTCCCCAAGAATTGCATTAGTTCAGTATATCAACCGCAATATGGGGAGAGGGAATGTATTAATAGAATACTGAGCTAAAACAGGTGCTGGAGCAGATTTTTGTGTGCTGTGCCTGCCTACTGCCTATTTACTGGGCTACTGATGCAAAAGTTTTCCTTTTTCACCTCTTCTCTGCACATGGTCTGAAGAAAGTCTGAATAAAGCTTGTTGACAGACCTAAGGGGCAATTCAACAGGAGCATCTCCCGAGGTCTATGTTTGATGGAGAAACAGTGAGGGAAAATAATGCATTTATAGTTCCAGGCAGAGACTGCATCATAATTCATGACTTACATGTCACTAGTTAACTCTTTTAGTGCCAGGGTGTCCAATATATTGCTTTGATGGGCAACTCTGATTTGTTCAGAGGGTTAATAAAGAAAAGGGAAGAGGGTTACTGATGCTAGTCTTATCTTATTGACTAACAGTGGCCATGTGTGATGACATAATCAGACACCAGTTGAGACAAAAAACTGATTGTAAGGGGTTGTAGGATAGTGCTGAGCCAACCGGTCACTCTAATGGCAAGCCTTGTCATAACTGAACCCTCTGCACCCACTGTACTTACCCCCATTTTCTCAAAATGTATTTAAAAAAGTACACATTAAAATGGTTTAAGATAAGCCCATTTTCCTGCACATACTACAGGGGAAGAGTTTGAGGCCTGTTTGCATAAATGTTATAATGATCGCACAGTGCGGACACTGGGTTGCACTAAAACAACCATACATCTTTACATACTCAAAAAAAACAGGAGTATTTTATTTATGCAAATACATAATCTGAGAAACTTAACTGCATTGGAAGATTTGTATATTCCCACTACAGTATCAATATCAAGTATTAACATACAGATATAACAAACTTCAGCTTACAATGGGTTTACAGCCATGTTACATTAAATCTGTTTAGGTATTTTCTCTGCCAGAAATTCTGCGTGCACTTATGAAAATAAGCATAGAAAGCCAACTTCCTTTAAAAAAAAAAAAAAAAAAAAAAAAAAAAAAACAAATTAAAAGGCTCTGTTTCTTGCCAAGGAAAGAAAGGAAATTCAGTGAGGCTGATGTACAAAGGAGAACTGGAGTAATTGTAGAACAATGAAAACAGATGGATCAGCCGCACTCAAAAATCTCCCATAAAATCAGTTCTTTATTTGGAAAACCATACAGAACACTGAGATGGAATAGTCTTAAACTGTTAGTGCGAAACGCGCAAGACTATTCCATCTCAGTGTTCTGTATGTTTTTTCCAAATAATTGATTTTATGGGAGATTTTTGAGTGCGGCTGATCCGTCTATTTTTAAGTTGATGATTCCGGCCTGTGTACTCAGTCAGTACCTCATCCCCATTTGAAGATCTAAATTGGTGAGTGAGACTTTACACCTTTGCATGAGATTAGTGCTGCTTTTCTCTCTTTATCTACCATAATTGTAGAACAAACCAACTGCACCACTGGGCAAATAAAAAAATCCCCATTGATTGAAATATGAGTTTAACCCTTTGAGTGCCAGAGGGCTATGCAACGCGTTGCTCTGCAATGTGTTGCATACCCCTCTGGCACTCAAAGGGTTAATACCTTGAATGCTAGAGAGGTCTCCAAAATGCGTTTGAGGCCTCTCTAGCATTCAAGGGGTAACAACCCCATTTAAGTCAATGGCAATTTTTGGAATGTGTATTTTCCCCCTATAGTGCATGTGGATTGCTCTAGAATGACACCATGGGGGGTACACACAATGGTGTGAGAAAGAAGTGAGAAAGAAGAGATGACTTCTCCAGTGTGATGACCTCTCCCATCTTCTATGGAGCCAATGCACTAAACAGGAGTAGCCAACCCTGGTCTTCAAGCCACTAACAGTGCATTTTCTCAAGATACCTCTGAATGAGCTCAGGTGGACCAATTAAAGTGATCGGGCCACTAATGAGTCCACCTGTACTCCTGCTCGGAGATCCCAAATACATGCACTGCTGGTAGATCTCGAGGACCAGGGGTGGCTGCCCCACACTAAGATCATACCTGGGAACTCTCTGGATCTGCACCAGAGACTCCAGTTTTTAAAGTTATTAGCTGCTCTCCTGGGGCAGAGACTGATTCTCCAATGGTGGTGAGCTTCCTGTGAAAACCTGTCCACTTCTCCTCCTTGTCACTCTGTTCTACCCACTTCTCATCTACTTCCCGCCCACGTCTCCTCCTCCCCACCCTGTTCTGGTCACTTCCCACCTCCCTCCCTCCCACTTCATGACAAAATGATGGCAAACCCCACCCCCAATTAAGCCACTCCCCTTCATGAAATGAACCTCATCATTTACAAACCCCTGGTTGCAGTCATGGACTTTTTTTTTTTTTTTTTTTAAGCGAATCTGGTTCAGGGCTCCCCGAATGGCGTGCAGCCACACAGGGAACCCTGACATCCATGACAGTTCTGGTACATCATGGGTCCTTATGGCTCACCAGTCCATAATGTACCAGGACCATCATTAGTCCTTAAGGGGTTAAGAGAATAAAGTACCCAGGTATGATTAAAATATGCCAAATTGGGGAGATGTTAGTGCATAGGCTCTATACATTAATACAGGGATCGGAGAGTTTATAATACTGGAGTTGTTATCTCCTATTTATCAAAACATTAGTGCATCTCCCCCCAGTCTGTAGTGCATCAGCCTCAGTGTCTCAGAGCTTGTGCTTCAAAATTAAAACTATTACTGTTTTAGGGAAAGGACTGTACCACGACAATACCAACGAGGAAATCCAAGACAATTCTAATGTCTAGCAGAACTTGTACTGACAAAAAAAAAAAATTGGGATGCATCCAGACTCCCAGAAACACTCCTATGAGTCACATCGAGTGATTCGTGGACAAATATGGCATGGTATCTTCAGTGAAAACGAGCCGTCACTGCAAGATTAATGGATGTTGAAGCCATGAAATCCATAGGCACATGTAGCTTATTAAAACAACGATTTTATTTCACATTTCCAACATCCCCCTCCCTTTGTGACTTTAAAAGTGTTATTTGGAAATATGTGGTGAGAAATAGCTTCTAGAGTATACTTTGAACCAGTACTTTGTTTGACAGATTGATTTGTTTAATAAATATTTTTACAAAAGTCACAGTGCTCTTGTGCATGTCTAACAACTTCCTTATGTGTGTACCTCTACTAACATGGTTACTTAACTCCATAGTGCTAGAGACATCACCAGCACATTAAAGGAGGGGATACGTGGTTAAAGGAGCCATAATGTTTAACTGTGATATATATATATATATATATATATATATATATATATATATATATATATATATTAAAAAAGGGTGCTCACACTGCTGGGGTGGGTATAATACATACTTTTCACTGGGTTTAAAATTTCCAGGTAATTGTATAGATTAGAGTAGGATTGTTTCTTTCTTTGTTTTTCCTAGTTTGGGGATATAGAGAATCCCTTCTTTCCTTGCTGCTTCTCACATCTTATACACTTGGCATTAAAGGGATAGTAATGGCAAAAATAAACTAGGCCGCCGGGTCTTCATTATGTTCAGCATAACATGTTGCGCTATGTGTATAACTGACATTGCAATAGTTATAAAGATCTGCCATGTAAAAGGATCCCCTTCCCGCCCCTTTTCATGAGTTAGGCTCATTCGCGTGGTCCAGATGGAGAGCGGCGAGGGACAAACTGCAGTAAACAAAGGAAAATCCTGCTCTTCTTCGTCAAGGGGGGGGCAGGGATTTCCTTATACTTACTAGATTAAGTTTGTCCCTTGCTGCGTCTGTCCGGTCCCACGACCGGATTGCAGCTCCAAGGGGAGGCAGCCAGAACGGGCGGGAGGGGGATCCTTTTACATGGCATATCTTTACAACGATTGCAATATCAGTTATTACACATAGCACAACGTGTTATGCTGAACATAATGAAGACTCGGCGATCTACTTTATTTTAGCCATTACTATCACTTTAATTTGATTTACACTATAAATGTATGTATAATTACGGTCAGCATGTGAGTTTTTCTTTCCTTACTTGGTTGGCTTGGTTTGCAAGCACACGTAGAAGACCTTTTAACTGAAAGCTTTCTTTTTCATTAACACAATCTCGGCTCTGCTGCAGAGCTGCTGGTCGATCTGCGGACAGGATTCTAAATCTGTCAGCTAGAACGCTGACGTCAGGCAGGGGAGAACTTTGTAAGCGGTTATCTCTCAAACCATAAAGGTTTGAGAGATGCCGCAGGTGGCATTTTTCTTCTTTATTTAAGGGCTACAAATAGGAATAAGTAATTTTTAATTATTACTATCCCTTTAAAGGTCAGAGACAGTGCCGATTTTTGGAATATTCCAGATTTTCTACAGTTGCAGCAATCATTAGTTCAGTTTTTTTGACTGCAGAAACTGTTCAAAACCAGGGATATCCCAAATATATGTACTGTCTTGGCCCTTTAGAAATGTGGTATATATATATATATATATATATATATATATATATATATATATATATATATATATATATATATATATATATATAGAGAGAGAGAGAGAGAGAGAGAGAGAGAGAGAGAGAGAGAGAGAGAGAGATTATACTTAGTAGTATGTTCTATTGTGAGACAGCACTCAAAGAAGGATGGAATAAGCAAGATAATATTTAATCAATCATGTTTTTCCAACACAGCCAAAAGATTTCGGTCCCAACATGGATCTTCCTCAGGGAAGGTCACGACGAAGGCCCCAGAAATGTTTACTTTCACTTTTCCTAGAAATAAATATGTGAATATCACCTAAACTATACATCTGCCAGAATTTTGGTTAAAGGGATAGTAATACTTCGTTTTAACTTTATTTTATTTTGTAGGCATTAAAAAACATATGTCTTATCTCTCAAACCTTTATGGTTTAAGAGATATTCACAAACAAAGTTTCCCCCCCCTGTTCAACTAGATCAGAAGGGAGGTGCCCAGGTAGACTGCAGAGAGGGACAATCTTCAATTAAGATAAGGGAAAAAGCTGAAAAACTTGTCAAGGGGGTAAGGGCTTTCATTGTTTTCATACAAAGAAAATTGTCCCCTTCTGTTATCTGTCTGGTCATACAACCAGATTCACATCTGAGAAGAGATGGCTTACACTAGGTAAAAGGGGCGGGGAGGGGAACTTTGCTTGTGAATATCTCATAAACCATAAAGGATTGAGAGATAAGATTTATATCATTCTTCATGTTTTTTTTAATGCCTACAAAATAAAATAAAGTTAAAACGAAGTATTACTATCCTTTTAAAATGACACATAGACAGTTTTGAATTAAGTTTTCAAATAGGTAAAGGTGATAGTTCCAGTTTAAGTCAGACAAACAAACCGAAATTCCTTGGACACCAGATGCATCTCCAAAGCAATATGTTGAAAATGTCTCTGGTATCCAGTGGGGTAAAGATTTAGAATAATCTAATTCCACGGGGCAAAGAAAACAACACATTGCAGCGATATACTGTAACTTTTTAGGTAATAAGAAGATTAGAAAATAGTTTCCCTGTCAGACTGCTTTTGTGAAAAGCATAATGTAATCCTGAATGCACGTGCTAAAGGCGATGCGATAATTTCAGGAACAATAATATTTATAATGTAAAAATATCCATAATCCTATAATAAGCAAATCTGCCAGTCTCCTCAAAGAGCAAAACATTATTGTGTCTGTAATTCGATGATAACCTCTCTAACATTTAACCCTTAGAGTGCCAGAGGGGTATGCAATGCATTGCATACCCCTCCGGCACTCAAAGGGTTGAGAAGTGGTAAGTTCGATTGAATTCAATGGGGATTTTTATTTGTTCGCCATGGCGCAGATAGTTTGCCCCATAATACATATTGTAAGATGCACCATTTCGTTTTATCTTGACGTTTCCATATTGAATTTTGTATGACTTCTTTACTTACTTTCACTTGTAGCGTTAAAGCGGAACTACCACGTAGCTATAAGTGGCCCCCCCAATTAATTGTTAGTATAGCGGTAATCATTGAAAGAGTGTTATAATGTTGATTAAGTGCCGGCATTATTTGGAATCATAAGATCGTATGAGACTCACCTCAAGACAACAGCGCAGACATCTTGGCGAAGAGTGATCTGTGTGCCTAAGCTGTCCATCCTTGCCCTCATGGTCATCCCGGTGTGTGTGGGGGGGGGCAATTACCCCCTCCATATAAACAAAGGGGCTGGATGGGCTGGCCTGCGGGTCATATTATGGCTTTGCACCCCACCCCCCAGAAAAATGTCTACAGACACCACTGCCTGCCCTGCAACTCCCCTTTTGGCAAATAACCTATCAATGAGGAGACAGGTACGGACAACCCAGGCACATAGATCCATCTTCGCCAGATGTCTGCGCTGTCCACTTGAGTTAACTTTCATATGATTCCAAAATGCCTGCACTTAATAAAAATTATAACACGGTTTCAAATGATTACCACTACACTAACAATTAATTCGGGGGCACTTTTATCTTTGTGATAGTCCCACTTTAAGGTCTTCTGTTAACCCTTTGAATGCCAGAGGGGGTGTCCAACACATTGCTTTGCAATGCACTGGATATCCCTCTGGCATTCAAAGGGTTGAAGGAGCAATACACTTTCAGGAAAAAAAAATATGATATAATGAAAGTTATTTCAACTTCTAGTAGATTTTCCTTCAAAAGTACAGCTCAGATATATATTTTTTTTACTAAACTTGTTAAAACATAACCAAATGTGTTTAAAGGGATAGTAATACTTCGTTTTATCTTTATTTTATTTTGTAGGCATTAAAAAAAACATGAAGAACGAGATAAGTTTTATCTCTCAAACCTTTATGGTTTGAAAGATATTCACAAGCAAAGTTTCCCCTCCCGCCCCTTTTACCTAGTGTAAGCCATCACGTCTCAGATGTAGAATGCAGTCCATAGACCAGACAGATAAAAGAAGGGGACACTCTTCTTCCTATGAGAACAATGAAAGCCCTGCCCCCCTTGACAAGTTTTTCAGGTTTTTCCCTTAACTAACTTGGAGATTGTCCCTCTCTGCAGTCTACCTGGGCACCTCCCTTCTGCTCTGGCCAGGCACGTGCACACATAGACACCAAGGGGGGCTTGAGCACCTGCCCTTTTTGTCCAACGTGCCCTTGTGCCCTTTTTTTAAATATATATTTTGAATAAATAATTATGAGAAGTGCCGTTTTTTTCATTTGAGACCCTGCCCCACAAAATGTCTGTGCACGTCCCTGGCTCTGGCTGAACAGTGTTACATCAGTAAAAGGGGCGGGAGGGGGATACTTTGTCATTGAATTCCTCTTGAACTACAACTCTGACAGAATTGAAATAACACTCTCCAAGGTCCAAATACTATGATGATTAATTAGAGCTGCTTTTATTATGAAACATTACTATCCCTTTAAAAGGCTATTTTTTTCATAATATACTCTCTGGGAAAGCTTGAGTCATAGAATATGACTTTCCATGGTAAGTGTTAGAAACAGCACCACCTAGTGACCAGAGTATTAAACTGCCGTTTCACGAAATAAAAAGAACTTAGAGCTGTTAGAACTTTCATAATAATAACAATAATAATAATACCATAGTATTTTACCAGGAAGGATACATTGAGATTGTCTCTTGTTTTTCAAGTATGTCCTGGGGGTATAGATATTATTACCCAATTTAATGGAACTCATTTTATCTACCGCAAAAGGAAAACATCTCCCAGAGGTGGAACGACCCATGTTTTACTCAGTGGAAACGACACATTTTCATATACAAAAATAATTAAAGATCATATGAGAAACACTTATTCTTGTAGGTATAGCTTTAAATAGACATAGTTACTTACATTAGAGAACACAGTAAAACAATTAACCCTTTAAGGACCCTTGACGACATGCCAGGACCGTCACACCGTTCCTGGGACTTAAGGACTGGTGCCGGTCCTGGCACTTCATGGAATTTTGGGAAGGCAGTGTGGCAGCACACTGCTTTGCCATCCCAGAATTCAAATTGTGAAAAATAAAAATGTGTGGTCCTTGACGCCCGCTTGCATGCTGGATAGGGTGGTCATTAAAGGGTTAACATTCAAACCAAACAATTAAAAAAAACTATGCTCTTATGCAGATGGCTGAAATGGTGCAATTCTGCAGCAAAAAACAGAGAATGCTTCAAAAGTGACCTGCAATTTCCTTACATGCTAAACAGGTCTCCAATGCATTGAAAAGCAATGCACTGGAGACCTCTCTACTATTCAGAGAGTATATAGAGCCCTATATAGTCATTTTTATTTGTCTCTGTGGTGCAGTTGGTTTACCTCAGAACTGCACCTCGTTACCTTTCATAAGCTGGATATGTCACCTTGGTTCTCAGCCAGGGTGGCGTGGGACATTGATGTGACTTGGGCTCCAGCTTAGGATGCCACTCATTTTTTAATGGCAACCTTGGCAAAAGTGTGTATGTTAACCCTTTAAGAACCAGAGGAGTGTGAAAACCAATGCATTACAGTCCATCTGGAGATCTCGGTCCTGGGACCAGCCGGTGGCTCTGCAGCAGAGCCGAAATAGCGATATTAGAAAAGAATTACTTCATTGGAACTGTCTACAAAGGTGTCTGGTTTGCAAGCACACTTTGTAGACCGTTCCAATGAAGTCATTCTTTTCCAGTACCGCTATTGTGGCTCTGCTGAAGAGCCGCCTCGTGTCAGTCAACATGGATTTCCTTCTGTCAGCTTTACAGCTGACATCAGGAAAAGGGGAGGGAGGGGGGAACTTTAGATGCGAATATCTCTCAAACCATAAAGGTTTGACAGATGGGATTTGTGCCACATAATTTATTTTTTTTAATTCTACAAAACAAGACAACATTTTTATTGGACATTACTGTTACTTTAAAGGGTTACATTTGAAATGTCTGGGCAAATTATTGCACAGTATTTCTAACTGACCAGTCTGACTGTGAGACTAAGAATAACTATATAGTTATAGTGCCATGAGCAAAAGAAGACTGGAGACTGAGAACCAAAGCCTTAAGACAAGGTAATTTACAAAGAATAATAATAATATATATGTTGTACTAGCCATTTGAAAAATAAATTGTTTTTGAAAAATAAGCCACTATATATTGTTAGCACTTTATGCTAATTCACTACAAAATATTCTAATTAGTTTTGTTGAAGGCCAAATTTCTCTCAGTCAACTATTAGAAATATCCCCATTCTGTGATTGTACCTAGATTAATTCATAGAACATAGTACTACTGGTCCATCGTAGAAGCAGATCACACTATGCCACCAACAATGAAGGTTAATATCTCAAAACTACTTACCGTACATTACAAGCAAAATGGTAAAATTACATTACTATAGAACTGCTCTTTAACCCCTTAAGGACCATTGCCGTGGCAGGACCGTCACGCTGGTCCGTGGGACGTCACATCAAAGTCTTCTATGTGGTCCTTAAGGGACAACACACCCTGGGACAGCTGGTCCTTAAGGGGTTAAACTGAAAAAAACATATCTTAGCATGAGAGGTCCACTTTAAAGGGATAGTAATGTTTCACAAAAACAGCAGCTCCAATTAATCTTTATAGTACTTGGGCCAAGAGGATTGTTATTTCAGTACTTTCCGAGTTGCAGTTCAAAAGTAATTGAATGATAAAGTATCCCCCTCCCTCCCCTTTAACCTAATGTAAGCCAGCTCCCCTAAGATGTGGAATCTGTGGCGTGATGCAAGAAATGTTCGCATCTGCTAAAGGCCTTTTTGTTCGCAGATAGATTTTGCGCATGTTTTAATCTAGGAAGCTGAATACCGAACCCTTCTTGAATTGCGCATAAAAAAATCTTTTTTCACACAACACTACACAGACGTATAAATTAATTTGCAATAGCACTTCCTGCATATGGGGCATTTGCTATTCCACTCACACAGATTCGTTAATCCTGGCCAAGCCCACAAAAATTGTTTTTGCTTAGCTGTTCACTAATCTTGATTTTTTTCATGCTCAATTCAACAAAACCACGCGCAAACCTATTCCCTAGTGGTTTTCACACAGGAAATAGTGATTGCGCATGTTTCTTGCATCGCGCCACTGGTCCCTTGACCAGACAGCTCACAGCAAGGGACAATCTTCTTATTCTAAGCATAAGGAAAACCCTGCTCCCCTTAACAGGTTTTTCCTTATGCTAACTGAAGATTGTCCTTCTCTGAGATCCATCCGGACAGTCTTGCTGCTCTGAGGTGAGCTGTGTTACATCAGTAAAAGGGGTGGGAGGGGGGATACAACTACAACTCGCACAGTATTGAAACACTCTCCATGGCCCAAATACTATGAAGATTAATTGGTGCTGCTTTTATTGTGAAACATTACTATCCCTTTAACTATTTTACTGTTTGAATTTCTATTAGACACATACATATCAGTGGTAACTTTGCCACTTACTGAGCTTCTGATGCTTTCTTATAATTTTGTGAAGAACTCTTTATTTAGAAAGCTAGATGGCACTCCTGTCCATCCATTTAACCCCAGAGCTTTAACCCTTTAATGACCATACCAGTGTGTAAAGCATTGCTTCTAAGTGTTTTGCACGCCCATCTGGTCCCTAAAGGTTCAAATCTTTGAATGCCAGAGGGGTGAGCAATGTTTGGCGCATCCCTCTGACACTCAAAGGGTTAAACAGAAACAAATTTCCAAGACTCGTCTCCTAACAAATCTTGTCAAAATCAGACGTGTTGCTGAGATAAAGCAGCCCGCTTCTTGTGGATCAAGGGGTGTTTAACAAGCTGATTTCTTTTTGTTGCTACATATATCATTTTTAAAGTCATACCGTCTTTTTTTTAAAACCTGACCTTTTTCTTGCTAAATTAAACAAATTGTCTACTGTATGTAAGCATTCTGTCAAGAGAAATCAAATGACACCTCTCACAGGATTTTATAAATGTATTCAACGCACCGATCACATAATCCCTTGTAAACTAGAGAAGTCTCCCAACTCGCCGCACTGTAGATTTCTCTAACATCCAAGGGGTTAAAAAGTGCTATCAACTTCAAAATGTCAACAAGAGAACCATTCTTTTACCCTTTCCTAGTCTGAAATAAATTAAACAAAGTAGAGATGGGTTTCACTGAAATAAATAGTAAAGATTCCAACTGCCGCTGCAGCATCGTGGGAGTAATGTATGCATCAGCCAGACCAGATCATTCCCTGTGCTTATAATTAGCATAAAAATCATGGGCTTGCACCTCAGGGGATGTATTGGAGTGTAAGTTTGCTTTAGTCCAAAGTAGCACATACGTATGAATATCAGGAACAAAAATAAAATAAATAAAAAATAAACTCACAGAACCAAATTTGTTTCTCTGCAACGTGGAAATTTTATAGCATTATCCACATCCTATATAATAATTTTCTAAATCTATGTTTGTCAGAAGCTGTCATGTGCAGTACAGTCGGTTGCGTGCGCTGCAGTCATGTGCAGTACAGACTGCCCGCGCCGTTGCTGATAACGGAGCAGGGCTCTGAATTCATACCATAGTCCTCTCTGCGCACCTCCAAATTCTACTGTGCATGACTGCACCATTGCCGTTGCTGGGTGGCACTGTGGCCCATGTACACGAGCTCTTCAACTAGTTATATATATATATCATCAATACTGTATATATTTATAGATATATAAAATTAGAAAAGCAAGAGCAAAGAAAAAATAAATTCCCTACCTTCATTGACACAGGAGCAAAAGCCGCAATGGTACCTCCTCCCACCTTCAATGAACTGCATAAAAGGGCACATGTAGGCTTTGCAGCGATTACATCTGATTGGTCCAGTCTCTCCATGATTCACCAGATAGAGAGGTGTCTAGAAGGTAAATCAACATCATATATCAATTTGCACATTTTATGGTCATAGTCAAAGAAAATATGCAGACATTGAATCATGTAGGTTTTGTTTCAAAAATAATGCAAAAAAAGTTCTCAAAGAGCACTTGCTGGTGTAATATGTTGAGTAAAATCTATTACAATACAGAAAAGACAATTGTACACTCACATTATGAAGAAGCAATCCTTTTAGATTACCTGATTATATCATAACACACTGGTATATAGTTTGTGCAATGGATGATACTCTGTGTGTCTCCAATACTGGAAACAATATCTTGACCCTTTAAAGTCAACATTTCCAGAGAGGGGTTTAAAAGAAACATCTTTGAAATAACAATTGTGCAATTCTGTAATCAAAAGTCATAACAGCTATTTGTAAACAGATCACCTTCAACTATTGTTAAACTGCAATTCCCATCATCTATAGCCAATCAATGACCGCCTGAAGATGATGCTGCCGTTTGCCAACTCCTGGCATAAACCGATAGTGGGGAGAATGTATGACAGCCTGCGCTGTCAGTCCCTTTTGGACACGGCCGGCTCATAGCAATGCCTCCTAGACCCGGCTGGGACTGACAGAGCAGGCACGCGGATGTCACAATGGCAAGATATCCAGGCTCCGTGCTACTGTCAGCCATAGAAGAGAGCATAAATCTATTAAATAAGGTAATTATTCTGGCGACTAGCGCTACTAAGCAGCTAGTCACCAGATGGGGACTTAGTTAAGCTAAAGGTTTCGTAGGGTGGTAGTTTCACTTTAAGGACTAGAGGGGTGCACAACACATATCAAAACAATGCATTGCGCACCCCTCAGGTCTCTAAGGGGTTAAAGGGGAACTTAACCCATGAAATAAGTAGTAAAAGGTAACTATCATCTGACTGCCACCCTCATCAGCAGATCTGCCAACCTGGAAGCAGACCTGATGATGAAGCTTTGGCTGCATTGTGATAAATAGAAGACCAATTGGGACACAGAAAAGGAATGTGAGATGAGACCCCACCCCCCTCCAGGACTCCCACTGGAAAACTGAAGTCACACAGCTCAGTTGCAATGGAGGTTCCCATTAAGCATCTATATCGACCTTGAAAGCCTGACAGCAGCTGTATAGAATTGTGCGAGAAACCCACTAGTTTCACGCTAACAGTAGCATACTTCTAGGTTCACTTTCACCCAAGGGGGTCAGTTTTCTGACTTTCTGAAAGACTGATAAGAGCCGACTTGGGGCCTTTAAAGGGATAGTAATGTTTCATAATAAAAGCATCTCTAATTAATCATCATAGTATTTGAACCTTGGAGAGTGTTATTTCAATTCTGTCAGAGTTGTAGTTCAAGAGTAATTCAATGATAAAGTATCCACCTCCTGCAACTTTTATTGATGTAACACTGCTCAGCCAGAGCAGAAGGGAGGTGCCCAGGTAGATTGCAGAGAGGGACAATCTTCAATTAAGATAAGATAAAAACCTGAAAAACTTGTCAAGGGGGGCAGGGCTTTCATTGTTCTCATAGGAAGAAGATTGTCCCTTGCTGTTATCTGTCTGGTCTATGGACTGCATTCCACATCTGAAAAGAGATGGCTTACACTAGGTAAAAGGGGCGGGAGGGGAAACTTTGCTTGTGAATAGGGGGAACTTACCCGAGCAATAAGTGTCTCAATTTGTTTAACAGAAAAACGTACCTAAGTAGGTATCCTTCAATTAAATATAAATACTATTTTAGTTTTTATTGATCTCCTTTGTAGTTCACTGCTACAATCTGATAATAACCTATGACCCTTACCAGTCATTCAGGTCTATTGACAGGAAAGCCCATTGTTTGTTGTGAGGAGGTGTGATTTTCTAGAGGCAGACTTTAATAGAGATTATTACATACAGAAGACTGCAGTAATAATACAAAATACATATGTGCCTGACTGCTGTATAACCCTTAGAGTGTTTTGCAATGCGTTAGATGCCTCTCTGGCACTCAAACAGTTAAAGGGCACCTATCTAGATTAGCATCTGTTAAACAAATTTAGAACCAGTTTTTTTCAAAGAGCATAGTTCCTCTTTAAAAAACCCAATATAAAAGTGACATCCTACTCCCACCTTATTATGGTTAGAAAACCTTAAAGGCCCCTATGAATTTTGTCCTTGTCACTCTGTTCGAGACAAAACATCTTCAGTCAGTCCAGGATGTCATGTCAATGGACGACGCCATGTTACTAGGAGGACCACAGAGCACAAACTCTGCTCTTAAATGCCAGATTTGCACCACTTTGTCTGTACATCAGCCTGAGCATTGGATAGCCTGCTGTAAGCATTATCCCATACATAAATATTTCCCTAAACTGTACATGAAAATGCAATGCGTGTCACCAGGGGAAATTCCAACAGGATCACAAACACACCAGATACTGCCTTGGGATACATGACAATATGTCATTATATTCTAACATGAAAATTGTAGTCAATTAAAGGAACATTAATACCAAAAAATAGAATAGCTTGACATAACTTTAAATATGTACTTACAGCTAGCAGATCTATGTTACATCCATAAAATGTAACCTTTATATTGATTTTTAACCATTTGAGTGCCAGAGTTGTACCTCCCCCCCCACTCCCCAGCATTCAAAAGGTTAATTTATGTGTAAACGGTCCTGTTCAGAGAGCATTTATGTAATGTTTTGCGGTTTTTATTGAGAGATAAGATCTAGTCAGTTAATTGATTGTGACTAATGGCAAATACTCTTGTATTCAGAAGGGATTTTATCTTATCTCAGGCTTTTTTACAGATAATCCTGGACAACCGTTGGGAGCCTTGGAGCCCTGAAAAATGCAAGAATGGCTTCTCTCAAAACATATGCAAGACAAGATTTCAGGCCTCAGAAAACTGAATTTTTACAGATGCTATCATGAAGTACAGGGTTACTTATTAAAAATAATCCAAGACGCCTCACGCTTCCATGAGAGTCAAGTATATAAATGTATATCAATGTGCAAAATGATAGCACCAAATGATGGCGAAACTGATGTCACCCTGTCTACTATCCAAGGCAGTGTGTTACATCCATACCTGGGAACTTTCAAATTGAGCTGACCCTGAGATTGTGTAAATATTAACCCTTAAATTTTCCATAATATAGATTATCTGCGATATATCCCTGATCGCTGTAATTAAGAGTCGCTCCAGTCATCATTTAAGGAGCCATTAATACACAACAACTTACAGATATCATGAACACATCCAAATCAAGCAGGACTTCTCCCTCTGCCTTTCTGGTACAAGTGGCACCAATTTAGAGACTTAAGAAGCAGTTAACTGGAGCAGAATATATAACAGGAAGAACTGAACTCTCTCACCCTGAGATTTTGGCTCTTAACCCTGAGACCCTGAGATTTGGTCCAAAACTCTGAGTCTCAGGGTCAAACCCTGAGAGTTCCCAGGTATGGTTACATCTCTGTCCCAAACAATAATCTGAATGCTACTCCTTAGATGTTCTTATGCCTTCCTGGTATGGCGCTTTCTTTCTTTCTTGCTCTTTACCAATCTCTATAATTTAGAATGGTGCTGAGTATAATGATAACCAATCACATTATGATACAATGTAAAAATCCCTATTAGTTATAAGACAGAGATGTAACACTTTGCCTTGGATAGTAGACAATTGTACAGCTCTGCCAAATTATAATTATATAATTTATTTATATAAATAAATAATAATAATAATAGACAGGGTGACATCAGTTTCGCCAGTTCCCATCATTGTCATTTGGTACTATCATTTTGCACATTGGTATATATTTATATACTTGACTCTCATGGATGCGTGAGGTGTCTCACATTACTTTATATATGTAAGGACTCACAGTCATTTGCTGGGATGTGTGCTTGCGCACCCCCCAGCCAATCAGTTTCGAGCAGGGAATTGAAGGAACCTGCTTTAAGCTGATTCGCTAAGAGGTGAGTAAGTACACATTACAGCCAATGGCTGTGAGTCCTTTTGAACAGAGACTGCCCATATAAAAAGGTAGTCTCTGTTCAAATTCCCTCACAATGGAACGGGCATTGACCCGTAATGCACTAGGGGGTGCAAACAGCGGTGGAGAGAAATAAAAATGGCATATATTTTTATTTAGAACATTTTTCATAGATGATGGGAACATGTTTAATGGGGACATCTCTTGTGGACTTTGGCCATGTTCTACATTACTGACCCTCACATCTATGCATTGCTTAACGCTTTGAGTCCCAGAGAGGTATGCAACACATTTCTTTGCAATGCGTTGCATACCCCTCTGGCACTCAAGGGGTTAAACTATGCATAGACGTGCAGGTTCTTTTTAAGGAATATTTATTGATATCTCTTTTGTTTTTTACAGGAATTTGAAGAGAAGATGGAAGAAAGAAGACAGACGAGAAGAAGAAGAAGAAGTAAGAAGATAGAGAAGAAGAAATAAGATGGACAGTAGCTGACCAGGGTGCTGAAGACTCCCCTGGACATCAGGATTAATGGTAAGTGTTACTTTTTTATGGGGTGTTACTTCATTACTTAGTTGGGTAATTATACCCCACTGGCACTCATAGGGTTAATTCTACTATCTTTGCACATATTTTGGGTGTACTTTGGATGTATTGATACAGGGCTTAGGGCATATCTGTACATCCACTGGGGACTTAGGTTTCTTTTCACTTGTTTTTAACATGCAATTCCTGTGTCGGCGGATAAAAGTCCCGGTAAGGGATTCTACGCCCAAAACACTGGCTCTAGAATTTTCCATGATAAAGTGGGTCCCTTAAAGCATCTTATTGCCTAACGCAGTCCTTTGAATTGCAGTGTAGACCATTTGTTGTCTGTTTTATGGAGTGAAATGGCTGCTAAGTTTAGAGGCCGATATGCTTCTTTTTAAGCCAGCAGTTCTTCATAGCACTATTCTTTGAATTGCTTACTTTACTTGAAAAACTGCCTTTGGGTTTTTTTTGCCATCAGACTGCTTTAAATGGAGCCCACTGTTTGTTAAAATAGAAAAAAGAAAGTGTCTCTTTTGTAGTATGTATAAAAAAATCTGCAGTTAAGTTATACTGTTTTGGTGCAGGCAGGAATAAATAATAATGAACACATGCATAATAAAATAATATATATAAATCTAAATTCCAGGTCCATAAAGCCCATGTATAATTTAAAGCTCTAGCAAAGTCTTCTTACGAAAAATATATTGTGTACAGTGGGGAGAAAAATTTGTGAATCCCAGTGATAATTATGGAAATTCAAGTCAGTGTCTTTTGAAGGAATATGAAGTATAAATTAGGCAAACAGTACTTAAGAGGCAAGCTTTGTGCAAAGGTGAGCCCTAGTTCCATGAGCCTGCTTTAAGTGAATAATCAGAATCACTTGTTTATGTAATTAGGCAGATCGGCAGGGGTAAGTTTGGGAGGCTACACCCTATAAAAGAATCAGAACCTGTGTGAGCTTAGGCGTCACATTGTTGTGTAGAAACACATCATGCCATGATCAAAATACATCTCTGAGGACCTCAAAAAGGCAGTTATTTCTGATCATCTGCCTAGAAAGAGATACAAAACCATTGCTAAGGATTTGGAGCTCCACCTATCCACTGTCAGACAGTTTACAAATGGAAAAGGTTCAAGACTAAAGCCACAGGAATGGTCACCTCACCAAAACTCTACAAGTGCAACCTATCACATCATCCTTGAATTCACAAGGAACCCCATGGATCTGCAGGACACTCTCTCCTTGGGTAAAGTGAGTATTCATGACTCAACAATCAGGAAAAAGACTGGACAGGAATGGTGTTCATGAGAGGATAGCCTGTCTGAAGTTTGCTAAAGATCAGGTAGATATTCCATAAGCTTTTAGGGACAATGCTGAGTGAACAGATGAGTCAATGGTAGAACTTTTTGGCTTTAATCAGAAAGGCTATTTTGGAGGAAGAAACACAGAATCCTCAACTCAATAGTCAAGCATTGTGGTGGGAGACTGATGGTTAGGGCAGCTTTGCTTCCTCGGGATCTGGACAGCATGCCATCAATGACACACCCAAATTCTGCAGTGTATCCAAAAATGTAAGGCCATCCATTCATGAGCTGAAGCTGAACCGAAAGTGGGTCATGCAACAAGACTATAATCTTAAACATACAAAAGAATGTCTGTTGAAGAAGAAATTCTACATCTTGGATTGGCGTAGTCAAAGTACAGCCCTAAACTCCATTGAAATGATATGGTAGGACCTGAAGCAAGCTGTCCATGCAAATGAGCTTTCAAATGTCACCGAGTTGAAGCAGTTCTGTAATGTGGCAAAATTCCTAGAAACTAATTTTAGCAACATTTACAGGAAACTCTTAACTGAGTCTCCAGAGGGTGCCACCAGGTACTGCAACTAAAGGTTCACAAACTTTTCATACATGGATATTGCAGACTGAATCAGTTGTGTATAAATAGGTGTTGAGGATTCATGATGCTTCTGTGTCATTTGTTTAATGAAGTTATCTTTATATATTATTATATTACAATATGATAACATTGTAGATGTGAAATATATGACAATCCTAAGAAGGTCACAGTTTTTTCTCATCGCTGTAGCATATGCCCACTTCTGGGAGATATTATTCAAAATGGATTACAGCTGAAAAAGTAGCACAATTTTTCCCTGTCTTTGGAGAATTCCAGTCTTGTTCTCCACAAAAAAGCAATAGCAAGAGTGCTAGAGTGATGACTTTTTATTTTGAGCTGTAATAACTTATCAAAACATTACACAGCAGACTGGGTGCTCTTATTTAACTCAGTGAAAAGCTCTACAATATGTTTTTTTCCCTCTAGTAAAATGCTACTAGTCCCGTAGATGAACAGGGGCTTATTATAAGGGTAAATGTATAGTAAATTGGAAGTAAAATAAATGCACCATATGAACCTAAGTTATATCCCGGCCTAACTGATAATCAGTTGAGATGATACAGTGATACATTTGGTGAAAGTCCTCATTTACTTTTTGCATTAATACATTATCCTCACAGTGTTCTAGTACAAGGATGAGCAATTGACAACTCTCCGGTTGGTCTACAATGCGCATCATCCTCAGCCTGCATAGTCCAACAGCATATGGAGGGCCACATGTTTCCCACTCCAGATCTAACTGGACTAAGCATCAATGAAAGTCCTAAGTCATCATCATCATCTTCTCTGTATATCGGAAACACCCACCTAGCCACTGTCTCTTACCATGTCATTCCCTGTGCTTGTCAATATAACAATATGATCATTGGTGAGATCACTACACATGTGACCACAATTCTCCAAAGTCCATTATTACAGAGTTTTGGTGATCTAATGCATGCAGATCTATTTCATTTAATGTGCAGGATGGTTGCCAAATACTATTCAGTAATGTCAAAAACATTAAATAATTGATCTAGATGAACAGAAATTATTATGCATGTGCAGAGCATTATAAATTCATGTCTGGTCATGACATGTACACAACATCTGGAAACACTTAAAAGAGAACTAATAACTCCTAATGATAACTTCCCATTACCTCACTGTGGCCACAAAATCCTAATGACCCCCATGAATTTTGCCCTAGTGCCTTGGTTCAAGAAATATCATCTACAATCCATCCTCCAGCCTGGATTTCATGTCCATGGAGGCAGACATGAGAGTTACTTAGGACCTCAGACACTGCTCACTATAAGTGGTAATCTACACCCTTTAAGGACCATTAGGATTTTCTGTCCTTAGTAAGGTAAGTTGGAGGTTATTTTTAGGTGATGTTAGTTTTCCTTAAAGGAAACGCAGTGTGTCGGGGTGCCTTTTTAACTCTAACTAGTTTTAAACAGAAAGGTATCCCACACATTTCAACACAATGAGTTGGATACCTCTCTAGCACTCAAAGGGTTGAGAAGTTAAACAAATGACAAGCAGTTCATATGCAACTAAATCTATCTAGGCCAGTGGTTCTCAACCCGTGCCTCTGTGGCCGCTAAAAGGCCAGAATTTGAGGATTTCCTTTTAGCGCACCAGTGAGTTAATCAATATAAATGAGCTTCTGATCAATACATCTGTGCTCTATCATTGAAATTCTTGGTCTGTCAGTGGCCACTGAGAGCATGGGTTAATAACCACTGATCTAGGCTTTATGTATAAGCGTAAAGTGGAGAGATTCTGAGGCAACGAGAAATGGGAGAGTCAAGGCACCCAGAATGCAGTAGAAAGCAAGGTGCTGATATTTATCAGAAGAAACTTGACGTGGTCATGCGGGAGTGATGTAAGCACTAACGAGGTCTGAAATTGCCTACTCCAAGACTGCAGCAGTCTCTCTCAGACCCTAGTTCGGCACGCCGGCACACGTAATCAGTCACATGTGCCACTGGTTCTTAAGGGAAGGTAACTTCCCCAGACAGCTAGTCGTTAAGGTAACACCTAACGGTAAAAATTATATACCAAGTGCTTACAAGCTAGCATCTCTAAAACTGAACTAAATGCTGTCTGTTTCCACATGTATGGAACAATGAGAAATACAAGTGAATTCAGTTAATGTATTGAGATTAGTATCCACAGCTCTTATATTCAGAAAGGCTGTTACCTTACCTTGGGCAGTATTAACTGACAATTCTGCACTCTCTTTCCTCTGACAACTCTATCACAATTGCATTGAAGTCAGGGAGTCCTGCAAAATGCATGGAACACTGACCCATACAAAAGACTAGATTTTGGCCCTAATAACAAATAAGAGGGTACAGTATTTAATATACATATTTATATAATTCCAGTACATTTATTGGTCCTTTAAATGCAGGTTATGTGATGTTCTCATTATAATAGTTTGGAATTTTTTCATTTCATTAGCTTTGAAATTTACAAAAGTTTAGACATGCAAACTGCTCTGATTTTCGAGAGTTATAATGATCCGCCCGCCCAAGGGATTAAATCTAGAGTATTGCATTTCCAAATAGTCTTATCCTTTTTGTGACACTGTTATACAATTATCTTTCAGTAGGTGGCAATATAAAACTAAATATATCAGAAAACCTTGGAACAAACAGCTTGCTAGGGAAAACAGAAAACAGTGCAATGGATATTACGGCTTTTCCTCACAGCTCCATTAATGAAAACATTAAACAGTTCAGAACATATTTGCCTCAAATTTAGGTTCACACAATAGGGGTCAAGTAATTATCACTCAGCCTAGTGCTTGTACACCACACCTAACTACGCCTATGTACAACGGCTCTGTTAATCTTAACTATTAAGGACCAGAAAAGTGCGGGTATGGTATTCTGCACTCTACCTGCTTTTATAATATGTAAAAATATATATACACACACACACACACATACATATATATAGCTTTCAGGAGAATCTCCCTTTCTCAAGTCTAAAGCATTTCTGCATTACATCTGCATCACTGGACTAATATAGCTACAATCACCACTCTCTCTCTCTCTCTCTCTCTCTCTCTCTCTCTCTCTCTCTCTCTCTCTCTCTCTCTCTCTCTCTCTATATATATATATATATATATATATATATACACACATATTTTTTTTCAAATTCTCCTAAAGTTGTTTTTAGGTTACATGGTTTGTTTAAATTGGGCTTTTAACTCTTTGAATGCAAGTAAGATCATACACACTTTGCACAGCAATGAATAAGAGACTTGTATAGCACTCACGTGGTTAAAAGCCTCATCAAATGTACACTTTAATTTTCCCCTATGGTACAGTTGGCTTACCCCATAAATGATCTGCATTTTGCTTAAATGAACATTAATACTGAAAAATGATCTAGTGTTATATATATACACTTAAGTATCCTATATGTCATACCATACCTCCCAACATTTCAACTTGCCAAAGAGGGACACTTGTGTTTTAGGGGGTGTGGCTGGCGGTGTGGCTGGTGGGTGGGGCATTATCAAGAAATTTTAGGCTGTTTCGTGACCTGTTGAGACCTCCTTGTGTAACCTAATAATTGACTTATAACAAGACCAAAGTATTTTATTTACACAGACTGATTTATAAACACATTTACTGACATTTAGAAAACATTTAATGTGAGTTTTATTACTGTAGAGCAATGTAATACACTTACATACACATGACAGAGTCTGATCTTTTAAAAAGAGGGACATCAGGGTGGTAATGAGGGACAGAGGGATTTGGGTCTAAAAGAGGGACTGTCCCTCCTAAAGAGGGACACTTGGGAGGTGTGTCATACTAGCTGCTAAAAATATTCTGTTTTCTGAGGCTAAGATCTGGTCTTGCATATGCTTTGTGGGAGAAGTCATTCATGCCTCTTACAGAGATTCACTGACCTCCATTACCATAGCACTCTTGATAGGTGACTGAGAAGTGATAATCCAGGATTGTCTGTAGATGGACTAAAATAAGATAATAGCCTTTCTGAGTACAAATGGTAGGTACTAATCTCAATAAGTGCAATAACCCTCTGAATGCCAGTGGGGTACACAATGCATTGCAAAGCAATGCGTTGTGTACCCCACTGGCACTCAAACGGTTAAAATATAAGTTTATGATTGGATTGTAGGAATCTAACATAAAATAATACATTTTTACAGATGCTAGCTGTAAAAAGATTTGATTATATAACCCAGCTTCACTTTTACTTGTTAGTGTTCCTTTAATACACAGCATGAATGAATGTGCAAATAGAACAAACATGCTTTGATAGAAGCTAATTTGCCTGTAGGAATGTTATTGAATGTCTAATGGAAAAAGTTTTATAGTTTCTTTGTCACTGTGGGGAAACCTTCCAACAAATAAAATTACCAGTACCCCGAGGTTTAAATATAATTTCATTTCCTCTGCTTAATTAATTTTGTGGTTATTAAAAAAAATAAATGACCGCTTTATGTTGTGATCAGCACTGATTTGGAGAAAAGTCAAAAGAATATGATAAATGAGTAGCAACATCACTGCAAAGGAAATCCTATGGCAAGATATAATAAATAGTGCTAATTTATCTCAAGATTACCAAGTACCTTTACTATGTTAAGGCAGGGGTGGGCAACCTGAGGCTCTCTGGCTGTTGTGGACTATAAAACCCAGCATCCCGGCCAGCCTAGTCTACAACAGGTTGCCCAACGTAGATGTGAGCCCTTGACACCATATTCAGAAAGTTAAAGAGGTGCAATTCTGGAGCGAATCACCAGCACCGTTGGTTAAATGTACAAAATCCCTGGAGAAGATAATATTCTGTGCTGGGATGCTGGCTTCCTACTCGTGCGTGCACTTCGGGGTATGTACTACAATGTAGGAATGAGTTAGTGCATACAAGCACACACACTTCACCGTTGTTAGGACGTTAATGCAGGCAAGCTTCTAACAATACCCTTATAGCATGCAGAGGAAATAGACTACATATCCTACTTTCTTCTGCCTTTTATTCATGGCATTAAAGGGATAGTAACACTTAATATGTACAAAATATTTATCATCTCAATGGCCTGAGATTTTACAGTGGTGCTGTTGCTACACCATCATATTGAAGTTTATGGTCAATTTCAGGCCACTCAGATATTGCACCTATAAAATTCAAGTCTAACCCCTTAAGGACCGGCCGCACACGCACGGTGCTGTCACTTAAGGACCACGGAGCATTTTTTTTTTAACCATTTGATTCCGGACTCCCCAAACTGCGCGCAGCCTCCTGGGAAGCCTGGAATTCCATGACGTACATGTGTGTCCTTGGTCCTTTAGGGATCGCAACCCCATGATGTACATGTACGTCATGCGTCGTTAAGGGGTTAAGCTGCAATAAAAGACTTCTCAGCAGTGGGATTACCTTTATTTTACTGAGAAAGATAAACCCTATGATATATGTTTTTACCTATTAAGTTTTACTATCCCTTTAAAGCATAACTACCACCGCTAAAAAACTTGCCCCCCAATAATTCCCCATCTGGCGACTAGCTGCTCAGTAGCGCTAGTCACCAGAATTATTACTGAGTTAACGTGAATTATCTATTGTTCCCGGGACTGACAGGCAGGACAGAGCGCAGACATCTTTCCATAGTGACATCTGCACGCCTGCGCTGTCAGTCCCTTTTTGAATGGAACAGCTCCTAGCAACACCTCCCAGAGCTGGCTGGGACTGACAGCGCATGCGCGCAGATGTCACTGTGGAAAGATGTCTGCACTCCATCCTGCCTGTCAGCCCAGGAACAATGGATAATTCTCATTAATGCGGTAATAATTCTGTCGACTACAGCTACTGAGCAGCTAGTCGCCAGATCGGGAATTATTAGGGGGCAAGTTTTTATGCGGTGGTGGTTCCGCTTTAATCAAGTCAGGGAGGAAATGTTCATACAATTCCCCTCTGGCACCTCCACCACCCCCACCCCCATAGCACAGACTTAAATATTTAATTAAATAAAGAATTGATGCCTGACAGACCGGCACATATTTAACCCTTTGAGTGTCAGAGTTGTTAAACACATATACGTCCCCTCATTTTCAAAGCACTATGCACTCCAATGTCTCTTTTGAACCAATGTTGTCAAAGCTAGATGTATTGGGAATTAAAGTGGACAAATCACTTTAACACAAGTTTAGTTTGTTTTAAAGATATTTAAAATCTGCTTATATGTTGCAATAGGAATTTTTATGCAAAATATTTATTTTTTTTGCAGAAATTACTGTTTATGTTTTGGTGGCACGTTATTCTAATCCCCTGCATGGTAAGTGGATCAGTTCTGGTCAGGGGCAACCACTTCCTGTGCTATATAACCCAAGTGTGTGGTCTGAGGATCTACAGTCATTTATAGAACACTGCGTGGTAATATTGGCCCAGCACAGATGCTACTTAGGATAATGTGGCACAGCAAAAAATAAAGGTTAATTTCTAAGAAAATATTTATATTACAAACAGATGGAGATTAAAACACACATAGGTAGTTTTTACTTCTCTTTCAGATTAACTAAATTTGCCTTAAGGGGACAGGTTCACTTTGAATGATCATTAAATATCTGTTATCAGCTCACAACAGTATAAGTATCCTTTTACAAAACAGGAGCCATGTTTTTTCATAATAAGCTTCATTTGAAGTTAGTACATTGTGAAAAGCTAGTGTGGAGGAATTAAGAAGGAAAATATGACGGCTACCTAAAATGTATGGGGCCATATACACAATGAAAAAAGGCTGAGCAGCTCTGTGGTAAACTACAGTGAGCCAATACAGTTCTTCACACTCCCACTGACTTTATAGGGATTTTAACGCCTTGATTGGCAGAGATTGAAGCAGTGAGTTGAAGACCTCTCCAGCATTTTAGGAGTTAAAAGCCCCACTTAAAACCTATGGGAATATTTACTGGTGTTCTGTAGTACAGCTGGTTTGTCCCGGAATTACTCCACCTTCCCCTGTGCATATCACCCACAGATTTGAAAACAGCTACTACCGGAATGGAAATTTTCTTTTAACTTTTCTTCATTTAAAGAAAGAAAATACCAGAACCAGAGGGGTATGCAATATATTGCACACCCATCTGTTCCTTAAGGGGTTAAATATATATATCAATGTCATTGGTTGGTTATATGACCTTCTGGGAAACTGCTACATTTAAATTAATGTTTCACCAGCAGTGCTCATTTCAGCAGCACATATAGTAAAACTGGGACTATACAGAGAAGATTAGCATGACCCCTGTGCAAGGATGACATGCAAATCTGTGAGGTGTTCCATATTTTTGTGTTTTGTATTATTGTGCTGCCACTGTTTCCTGGATGACGGACTGCTTCCAAGAATCACCCAAGGAATAGGCACATTGTATTCTCCACCATTCAATCAATATCTCTATCCGCCACATATGCTGATTAGGCCCCCTTTCGTTCCCGCTTTTCTGCAGACAACATATTATTTTAGGCCACCTCCTCCACTTTTGACACTCTCTTAACACCTCACTCTCTTTAATCCCTTACCCGACACCATGAACCCCTATTACTCGTAACCCTGTTTCACCTGCAAATAAGTTTTATTTGCTAGGCCTTTAAAAGCTTATGGTTTTCTAAAGCCATCAAAATTGGTGGGTGATAGGATTCACATAATGACATATTCTATCAGAATGTTTCCTGCTCCTACAAATAACTGTACTGAACTGTACTTCCTAACACAGAAGCAATTCCATTGCAATTTCTGTCACACACTTCAATTTGTTAGAAGTACAAAGAAAAAAATGCTTCCCCAAGTCTACTGATAAATCTAAGTATGAGAATCTCTACATATATATCTAAACTAGTGTAAAAGCCTGTGTACACGGGCCAAGGTCTGGGTAATATTAACCCTTTGAGTGCCAGAGGGGTATGCAATGTATTGCTTTGCAATGTGTTGCATCCCCTCTGGCACTCAAAGGGTTAAGCGGCCAATACCTCACTGCTCCACGCAATGCAGTCTTGCGTTGCCTCACTCACACGATATAATCATGCACAGTAGAGACTGCCTGATAGGATAATCCAAAGTGCTCTTGTATGTAAGTACAGCTAGCATTGAACATTCCTTTACAAAAGCTCTGCTAAAGGAACTTAATTAAATGATTAATTCAAAAGTTATAACATCTCAATTAAGACCAAAAATTTTTTTTTGATTTGTTGTGGATGGAGACTTTATGTTCTGTAATTGTAGCCTTTCTGTGTTTCTATAGTTAAAATAAAAGGGACCATCTTCCCACAGCCATATTAACATACTGGGTTAGAACAACACTTTGGAAGCTTATCTTGTGTTCATGTGACAACAACCTAGAGGCCCTCATAGTGACATGTATGATAAAGTCTTCACTGGTCTCCCACTTTGTTCTATAGAACAAGGCTCTTGTCATGAGCAATAAGTCAGCAGGCTGTGGCTGCAGGAAGATAACACATGGAGATGAGCTCTTTGGAAAGAGACTATATGCACTGTCGCAGTCTACTTGAGTTGTCTCTGGACCTGCAGTTGCAGATAGTTACTAAGCCAACTGTTCATTTCTCTCTATAGATAACTGTTATAGCAATGACAGACATATGACCTCAATACGGCTTGGGAATTTTAGAGATATTTTTCTATTTTCATCTGTTAAATAATTGAATATTGGCAAAAAAAAAAATCAAGCCCATCATTAGAATATTTTATGGCAGTAAACAGGTACCTCAAAACAAGATCTCTAGTCCCCATTTCAATTTATTTGTGTAGTAAAATAAATATTATATTAAGATGTACAAAAAAAATTGACTAATTCAGGGGTAAACCAACTGAACCAGAGAGGACAATTAAAATTCTAATTGATTTAAACTAGACTTGTCACCCCAAGAAATGTTTAGTTAATGTTTTTGACAAATTAACTTTTATTTGTTGCTGCACAGTCTGGCATTTTATGCTAATTAGTTTATGTGATGGGTACACGTGGAGGGGGATATATAAATACGATCTGATGCTAAACAAGGACGTGGAATCAATTTTCTAGCCTTATGCCTGCCTACTACTAACCTACTGATAAAGAAAATTCTCCCCTTAACACCAGCTGCGTCACAGGGAGTGCAATGGCTTAGTGTATGTATGTTTTGGGACATTCCCTTCCTATGCTCCTTGTTTAACCTCATATAACTTTCCTCCATTTTCATACACATACTACGGGGCAGATGTACAGGTTTTGCGGCCAGTAACGTCTTATAAGGGCTGTATGTTTAAAAGAAAAGTGGAGGAGTTTTGTTGCAAATGATTTGCACTATAGGGAAGACCTAAAAATTCCCAAAACACCAATGCGTTCGAGACCTTTCTAGCATTCAAGAGGTTAACATCCCAACTCAATGGGAGTGTTTAGTTCTCCCCTATAGTGCAAATGGATTTCCACATTAGTTCTCCACTTTTCTTTCAAACATACGGCACTTAATGACATCAGTCATGATTCTTGACATCAGTCTTGAGCTGGTATGCATTAACTATACATATGCTTTAGTGTATACCCCACCAGGTAGCCGCTGGCATTGGAGACAAATGCCAGTGGTGCTGTGTTGGCAAATTCATCCATTACTTCCAATGCTCTGTGAATTAGTCTAGACCAGAGCCCACATACAGGTGTGATCTGAAAAAGCACAACAATTGCTAAAGTTACCCTCAAAAAGAACTAATTCACATACTATGGAGTGAATTAACATACATTTCTATACTGTGCCACAACAATATAAAGTTTAATTTCTCTAAAGCTATTTATTCTACAGAAAAATGTCAAGTATAGTGTATAGGCAAATGCTCTGTAATCGAAAGTAAATGCGTCTTAAAGTATTAGTAATGTCTGTATTTTATAAACGCTAATATTGCAGCTATTATAAAATGAAATTAAACAACTCCATTACCATCTCTCAGACCTTTATGGTTTGAGAGATATAGAAGGCTAAAGTTCCCTCCGCTTTCCCTGACATCAGCTATAAGCTGACAACAAGGTTATTCTGGTCCCGGGACAAGCAAGCGGCTCTTCAGCAGAGCCAAATTAGCAAAAAGAAATACTTCATTGGAATGGTCTAGAAAGAGTGCCTGCAAACCAGGCACACTTTGTGGACTGTTTCAACAAAGTATTTCTTTTTACAGTGTGTTATTTCGGCTCTGCTGAGAAGCTGCCTCGAGTCGGCTGCCTCGAATCTCCTCCTGTCAGCTTTACAGGTGACAGTAGGAAAAGCGGAAGGAGCGGGGAACTTTAGCCTTCTATATCTCTCAAACCATAAAGGTCTGAGAGATGATAATGGGGTTGTCTAATTTCATTTTATAATAGCTGCAATATTAGCGTTTATAAAATATAGACATTACTAACACTTTAAGGTGGCAGGTCAAATTTACCATCTTGAATGCTAGATCTCTCCAATGTATTGTTTCCTATTCAAAACTGTAGCATTCAAGGGGTTAAAATCCCCAGTTTAATCAATGGGGATGGTCCATTATTTTTACCCCATGATAAATATTTCTTGTCCCCTTGATAAGTAAAAGATAAGGAACCATATGTATCAAGATATATAAGCTTAATAAATGAGGACCAAAGTTATAATATATATATATATATTTCCATCAGAGATTTTCTTTGTTACATATAGTGCAATTGATTTGCTCCAGATCTGATAAGCTTTTAACTTTATACATAAGAGACAATGGGGAGAATGTAAGATGGTAATTTCACACTAAATCAGGCACTGGAATCAATTTTTAGTTCCTACATATGCCTAATGTCATTTACTAACTCACCTATGCCCAAATTCCTACATTAAGAAGACATCATGTTACTCATTCTAAGAGTAACGGGTGAAGGTGTTGGCATACAAAGATCTATATATACTGCACTTAGAAGTTTTTCTCCTGCGCTGCTGTCTTCTTATTAAAGTATTGTGCTGTTGGGAACCCTGATCCACTGTTGCAAGGTGAGGAGACCCTTGTCATCTTTATTAAGGACTTCTTAAGTGTCTAAGCTTATGGTATATTAAGTGTGGCACTCTCTCTCAGGTGTGATCTCTGGAGACTACTTCGTAATTGCTTTCCAGTGGGCAACATCATATTGTGTGTGTATTCCAGATTCCTCCATCTAATGCCATTTGTGCTAAAGAGAAGATGGTGGGGCAGTCTGTGGGCATTTTGTGATACTTCTTCATTTTGTGCCAATGCTATGCTATGTATTAACAAAGGATAGGCAACATTCTGCCATCATTGAGTTTCTTCCACATGCTATGGGGCTGGAGTGTAGGGTTTGCTAGCATTAAAGTCCTAACGATTCAGGAGATTGGAGGATATTATACACTGTATTGCATATCCAAGTACAGCCATTGGCATTAGAGGCTAACACCAGTACAACTGCACTGGAGAATTTGTCTCTCTAGTGTCTTTGATCCTGACCTTGAAAACAATGCTTTCAAACTTAAATTTAACTTTAGAGTTATCTTAGCCAATCTGTTTTCAGAACAAAGATTATACAGAGATATGGAGCAAGTCTAAAATAAAGGCTTGATACTAACTATAAATTTTGCTTAACCCCTTAGATGATAGAAAGGTCTCTGATGATGAATAAGGAGTTAATCCCTTATTATTTTGTAATGTTCTTGTGACTATGCAAAGATTTGTCTATACATTGGTGAGAAAATGTTCCTGATGCCCCACCATGAGGTCTGATATTTTTTTTTCATAGGCATAACAAACCACTTCCAGCTCTCAGATACTGCCAGCATCATATGTGAAAGAGGTTATAATAGGAGGGAGTACGGACAGAGAAAATTGAATTGGATGGTGTATTTGGTTGAGAAGGCAGGGGGCTCGGAGTAGGGACAGTGAAAGTTGACATGGATCTGTTTGGCTGAGGAGGCAGGGGGGCAGGCAGAGACCGCTCCTCCTGAGGCAAATGACATTGTGCGTTTGGCTGTAGAGGCAGGGGGCTCCTCAGCCAACTCAAACCATAGCCCACACATCCCATTGGCTGGCTACTGTCAGTTAGCCTGCCCCGGGGTGTGGCTGTCACTGATCCAGAAACACTTTTTGAGGTACCCAAAACAGGGCTAACCATATATATATATATATATATATATATATATATATATATATACAGCAAGAGTTGGCAGTAGCACTCATAAAGTGTATACAAAAATATACTCAGCACTCAACAGACTTCAGCAAAAGAGGTTTATTCAAACAGTGTTTCCATGCACCATGCGCAGACTCCATAAAGTGTCTGTGTCATGTTTTCAAGCCCAGTACAGAGGATCTAAGGGTGATAAGAATGAAGATAAGAGACTGAACTGCAATACTTCAGGTTTGCTGTTCAGTCTCTTCAATGGGAGCAATGAGGAAGCACTGGAGGTCTCTGCTCCCCTGTTAGTCTGCTGGAGCTCACAATGCATCCTCAGCTTCATCTCCACATCTAGTCCCAGTGGATCCGATATGCTGATATGGCACTATTCTGTTTAACCCCCTTCACAATGTGTTGGAGATGTCTCTAGCATCCAAGGGATTAAAGATTAATATGAATAACATTTCAACAGATTAATCTTTGTAGTGCAAGAATATAAATGACCAGCAACAGACAGCACCATGTAATTTCTACTTGAGTTAATCATGCAACATTTTTCATGTGTCAAGTAAGGGTGAAATGAGGAAAAATACCAGAAACAAGTTTGTTTCACTTAAAGCCAAATGAACAGCAATCTGCTTTGTGGTCTAATAGTTGATCATATCAAGCTGGGCAGTCAGGGAAATGCTTGAGGATTATAATGAAAGAGAACTTTATGAACAAAGTCAGGCAGACTAAATCTCCTGGCAGAGTGTATGTACAAATATGAGTGCCTCTTGTTGTATTAACGCATTGGGTGTCAGAGAGGTGCATATCTCTCTGGCACTGAAAGGGTTAATAACCAGGATGTGATATTCACAAAGCGGCTAGCCTCCCTTAGTGACATCACATTCCAAATGTCATGTGAAATGGGGATTTTGCTCATGTGCCTACAGGATAGGTTCGCAGCTGCCCAGTCCCCACAGCTGATAATATAATAATCGGGCAAAATTGTAAGAATAATGAAAGAGAATTCCTCATTTGCATTTCTCAGTTGTAGATTGTTTGATAGATGAAGTTAAGGCAAAAACTGTTAAATACCGTGTCACTGCTAGTACTAACAGGAGGCAGACCCAATAGAATGTAATAGGTAGTGTAACTGACCAGAGCCCAAGGGTGGGAGATCATGTGTATAATATGCAGACAAGATCGCTGGAACTGCTGTTCATAAGTATATAGGTAGTTTGGGGTTTCCAATCTGGAGGTCAAGGCCACAGGCAAATCGCATGGTCAAGGTTATTTTTCTGAGGTTATGGTCACAGGCAAATCAGAATAGTTGGGCTCACTCTCCTAGGTCAAGTGTAGTTGAGGTCATTTTCTTAGGTTGCAACACAGCAAAAACTCAAAAACACAGAGCAGAATCCACAGTGTAAACACTTTTCTCAAGCAAAGGACAATGGACAAAGAATTATAAGAAGGCTAACTAAACAGAACTTTGTGTTCAACTCAACGTTTGTGTTCATCAATTCATGGATACAGAAGTTAGTCACATTAGTCACTTGTTAAAACTGCCTATACCTTGTCTTTTTTGCTTTTCAGAGAAATGTTTTTAGACATTTTGATTAAGTAGCTTGGGACTTTCTCCTTTTGACCTACAGCAAACACTGCAAAATCACTTGTCTGCCCTGAAATTACATTCTTCCTGCGCACTCCTCCCTGTCAGAACATACTAGTGTCCACCAAAAAGTGTGGAAAAATAGATAAATGGAATGGAACAATTATGCAAATCCTGTCAAGTGTTCCCACTGAGGGGAGGACTTGGGCAGGTGACATTTCTTCTTTAAGCAGGAAAGAAAACAGTGACAGTCATGATTAAGCACCTCTAAGGCGTGAAACGCGTTGACTCATATACCTTGCCCCGCTTACCACCTTGTCACTCCATAAGTCTCCCTTCGATACCATCTTTGTGTGAAGTAGCAGGTATGATTTTAATTATGCTATGCAATAACGTGAAATGGATTTTACAACTGTGGTATTACGTTGATGAACTGCTATCTTTCAGTGCGATCCATTGTTTCGTTTGTGTATATCTATACTGGATGGAGTTGGAGACATCCAGGATCAGCACGGTTACACAGCCATCTATTACCCCCCTAAGACAAAGGACAAATAATGGGTCATGTTTGGATATCCCTCTATGTGTACACTTCCTAAGGTCATTAACATAATCCTAGACTACACAGCGTAGAAGTTTTTTTTCCCTTTTATTTTCTAAAACTTTGCAGGCCTGAATGGAGAAGAGCAACGCAGTAAAATGCAAGAGGTTAACATGAATGATGGGATTTTTATAGGGGAGCTAAAAGCAAGTACCATCCTAACAAACTGTCAGGGAGCTGTCTTATGATTCTGTAAGTGCTTTAGGTTTATGTTCTCTTGCTATAACAGAGGCTAAAGAAGATGAATTGTGTCAAGTCAAAAGGCTAATGCTCTTCATAAAATGAAAAATCTTACAAACATCCAATTCTGGCCTACAGAGATTGCCTTTCTTTACATGGTAAAGCAAAAGAAAAAAAATCAACAAAGGAATATTACACAAATAGTCACATTAACAACAGGGATGATAGAGCTGCAGCTCCAGGCCCAACAAGAACAAGAGGCCTACTCTCTATAGTGAGTGAGCCACAGTGGGTCACTATTCAGCACATGCGGGGAGCCACACGTGGCCGTCACTTAACGCCTGGCTAAGAAGTTTTTTTTTTTCGGTAAAGTAATCCGTTGTCCCCGAACGGCGTGCAGCTGCGTGGGGACCCGGGCTTCCGGGATGTACATGTACGTCCTCTGTCACTAAGTGACAGTTTCTGCGGGACGTACATGTACGTCCATTGTCGGGAAGAGGTTAATTGCTTAATACTGACTGAAGCACTGAATACATTTTATCTAACCAGGCCCAGTGATGTATTGTGCCAATTACACTGTATCTACATATCCATACCTGGGAACTCTCTGGATTTGCCCCGGAGACTCCGGTTTTGACACTGCTTTACCGGGTCTCTGGGGCAGAGGCTGATTCCTCCGGATGTGGGGAGTTTCTCCTGCTGTTTCCCCTGTTGTAACCCCTTCCCCAGCCTTCTTTTGAGCTCTGTCTCACACCTTTAAGCCCTCTCCCCCACCCGCACGTCAAGCCCTGCCCCTTTTTGATGCAATTCGCTTCATTATGCTGCACCAGAGCACTCCCCTCCGGGTGCACATCAATGGAAAATTCCCAGGTATGTACGTATCATGTACATCCTTTCAGTAGAACAAGCACATCATTAGTTTCATCTCCAGGCCCACTAAGGCCCTTAGTAATCCTTTGAGTGAAGTATGGCAAAACAATGAGTTGTGCATCCTTCTGGCACTGCCCTGATTATGGAAAAAGTGGGGACTTGCTAGGGTAATGTCCAGTGTTTGACACAGGAAATAGATAGCTAAGTACATAATAGAACCTTGATATACCTGACAATCACTTTAACCCTTTGAGAACCAGAGAGGTGTGGAATGCTTTGCGAATTTGTGTTTTGCACATTCTATCTGGTCCTCAGGGGGGTTACAGGACATGGAGGCTGATGCACTAAGCACAACCGGGTCAATTCTGAGGAAAACCAACTGCACCATCTGGGACACATGCAAATATCCAAAATTCCCATTGATTTACAATGGAGCTTTTGACCTCCTCGATGCATTGGAGCCCTCTAGCATTGAAGGGGTTAAAAGCCCAACTTAAATCAATGGGAATGTTTAAATGTCCGTTATGGTGCAGTTGGTTTGCCCCTGAATTGCACCAGTTTAGTCTAGAAGGTTCATTCTCATATATATATAAATATCATGTACTTCTAGATTTTGGAAAATCTGTTTGGTATGAAAATCATATAGTGAATGTATAAGGAAGCTAGAAGGTACAGTTTTTCAACTTGCTATCAAGGTTGGGACTCAGATTTGGTTCTGTGGAGTTCTGGGATTATTTGGAGAAGAGCAAGGGGTTCCCCAGATTAAATGTACGTAGGGAAAAGGATGGAGAGCGGGCAGAGTAAGTGGTTCTGTAAATGTCTGTGGAACAAGGAATCTTTACATACAGTGCAATTTTGGTTTCTATTAGATTGATCTTGCAATAAGCACTTTAACCTAGTCCATTGATTCTCAGCTCTAGTCCTCAACGGGTTGGGTTTTCAGGATATCTCTCAATCACAATGACCGAGCTGCCAATTACACATCTGTGATCAAGCAGGGATATCCTGAAAGCTAACCTGTTTGTGTGCCCTGTGGACTAACGGTGAGAAGCACTGGCTTAGTCTAGTCTTGGAAAACAATATTATCAGATATATGGTATTCACCAGATATCTCTTACCCAATACATTTTAGCTTTATAGCATAGTCTTGACTTACCAGCTTGCATGTTAAAAGAGATCTAACACCTCCTAATAAGAACCCCCACTTACCTTATACTATGGCCACAAAGTCCTGTTGGCCACTATGATTTGTGCCTTTGTTTAAAGGGATAGTAACACTTAACATGTAAAAAATATATATATTGTAAGATTTATCAAGTTTCAGCTGCAATAACCTCTCAGGAGTAGAAGTACCTTTGTTCTACTTAGGAGGCGAGCCCTACAATTATATTTTATTAAATATCAAGTTTTACTGTTTCTTTAAGAGATAATATCTTCAGTCTGATCTGGATGTCATATCCATGGAGGCAGACATGACAGATGCTAGCAGGACCACATAAAAGAAATGTTGATCACTGCATATCTTAATCTTTACCCTCTAAGGACCGGGGTGTGTGCTTGGTCCTGTAAGGGTTACTTACCCTTGTGCACTCTGCCTGCTTCAGTCTGGACAAACTACCAACAACTGCCATGTCTTAAAGGGATAGTAATATTTCACAAAAACAAAGCAGCTCAGATTAATCTTCATAGTATTAGGGCCATGGAGAGTGATATTTCAATACTGTCAGAGTCGTAGTTCAAGAGTAATTGAATGATAAAGTATCCCCCTCCCGCCCCTTTTACCTAGGGTAAGCCACCTCCCCTCAGATGTGGAATCTGGTCATCTGACCAGACAGCTCACAGCAAGGGACAATCTTCTTACTTTGAGGAATGGCATAAGGAAACCCCTGCCCACGTGACAGGTTTTTCCTTATGCTCACTGAAGATTGTCCCTCTCTGCGATCCATCTGGACAGTCTGGCTGCTCTGAGGTGAGCAGTGTTACATTAGGTAAAAGGGGCAGGAGGAGGATACTTTATCATTCAATTACTCTTGAACCACAACTCATAAAGTATCCATGGCACAAATACTATGAAGATTAATCGGAGCTGCTTTTTTGTGAAACATTACTATCCCTTTAACCAGTCATTCGGGACTGACTAAAGAGCTTATTGAACAAAGGCACAAGGTAAATCATAGGGGCCATTAGGATTTTACTAATAAAGTAAGTGGGTTTATGTTTAGGAGGTGTTAGCTCACTTTTAATTTTAAAACATTGATACAAAGTTAACTCCTTGGATGATAGAGAGGTCTACAAAGTATGGAACATGTTTAATTGTTAGTGTCTGGCTGGTATTTCATTTTGGAACATAAAAGTTCCTCATCTGAAAAAAGTTTGAGAACCACAGTTTTACAGGTTATCACTCTTAGGTGTCACATTTCAGTTCACAGATATTCTTATCTTCTAATTTGGGTAAACAAACAGTCATGCCATACATTGCACTTGTCAGTTATTAGGAACTGGTATAAAAGGGATAGTAATACTTAAAATGTAAAAAAAAAATATGTTGTAGGGTTTATCCCCCTGAGAAAACCAAGAGTACTCCCACTGCTGAAAGGTGTTTCATTCATAAGTTATTAATTTTGAAAGTTGAATTTTTTAGGTGCAATATCACAGTGGCCTGAAATTGTGCAGTGGCGCTGTTGCTACACCATCCTATGGAGATTTATGGTCCTGGGACCAGAGCTGTCCATAGGATCGTGTAGCAACAGCGCCACTTTACAATTTCAGGCCTCTGTGATATTGCACCTAAAAAATTCAACTTTGAAAATTAATAACTTATGAATGAAACACCTTTCAGCAGTGGGAGTACCCTTGTTCTACTCAGGGGATAAACCCTACAACATATTTTTTTTACATTTTAAGTATTACTATCCCTTTAACACAATGCAATGCACTCAAAGGGTTAACAGTGGTTAAAATAGTTGAGCACAGTTGTCCACCCATAAATAACCACAGTCATGTTTATCATGTTTTGGTGCTTATGCACATAATCTATAATCTATAATAATAAAAGAAGAAGCTCCATCCTTGCCAGCCACAACCCCTATGTTGGCAGTTAGGAGAATATATATTCAAATTTCCTTCTTGCTGCCTTTCCAGGAGATACAAGGGTGTGTGATTTTGACAGGAGTGGCCTGGAGGGGTGAACCTTATACTTCCTGTAGTTTTGTCCCACTAATTCTGAGGGAGGATCTGTCCTTACCTCCCCAACCCCACCTCTTCCTATACCTGTGGTAAGTAGCTTAGTAAATTGTTATTAGTCAGGCATGGGGCTAGAAAATGGATTCAAGTTCATGTTTTTTCACAGAATTGTATTTGTACACTCCCACCATTGTTTAGATGTTGACTTGCAGTACTTAATATTTACATTTATATAACCCCATTCATACTATTGTTTAAACCTACAGAAAAACCTGCCCTTGCATGGATCTGCACTGCTAGGACTGTTTGAAATCCTGAATGACCTAAAACCTACATTGTTGAGCAATGCATTGCACATCTCACTGCCACTCAAAGGGGTAAATACACAAGCAGAACGGTGTGGGGGTAGAAAAAAGGAGCAGTAGGTCCCAGTCGCAATGGAGGGAAGCAAAGCTGAATTCTTCTTCTGACACCAGTGTGACACCTTTATTAACCCCATGGATGATAGAGATGTATCCCTTGCATTGCAATGTGCTGTGATGTCTTTAGCATCTAAGGGGTTAATCAGGCCAGCCACCTATCTTGCATAGTAATAGTACATATCTGGCAAACTGAGTGAGAAGAGAAGGAACCCCTCTTTGACAACTCTGCTTGAAAAGGTGGGATTGGGTGAGGGCTGTCACTGGGACCATTCAGCTTTATGAAGTTATTGTAAAACTGTCAATATATGTTAAAATCACCTCTGGTAGCTTACTTTGGCTTAGCTTAATTGTCTTTAGAACAGTGATTAATTGAAGTTCTAAATTATACTGTAAATGTTACAGAGTATGCAGTCAGCACTATATAAACTAAATTCAAATCTGCATAGCATTTGTTGGCAACAGGGGCCTAGCCTGAAATTGCTTTATAGAGCTGGGATAAAATGGCTTCTTCATTCCCTTCTAGCTGGAGAGAAAATGAGTCGTGTATAACAGTAATGTGGAGTAATTCTGGAGCAAAGCAACTGCGCTGCATGACAAAAATAAAAGCATCCAACATGCCCATTGATTTAACCCTTTGAGTGCCAGTGGGGTACGGAATGCATTGCAAAGAAATTAGTTCTGTACCCCTCTGGCACTCAGAGGGTTAAAAGGAGTATTCAACCCCTAAGGATGGGCGCGTGTCCTGAATTCCATGACATGCCAGGACTGTCACTAGTCCTTAAGTGCTGGACAGCCGTGACTGTCCTGGCACATCATTGGTCCTTAAGGGGTTAAACACTTGTGTGTTAAAGAGGTCTCCAATGCACTGCATGGCATCCAAGTTGTAAAAAGCTCCATATAAGTTAAAGGGATAGTAATACTTAAAATGTAAAAAAAAATATGTTGTAGGGTTTATCCCGCTGAGCAAAACAAGAGTTCTCCCACTGCTGAAAGGTGTTTCATTCAAAAGTTATTAATTTTCAAAGTTGAATTTTTTAGGTGCAATATCACAGTGGCCTGAAAATGTACAGTGGAGCTGTTGCAACATGATCCTATGGACAACTCTGGTCCCGGGACCATAAATCTCCATAGGATGGTGTAGCAACAGCGCCACTGTACAATTTCAGGCCACTGTGATATTGCACCTACAAAATTCAACTTTGAAAATTAATAACTTTTGAATGAAACACCTTTCAGCAATGGGAGTACTCTTGTTTTACTCAGGGGGATAAACCCTACAACATATTTGTTTTACATTTGAAGTATTACTATCCCTTTAACAGGAATTTTAATTTGCGCCATAAAGTTGCATTGCAATGCATTGGAGGTCTCAAAAGGTTAACCCTTGCATAACCCTCTGGCACTCAAGGGTTAAAGGATACCTGGACATCAATGGGGATTTTCATTTGTCCCCTAGGATGTAGTTGGTTTACCCCAGAATCACTCCATTTTTGCCTTTATAAAAAAAAAAAAAACAGCGTTCAGGAACAAAAAAGAAAATAAATCAGTCAGTACATTTGAAAAACAATCATGTTTTACTAGTGAAAAAATATTTAGTAAAATAACTGGTGATGCACTGTGCAGCCCCAAAATTGCTACAGTCAGCCATTCGGTGACTTAGAAAAATGATACCTGGATACAATAAGGCAGTTTATGGCATAAAGCCAAAGGTTTCTCTGGCTTAGCCTGCAACCCCATAAGATAATAGGATTGGTTTGACAAAGCTCCCATCCCTACCGGTTTATGTGAGACTAATTGAACAGCCCGTGTACACAGGCCACAGTGCCAGGCAGCAACGGCCGCAGTGTAGTCATGCTCAGTACAGACTGCCCACTGAGCAGCTGATAACGGAGCGGGGCACTCCAAATTCAGACTGACTACGGTCTGAATTCGGAGCACCCCGCTCTGTTATCAGGCTCGCAGAGGGCAGACAATAATGCGCATGACTGCAGCGTGCACAGCCGTCTGTACTGTGCATGACAGCTTCTGACAAACATATATTAGCAAGTTATTATATAGGATTATATAGGATTTGGTCGTGGCACCATGTTATGAACTGTGAGTCTTCCAATACAATTCAGTCAGTATAGCTGGATCAAAAGGTGGACACTGAGGGTCAAGTTTCAGT
The DNA here is from genome assembly GCA_037306005.1 of Rhinophrynus dorsalis. NCBI lineage: Eukaryota > Metazoa > Chordata > Amphibia > Anura > Rhinophrynidae > Rhinophrynus > Rhinophrynus dorsalis. The sequence continues at coordinate 191,994,027 of CM074718.1, read as the reverse complement.
CTCCATTTCTGCTCTTCTACTGATCCAGAAGTACTTACAATGGAACCCCAGTTTCCCAGGCAGGTCTGTCATAGGGAATCAGACATGTAGAGAGGACACCATGTACCCTCTTATCCGCACAAGGAAACAGTTTAGCAGGCTTGTCATGGTGATATGATAATAGGGAAATCCTTGCTCTGCCTGATGATGTCAGCTGTTGAAATCCTATCAACCCTCTCATCTCACATAGCCCTATCACATTTCCTTCACTGGGCTTGACTATGGTATCTTTAGTGGGAAGTTTAGAGGGATAAAGGTGCAGAAGGGAGAAAATAAATGTTAAAAGACCCCAAGAAATACAAAGAGCAATGAAAATTACAAAAACTAGCAATACATTTTTAACCCTTTCCATGCCAGAGATGTATCCAACATGATACCTCTCTGGCACGCAAAGGGTTCGTAAGGACACTTTGGAGTGCCAAAGATAAGGTCACCAATGATATATTTATTAACCCTTTATTAACCCTCTTGCACGCAAAGATTTATTTTTTTTTTACTTTTTGAGTAGAATTTATTCTAACAAATAAATACATAGAATCTGAGAATGTTCCATTTACCTCACTTTTTCACACTCTTGATGCTGTGGTGGGTCCCTTTAGTTTACATGAAATTTATGGAACAGAATCAAGCCCTTTATTGCATTGGTATGTGCAATAAACTGGAGAACACTCTAGCATTCAAGTGGTTAATACATAATTATATACTGTAATATATATATATATATATATATATATATATATATACACACACACATACACACACACAAACACACACACACACACAAGATGGAGGGCTGGAAGCTCTTACTCTACATAGCTGTAAGGCCCAGGTGCATAAACCTCAAAAAATAAGTGTATGTAATAAATGGAGAGGGGCAGCACCAGTGGGACTTTTTAAATTAATTTATTGAGAAAATTACAGCAAAAAGATTGGTCAACGTTTATGTCCATAGGAGGACCTTCATGATAAAGGTCCTCCTTTGGACCGAAATGTTGACCAATCTTTTTGCTGTAATTTGCTCAATAAATTAATTTAAAAAGTCCCACTGGTGCTGCCCCTCTCCATTTATTATATATATATATATATATATATATATATAGTAATTAAATGCTAGGTAGAGCCCTTTAACTTTTTCAGAGAACACTGTTGTTCCACTGAATCCAGTTTGATACCACTGATAAGCAGGCTTGACCACAAGTGGGTAATATAAGGCGAGTACTTAACTATTCACACAGTCATCCTATCTAAATTAAAAACACCCCTGACAAATAATTTTTTGTGAGCTGAAATTTCTTGTACATAACACGTTGTTTTTAATTTAGATAGGATGACTGTGTGAATAGTTAGGTACTCGCCTTATATTGGGGTGCTTTGACGCGGCAGGCAGGCTTAAACATATATTGTAATACTGGGCAGTTCACACTGTGATCCTGGACTAAGGGTCGTTTTCAGGAATATAAAGAAAAGAGTGAAATTCAGGAGCAAACCAGCTTCATTGTAGAGGACAAATGAAAATTCCCATTGAATTAAATGGGGATTTTAGCCTCTTAAATAATAGAGATGTCTCCACAGTGCATTGCTTTGCTCCTCTGGTATTCAAATGGTTAAATGTGGCTTTTAATCCCCTGAATTTTAGAGAGGCTTTGCAATGCACAGGAGACCTCACAAGCCTTCAAGGGGTTAAAAGCACAATTTAAATCAATGGGATTGTTTATTCACCCCCTTTAGCACAGTTGGTTTGCTCCAGAGTGTCTCTTTAAGTTTGTGCATAAGGCCCATGTTATTCAAGGATTGTTTCATGTAAATAAAGTTGTGTGAAGTAATGTTTTGGCCTTTCAACTTTTCGTTTTTGGAATCCAGCCCTGAAGAGAAATAATTGCAGAGCACTCCATAAATCATAGTTAACATTCTATCTATTTTATACAACTTAGCAAGACTTATTTTTCTTGTCCTCCCACAAATGAGATGAGATTTCACATTACTGAATGGTGAGCTCACAGAATTTCAGCTTTAATCAATAATTTGTGTGAGTTGGCTGTTCATTCTCTTACCTCATTTGGGGGAACCACAGCTAAAGGCTTGATGACAGCAGCGAGTGGAATCTGAGACTGCTTGGCCATATCAGAGGTGGTAGGGAAGCAATATGTCGTGCATCTAATGTAACGTGGGCTTGCATTTCCTGGGGAATTCAAAGAATTTAATTATAATCAAAGTGCAGAACAATTTTCAGCTTCATCTCTTTCAAACAGTCCTTAAGCTGCAAGTAATAATTTGCTAATTTGCTGTCTGCCCCTCAAACACCCAAGGGTAAATGGCATGCTCATTCTGTAATGTAATGTAATAAGTACAGGTTGGGATTACAGTGAGATCTGATCCGCTTGTGCAGGTAAAAGCACTGCACAGGTGATTACCTTGATCCTGAATTGTACAGTCAGTCGTCACAAGAGGAGGGACTTGTCCTCTGACATTTGTGGTGTAGACTTGGCCTGCTCTGCTGATTTTATCATTGTCAATCACTTGTATCTGTTGAAAAAGAAGGCTGGCTTTAGTTGATAATCTAGGACCAATTATTGGACCTCCAACTGTTGGATTCTAAAACCTCCATCATCAGGGGTAAGGAAGTTGTAGTCCCCAACAGCTGGAGTCCAAAAATAGACTACCCAGGGTCTAGGACCTAAACTGAAGACATTTAGGGTTGCACATGAAACAGAAGCAACTCTGGGGAGACCAACTTCACCAGGAATGAATCAAAATTCACATTGACTTAAATAGGGCTTTTCATCCCCTGAATGCTATGGAGACCTGTCTAACATTCAGAGAGTTAAATGGGGTAAATGGGAAGTTTGAGAATTTACATTTTTTCTCCTTGGTGCAGATTGTTTGCTCCAGGATTCCTACAGGTCTTCAAAGTGTATCAACCTCTATTAGTCTAGATCAGAGGTTCTCAAGTGCCAGTCCTCGGGACATGCTAGTAGGTCAGGCTTTATGGGCAACCTTAATAATGCACAGGTAAATCAATCAAAATGATTCAGCTGATCACTACCCACCTGTGATCAAACAGGGATGCCCTGAGGGCTAACACCGATAATCATTAGTCTAGTTTGGCTCTACCATAGGGTTGCTACATCATCCCTTTAATCCTATGAATGCCAGAGAGGTATCCAACGCAGTGAAATGTGTTGGATAACTCTCTGACACTCAAAGTGTTAAAACTGGACACATATCAAAAATGCCTGCTACTTGGATGCAGGGAACCACTGCAGCCCAGTAATAACCACTGCAGCTCTGCAGAAGGCAATTCTAGAGCAAACTAATTTGATTTTCCTTTGATTTAAATGGGACTTTTCAGTCTTTGAATGTTAAAGAGGTCTCCAATGGACTGTAAAGCAATGCGTTGTAGACCTGCCTAGCACTCTAGGGTGCAAAAGTCTAGTTTAAATCAATAGGAAGGATGTGAATTTAGCTTTTTCATTTCCTTACTATCTTCCAAAAGAATTGTAAACAACTGACTGTAGAAAAACAAGTAAACTATTAACTAGTCACAGAAAAATAATCTACCACCACTGAATTTTGTTTAATCTCTATACACATCTGTAATGCACCCCAAGGGATTAATAATAGTTTCTTAATAACTTACCGGACTGGGGATGGAGTCTGGATCAACCTTCTTTTGAGGTGGGCCAGACATTTGTTGCTGATTTCCAGGAAATGCACCAGGGTAGGACATTGGGGGTCCAGGTAGCTGTGCACCATAGTTGCTTGCTGTAATACAAGTAGCAAATATTACACACAAACAGTCATTTATATTAAACTAGCATAATACTTTCCACGAGAATGGGCAAGAGGATGTAGGGAAGAAGGCGTTTGTGGGAGGGGTAAATGGGAGAGAGGAGGTTGGGTTGAGAAAGGATGTGATGAAGGGGAAGAGATGGAGAAGAGATGTGGGGAGGGAAGGGTAAAATTGAGAAGGGGCAGAAAGAAGTGTAGGGAGGGTGTGTGAAAAAGTTGATAATTTAAGGACATGATGAGGGAAAGGAAAGAGGTGTTGGGAGGAAAGAAATGGAAGCAGTGATAAGTTGAGGAAGTAAAAGAGAAAGGACAGAGCTGGAGATGGTGAGTAGTAGAGGAAATGGTTTGAGAAAAGAAATAGGTAGAGGGGAAGGTATGGAGGTGTGTTGAGTAGAGAGAGTGGCTTGAAGAAGGAAAGCAGTAGAGATGGTGAGTAAGAGAGCAAGATATTTGGGAAAGGAAAGCAGTGGAGATGAGGAGTAGCAGAAGTGGTTTGTGGAAGGAAAGTGGTTTGAGGAAAAGGGAATAGGTGGTGGTGAGAAGAAGAGAAAATAGTTTGTGGAAGAAAAGAGGTGGAGGGAAGGGAAGCATGTAGGGTGTGAGTATTATAAAAATTGGTTTGGAGAATGAAAGGTGGCGATAGTTGGTGGTGGAATGGAGGGAGAGGGACTAAGTGGCAGTGGTGAGTATTAAGGAAAGTGGTTTGGGATTAGAAGAAGGTGGAGGAGAAGGAAAGGGAAAAGGTTGTTGTAGTTGGTATTAGAGGAAGAGGTTTGGGAAATGATGGAGGTGTAGTGGAGGGAAATGTAATAGGTGGCATTAGTAAGTATTAAAGGGATAGTAATGTTTCACAATAAAAGCAGTTATGATTATTCTTCATAGTATTTGGGCCATGGAGAGTGTTATTTCAATACTGTCAGAGTTGTAGTTCAAGAGTAATTGAATTATAAAGCTGCCCCTCCCACCCCTTTTACCTAGTGCAAGCCACCTCCCCTCAGATGTGGAATCTGGTCCACAGACCAGACAGCTCACAGCAAGTGGTAATCTTCTTACTGTGAGAACAATGAAAGCCCTGCCCCCATTGACAGGTTTTTCCCTTATGTTAATTGAAGATTGTCCTTCTATGCAATCCACTTGGACACCACCCTGCTGCTCTGAGCTGAGCAGTGTTACATCAGTAAAAGGGGCGGAAGTGGGATACTTTATCATTCATTTACTTTTGAACTACAGCTTTGACAGAATTGAAATAACACTCTCCATGGCCCAAATACTATGTGCTGCTTTTATTATGAAACATTACTATCCCTTTAAAGCATATGATTTGGGATAGGAAGAGGGTGGATGGGAAGGAAAGAGAATAGGTTGGTGTAGTTGGTATTAGAAGAAGTGGTTTGGGATAGGAAGGAGGTGGAGTGGAAGGGAAGGGAATAGCGAGTTGTACTGGAAGTGGGTTGGGGAAAGGAGGAAGTTGATGTGATGTGTTGTAGAGGAAGTGGTTTTGAAAAGAAAAAAAGTGGACTGGAGGGGAAGGGGAGGGAAGAGCTGGAGGTGATGAGTAGCAGAAGTGATATGGGGAAGGGAAGAAAAAAGGTAGGGGAGGACAATAGTAGACATAGTGGTTTCATAGGAGGGGAGAAGTAGATGGGAAATGAAGCAGTAGAGATGGGCAGCAGAATACGATGTGGTTTGGGAAGAAATAGGTAAAGGGGGAAGAAAGGAAGAGGTGGTGGTGGGAAGGGGTAGTGAAAATGAGGGTGGGAAGGACAGAGATGAAAGAAAGAAAAAATGGAGGGGGTAATGTGGAGAGGACTTGGAATGGAAAAATGAAAGAGAAAAAACAGGAAAATGTCTTGATGGGTATGAGGAATGTGGGCATGAGTGCTAAATGTATAAGGATAATCTTGGTCCAGGCCCAGTGACATCTCTTCCTTCATATAACCTGTCTGCAGAGGATGTGTTACCTGGAGGGAGTGACAACACCAAGCCTAGACCATAACTGTGATAGCTACTGAGAGAAAAATTCTGTATCTCTGCCAAGGAAAGTAATATGCACACAGCTGAGAAATGTACTGCGGGGATGTTGTTCGCCATTACACAACTGAGTCTGCATACACCTCACTATTATAACTTGCACTTCTAATTACAGAACTTACACTGTGTTAGTTATCTTTCAATTTAACCTACAGTTTCTAAGAGCATAATTATAGGTATTGTTTAAACTCTTGGCAACATTAAGGGCTGGATTCAAATGCAGGAGATAAATGTTACCTCCCGTTTTATAAAAAAATTCCTATTGAAGTCTATGGGGATACCTGGAGATAAAAGCAGAGATAAAATTAGCACCTGCATTTGAATCCAGCCTTAAATGTCTGCTCTTATCTCCAGTATTTTTTCACTAGTCTTGTACTATCTACCTCTGTTTTTTATAATATAATGACTAGGCTGCTATCTAACTAAAAACTTTTTTTTCTTTATGCTAAGCATTTTCATATTTCACAACAAAAATATGAAACATGAACTTACGATTTTGTGGAGGATATCCCATACTGGAAGGTTGTCCTGGAACTTGTGATTGATAGTTATGATGCCCAGGGATTCCATCATGCATGCTCACTGGGGGTAAGTGTGGCTCTGCAGGTAACCCATTGAGGCTGGGTGTTGGTGCAAAATGGGGACCAGGAGCCATAGGTCGAGTTGGACCTGGGAAAGAGGCTGTCATGGCTGGACCAGGTGGCATCTGAGAATTACTGGAAGCAGGTGGACCTACAAAAATATTTAAGTAGACATAACTATTTGTCTAGCATTTTAAGTTTTTCAAAGCAATGCAACAATTTATGAGGCAGATAAAGAAAAATTAATAAATATTTACCATAGCCACCTATCTGCATGTTGTTGAGCTGGTTTGTCATTTGATGAACAGGCAGAGAAGGGGCACTGTTTGTGTGTGGAGGTGCAGGACCATACGGTGGGTAGGAAGGTGATGCGTTACTAGTGCTTGGAGGTCCAGGTAGTCTAGGAGACAAACGTTACTATTGAAAACATTTATCTTTAACCCATTTATTGAGAAAGAGAGATCTTCAAAGCAATGCTTCTAGAACAGCGGTTCTCAAAGGATTTTTCCTGGTGGCCGCCAATGAGGCCACCAGAACGTTCAGGTAGCTGCCACAGCCATGTTTGGGTGGCCACACTCAGAAATTACATGCGCAAATGGTATAATGGGATTAAGACATACATAAGCTGCATAAATGTACATCATATTACAATGTAAACATTTCAGAAACCATATAGGCTCTTAAAACTTTTTAGTTACTGGAGATATATATTTCAGAAATGGTCATTTTTTCTTCCAGTCCTAAAGGTTAATGATTCATATAGGTGCTTAGTGGCTTGTTGGGCATGTGGCAGATTCTTCTGCACTCACTCATTGTTGGAAGTTTGAACAGCAGCTTCCCCTTCCATTGGCATGCTCAGTCACATCTGAGTGAGTTCCAGAATGACAAAGAAAAGGAGCTAATGGTGCACTTACCCACTAGTTCTCCAACAATGCTGAATTACCTCAAGGATAATTATATGGCTTAATGTATTCACCCTCACTACATTACTGGTATGTTGGGCATACAACTCTGGTCTCAGCCAGCACTTTAGAATTATGACTCTGTAATTCTAAAATGTTGGCTCAGACCAGCGTTGTATGCCCAACATACCAGTTATGTAATTAGGGTGAATACATTAAGCCATATAATTATCCTTGAGGCAATTCAGAATTCTTGGAGAACTAGTTGGTAAGTATACCATAGTTTTGTCTCTTTGTCATTCTGGAACTCACTCATATGTGACTGAGCATGCCAATGGAAGGGGAAGCTGCTGTTCAAACTTCCAATGAGTGTATGAGTAAAAAAGAATTCTCCACATGCCCAACAAGCCACTAAGCACATATATGTCAAGGGGTAACCATCAAAAAGAGTGATTAGACAACTGGTCTTTACAGGTGATAAATGATAACCCCCATATCGTACACTCTGTCATTGTTATGAATTTAGTTTGAGAAAGCCTGGAACACCAATCCCATAGCAAATGCAGGAAAATACAGTACTGTTCTATCAGTCTCCTCAGTTCTTTATAGGGGACTGCCAGGTCTGTATACAGGGCAGTTAAATAGGTAAAGGGTAGTTAAGTGAGTAAGGGGCAATCAGATCTGGGCCTTTTGTAGACGTTGTGATCACCTCCTACTTCATTCAGTCTCCCTGCAGTGAGTATCAACTCCCTGCCCCTGACAAACACCAGCCTTCCAGCCACCAGTGATAAGGGGCTGGGGCAATAACATGGGCATCCATATTAACAGAATTCCTTACCCCAGGGTGCTGATAAATCCATTGACTGATCCCTCTGAGTAGAGGGACACATGTCCCCAATGTACAGAAAGCTGGATGTTTTATCAAGCATTGTGTCTCATGTCCCCGAATGTGGAACCCCCAGAGGGTGTGGGAGGCACGTCCTGCACCCCCTCACCAGAACAGCATAGCCTAGCACCGGTACTTCCTCCCCATGGGGCTGAGGGTGCCAGCAGTGCTGCAGGAGGCTAAATACCACAAGCATGGTAAAGGGTAAATGTCAGTGGGGGTAAAGGGCAAATGTCTTCAAGACAAAGGGTAGTAAATGCCACCAGCACATAAAGTTAGAGAAAGTAACCAGTGCTAAAGAGAAGAAACATGCCACCAGATGAGATGTGCTGTCCACATAGGAGAGGGTAATGTCACCAGCAGGGCACTGGGCACCCTGTGCAGGGAAGTTCCCTGTCCTGGTGCAGCTGCTGATTTCTGCAGACAGGGGGGAGTTATATGCTCCGGATATCCAGCTTTGAACCCTTGCCAATCCCCCAGATCCTCTCGGACCTTTACCAGAGTGACTCCCAGATCCTCCCAGTGCCAGCTGCTCTCCAGCCCCATCCTTTAAGATACTCTTCAGTGCTAGGCTCCCAGTCTCCCCAGTGCCAGGCTCTCTCTCCTCAAAAGATAGCAGCTCCTCAGGTTCGCGCCCTGCACTTGCTCCTCCTGCTGTGGTGACGTTGTTTTGTCACTGCACTGCTCAATGCCAATCACCATCCATGTGCAACAGCTCCACATTACACGCACAGCCAATGAGAGAGGAGTATCCTATCAAAACACTCCCCTCTCAATGGCTGCAGTGTATCTGAAACACAGCGGAAAGGTACTGGACTGCAGTGCACATCTAATGCCATCCATGTTTTTTAGAACAGGCCACTGAGGCTATCACGGGGCTTGATAATTTTAATGATTCACTTGTACACAATCACTGAAATCATAGAGTCCTAGCACAGGAGTATCAAAATGCATTCCACATGGGCTGAGAAAATGCCGGGTTTTTTTTTTAATATTCCTCATTTAGTACAGCTATTGCAAGCACTGTCTCAGTCTTTTTTTTTTTTTTTTTTTTTACTTAAACATCTTTTGAAAGTCCCAGACATCCCCAAAATGTGCATCTGGCCCTTAAAGAGATAGTAACACACACAAAAATATTTTACAGTTACTATTCCTTTAAGAAATGCAGCTCAACACCTGCTAGCTAGCAGATTAGTGGTCTATATGGAGAGGGTTGACAACTACTGCTATATAGTTGCACTGATTGGTCCAAATACAGTAAAAGATGTGCTTATTCCTTTAGTTCTGTAACACTTCCTATCCAGCATTTTTAATGTCACATTTCAGTTGTTATTAACCCTTTAAGTGCCAGAGGGACAAAAAAAATCAAGCACTCAAAGGGTTAGGTATAAAGCAAGGCAAATCACCCAAAAGTTAGTGTTCCAGAAATTTGAGGCTAGGTAGATAAAAATGAAAAACTTGCGGCAAGGAAGGAAAAGACAAGCTTAAAAACAGGGATGAAGTTATTTCTGGAAACCTGTTATGTTCTTATAAAACACATCTAGCAAAAGTACTATAGGCTCTGGGGCCTCTATGCCGGGTTGGGCAACATCTCCCATCATACTCAGCAGGCAGAGGATTTTGGGATATATAGTTCAAGGACCGCTAAAGAGCCACATATATCAAATCATTACCCTGATAATTTCTGAAAGCAAATCTACAAGTCTCTCCCCGATGCTTCCACACCGCACACCCTACAGTCAACCCTCTCCCAGCCTTATATCTCCCGTCCAGTCCAGTCTCTCGCTGTCACACAAAACCATACCTGCTGTTTTATAGGAATTTTCAGACAGATAGCAGCTCCTCCAGTTCGCGCCTTGCACTTGCTCCTCCTTCTGCGTTGAAATGCCAATCTCCATCCATGCACAACAGCGCCACATTACACACAGAGCCAATGAGAGAGGAGTATCCTGTCAAAACACTCCTCTCTCATTGGCTGCAGTGTATTTGAAACATGGTGGAAAAGTACTGGACAGCAGGGCACATCTAATGCCGTCCGTACCTTTCTATTTTTTTATGGAGGACAGTCAACTGAGGCCAGCGCGGGGCTCGTGGCCGCATGCGGCCACCATTACAGCATTTGTCATGGTGGCTGCAAGAGAACACGCTGGTGGCTGCATGCGGCCACGGTGGCCGCACTTGAGAACCACTGTTCTAGAAGGACCAATCTTATATTTCAGGTGCTCTAGGCAAGGCACCATAAATGCTTTTAGCCCCTCCCATATCATACTCACTTCTAACATGACCCCACTCTCAATCATATCTATTGTCTCCTGGATTAGAAAAAACTTAGCCTGATAACATACAAAAAACCTCTTAGTCCTTTATAAGGGCCACATTCAGTAGACTAAAGAAGATAAATTGCACAACAGGGGACAATTCCCCATATCTTCTTTAATTTAAAAAGGGTTTTAACCCACTGAATGCTAGAGGTATCCACACATTGCAAAGCCATGGGTTAAATGCCCTATTTAAATCAATGGGAAATTTTATTTGCCCATTCTGTGCAGATGGTTCGAACATTGTACCTCTTTAGATTTCAGAATACAGCCTTTAGTGTATCTGCTGGACGATACAGTAATATAGAAACTGGTGAATCAATCAGCGCAATAAACCAGGCGTGTGTGTCTGGTGAAGAAAGAATAGATTGTTCTGACCATGTTCACAACTGAGCATGTCAGGCATGCCCAGCAAAGCTGATTCACCTCCTCACAATGAGTTGTCCTAGATGGCTCCCTACTCTGCCTAACTATAAAACTGTCCCTAATCCATGAGAATAAATTATGGGTTAGTCATTCTAAACATGAATTTAATTATTTTAGGATAAGAGGGGTGTGCAACACATTGTGAATAAAACTATACTTACGTACTGCTGTAACTAGAAACTATTTACCAGTACCTTTGCATAAGATTTCCAGCGAAATTTGGTCCATTCTGTAAATTATTTGGAGGAGTAGGAGGAGAGTTAGGAGCAGGAGGTGATCCAAATGGCACAGCAGATTTCATCCCACCTAAATTAAATAAAAAGGGGACAATTAGTATGAGAGAGATTGCTTTGGGATTGAGAATGACTGAGGATTATGTCTGGTCTTTGAGCACTTACTACATTTAAAGGGATAGTAATACTTAAAATGTAAAAAAATATGTTGCAGGGTTTATCCCCCTGAGTAAAACAAGTGTACTCCCACTGCTGAAAGGTGTTTCATTCAAAAGTTATTAATTTTCAAATTTGAATTTTTTAGGTGCAATATCACAGTGGCCTGAAATTGTACAGTGGCGCTGTTGCTACACCATCCTATGGAGATTTATGGTCCTGGGACCAGAGCTGTCCATAGGAACGTGTAGCAACAGCGCCACTGTACAATTTCAGGCCACTGTGATATTGCACCTAAAAAATTCAACTTTGAAAATTAATAACTTTTGAATGAAACACCTTTCAGCAGTGGGAGTACTCTTGTTTTACTCAGGGGGATAAACCCTACAACATATTTTTTTTTACATTTTAAGTATTACTATCCCTTTAACAGCAATGATACTGGAGAGAGAATTACTGTATTTGTCCCAATATAGGAAGACCCCACATATAAGAAACCCCCCCACACCAAATTTTAATTTTGGTTTGAGAAAACAAAAAAATATCCTGAATATAAGGTATCCCTGTATGATTGTCTGTGTGTGTGTGTGTTTGTGTGTCTGTCTGTCCCTCCCCATTTCTTTTCTTTATTTCTTCCCTCTCCATTTACCTGTGTACAGATCGGTAATTCATCTGGCAGGTGGCATGTCTGAATTTGCCACCTGCTTCATTGATTGCCTCCCCATATCCTTTCAGGACCTGACAGGTCCTGTTTTCCAGTGAGAAGGCTAACATGGTATAACTAGATTTGTCTGCTCATTGCAAGAAAAGATCTAGCAGTATATAGAGAGGCTTGCCTCTCCATGTCTTTTCAGGTCATGCCAGATCTTATCTTCCACATCACAGACCCACACTGTACAACCAGACATGATGTGTTCCTTCTGCACTCACATTCAGTTCTACCACTATAAGACAGGACCTTAATGGACAGTGATGTAATTAACAAAGTAGTAGGTAAGTTCAAACATGCTACTCGTTGGATGGATAGTCTGTTGGGTTACCTGCTGGCCAGAATGGGAAGCCTGATTAAAAGGTGGTCTTAAACATAAGGCAAAGTTGTTTTCTCCAGTTAAAATTACTGAAAAAAACATGATTATATCCTAACAAGTACAGTAAAAACGTCTGGCTTTCTCTGCACTGGAAAAGTAACACCTGCAAAGCATCCAAAAATTACAATGTTTCAACTGCGTTCTGAGAATTCCATGTAACAAAGTACAAATGAGAGACACAGTGCAGACAACGTTTAGATTCCACAACCATATAAATATGGGTTCCTTAGCTTACGGTACTCTTGCTTTTTTACACAGCTTAAACAGAAAAGTGCAGGCTGGAAATGTTAGATACAGAATGGATACTGGATCCTTTGTTTGATCAATCTCACATAACTGATTGGTCAATTAAGACCACCAGCGCAGCTCTGCTAGAGTTATCCTATATCCTATATGATCTGTTTAATGTGTTCAGACACATACACACCCACCACTGTCATAAAGACTTTAATGCCGGCAAGGCCCCAGATGCCTCCCCAGTATCATGCATAGGGCAAAGAGGTAAAGTTACACCATTTCATCTGTGCCAAGGAATAGAGGAAAAGAAAGCCCTGAATTTCTCTTCCACTCATACACTACCCTCCTTCTGGCACAAGAATCGTTTAGTGGAGCATTTTCAACATAAGTAGTTTAGTAAATTGGCAACAGGCAGGTGAAGGGATAGGAAACTGGTTCCAGCACATGCTGTAGCGCAGTATCATATTAGTATATCTTATTGTGCTTGGTTGATGGACAAATGATTATATATATAAACAGTAGGAAAGGCTCTTTCAACTAAAACAAAAGCAGAGATTTTTTTTAAATAAGGGCTGTAATGTTGTGGAATTATTTTGCCTAAGGAGGCAGTATTTGCAGATACTGCATATGTTTTCAAAAAAACTATTGGACACCTTTCTAGTTCAGAATGATATACATAATTTTGACACTAGTTCTCAGTGCAGAAAGGATGCTGATCCAGAGAGCTTTCTGACTGCCTTTTGGAGTCAAGGAGGATTTTTTAATCCACTTGGTTTTAATTGAAAAAGTAATCTATGGGGGTGCTTTAGTCTGCATCAACAAGTATGATATGGCAAAGGCTGAAATTGATGGACACATTTATTTTCTGCCTCACCAACTATGTTACTATTTATAACTTTCTATGTTTGATTGATTTACCTTTACAAGAGATCCATCGACCAAACACAGGAGAACTTTAGGGCTTACCTGATATATGTTAGCATACTAGTACATATTAACAATCCAATTTATTGATACTATGATAACCTCTGTATGACTGAATGGATTCCAATCCACTGCAAAGCAATGATACCAAGACCTCTCTAGTATTCAAAGGGTTAAGAGTTTACTTGCTAGGGTTACGAGAGATTTTGCCAGAAACTAGAGGGCTCTAGAACAGCAAACGGTCTGAGAACAACTGGGCTGTGAGTTTATCAACAAGTGTTAATAAAAGTGTTTATTTAAATGGTTTCATGTAGTATTTAGGAGTGGGTAATGTCTGTTCTTGTGTAGAAGTGCAGCTCTAATTTAGAGCCTTATGTTCAAAACAAAGTGGAGGAATACGGGGACAAACCAAGTGCTCTATAGGAGAAAACTAAAATTTCCCATTGATTTAAACAGGCACTACAACATCTTAAATGTTCAAAAGGACTGCAATGCATTGCTTTACAATGTGTTGGGGACCTCTCAAGCATTTAATGGGTTAAAATCCCCATATATTAATCAATGGAAAATTTGAGGATTTTTTTTGTTTTCCCCCATGGAGTAAATGGTTTGCCCCCAGAATTCCTCCACTTTTTTTTCACAATGTATGGCCCTAAGTTTCTTCTACAAAGTTGCTGTTGGGGATACAGAATTGATGAACATGTATCTGACTTCAAAGGGTTAATGGATTCAGTGGGGATCTGTTCTCTGTTACTAGTGAAAACAAAGAATACGATGATGTCAATACTTCTGTGATGTTGCAAGGGGCAAAGCAAATATCCCAGTAACGGACAAATACAAATCTCAACAAGTCCCACTAACTTAAATGGGGTTTTTAACGCATCTGAGACACCAGCCTGCTTAGAGATTAATGGCGCGATGCAGGAAACATGCGCAATCGCTATTTCCCATGTGAAAACCACTAGGGAATAGGTTTGTGCAAAATTTAGTTGAACTGCGCATGAAAATTCAAGATTAGCGAACGGCTTCGTATATTTATTTTTTGTGGGCGTGGCTAAGATTAACAAATCTGTGTGAGTGGAATAGCGAATGAACCTAATGCAAGAACTGCTATTGGGAATGAATTTATACGTCTGTGTACTGTTGTTGTAGAATGGAATTTTTCATGCGCAATTCAAGAAGCGTTCGGCATTTAGCTTCCTGGATTAGAATTTGCCCAAAATCTATCTGCGCACAAAAATGCCTTTATCTGAGGCGAACATTTCTTGCATCGTGCCATAAATGCTCTGAGCAAAAACACTGGTTCTGTTCAGGCTTGAAATGTTAGTCCCAGCTCTCTTAGTGCCAGTCACCGATCAGAGATGGAAGCTGGAGACTACTTACCCCTAATCTTTATGATACAGCATGGAACTGGCCATATGTCAGCAAAAGCATCCCTGGGGCAATGTGGCAGTAGTCAGGGGCACATGGATAGTCTTTTAGTAGGATACAAAAATGTGAGAGGCTCTGAGGACGAACATAAGGCACAATGGCTTGATCTATGGCTAGTCATCGCTCAGAAGCAGCACGTTTTAGCTCTCTAGTGCCATTACAGAGGAGAAATTTCCACGCACATATTAGACTAATCCCGCCCAAAAGGGAAGTCCTGTTCCAAAAAGGACAGCCAAGTCCCCTCTGCACAGGAACACCAGATAGCCCCAGACATAAGTTTCAACCTTGTTGGGCCACATTGGTGAGGTGAAGCTACATTCCCTAGGCACTGAGAGCAAGGGGTCCATGTCTGGATTACCCTTCTCTCTTAGGGAGACCCCCTAAGAGCATTTAAAATAGATACAAAAATGTGAGAGGCTCTGAAGACGGAAATAAGACATAATGACTTGTTCAACGGTTAGTCACCGCTCAGCAACATCATGTTTTAGCTCTCTAGTGCCATTACAGAGGAGACATTTCCATGTACATTTTAGACTGCTGTGCTGTTTGATTGTGCTCAGAGTCTCTCACATTCTGGATATGTAGTCTTTTACTTAGATTAGTATTTTATAATTTACTAGTTGAACAGCCCGTTACACGGGCCACAGAGCCTCTGGCAGCCGGTCGCGGGGCAGTCACACGCAGTGGAGACTGCCCGCGTCTCGGCTGATACAGAGCCTCTGGCAGCCGGTCGCGGGGCAGTCACACGCAGTGGAGACTGCCCGCGCCTCAGCTGATACAGAGCTGGACGCTCCTTCGGGGCGCCCAGCTCTGTATCAGCCGCGGCGCTGGCAGTCTGTACTGCACATGACTGCCGCACGCGCAGCAGTGTCTACTGCACATGTCGGGCGTTACAACTTGGCGAATTATTATATAGGATTTTTTCCTTTAAATTCAGTTTATCGCTGTGCCCACCTGACTGGGGTGGCAGACATCCAGGATTTGTGCTTCCGTAGGGTCCATAGGTAGGGGACATCACAGGTGATCCATACCCAGGTGGGTAACCACCCAATCCAGGCTGAGGTTGAGAGTATGGAGTGGATGCAACAAAGCCTTGTTGACTCATTCTGATGATATTTTCATTAGCAGCAAAATATTCTTCCAATTATCTAAAACAAAGAGAGAACGGCAAGGAATTATTGACATACCTGAGAATTTCAAAACAAGCTGTCCCTGAAATCTTTGAAACATTAACCCTTAATACTTCCAGAACACAGGGGCAGATTTATAAAAAAGGGTTCTTCTAAAAATGTCCTGATGCCTTACTGAGAGTGTTGGTATTTATAACAATGTTTTGGAACTTTTATAAATGTGGTGGAAATGCCAGAAGTAAGAACAGGTCAGACATATCATTAACATTTTGGAGAAAATTCTGTTGTTAAACTGTAGCAGGTAGCAACATTTCTTAATAAATTTGCTGCTCCACTTTTTTCAACAATACCAAACGCTACTTCTCAAAAAAACCAAATACATGGCATTACGCTTTTTCAAGCTGGCATTATCATTTTTATAAATAACAAATGCATTTTTAACGCCATTTTTAAGATGGAATTCACTTAACTCCACTTTTATAAATCCCCCCATAGACTCTAGGTAATATGCCCCTGCTTGTTTAAGCCCAGAGGTGGACCAATAAGTCCTCAGGGAACCCTTAAAATGCTACTCCTTACAGCAATGGTTCTCATCCAGTGTGCAGTGGCATTTTGCTGGGCACTGGACACCAGTGCAGGGAGGGTGCCCCACTTTTTTTATGAACACTTTGACAAAATGTAAAGCTTAGTTTATAATATATATTTATGGAACTTTCTATGCAAAATATGCTCTGTGAGGCCTACAAATAACTGTACATTTATGTTTTGCACCTTGTAACCTAGGGAGGCCTTGAACATTTTAGATTACACATTGGTGGAGTCTTGAGATTCAAATACAGACATAACTGCTTAACTCCTCACAGGACAGATAGGACACCTCCCACAGCCTTTCAGGTAGAAATGGTACCACTGTAGAAACTAAAGAAGCAGTCAAAGTGTTTGTAATGTCCAAGTACAACTATGTTGCATAGTGTAGAGCTTAAAAAGTTGACTTGAATGCAAAAAAACGTATCTCTCAAACCGCTATAGTCTGAGAGATACATGTATTCAAAGTTTGATGTTTCCTGCTGTCAGCTGTAAAGATGTCAGCAAGAGATCCATGTCGGCCAACAAGGAGGCTCTGCAGCAGAGCCGCAATCTCGTTATTTAAAATGAATGACTCCTTTGGAATGGTCTATAAAGTGTGCATGCAAACCAGGCACACTTTTTAGAACCATTCCAGTGCAGTCATTCGTCTTAAATAACAGGATTGCGGCTCTGCTGCAGAGCCTCCTTGTTGGCCGACATGGATCTCCTGCTGACAGCTTTACAGATGACAGCAGGAAACATCAAACTTTGAATGCATGTATCTCTCAAACCATAGCGGTTTGAGAGAGACTTTTTTTTTGCATTCAAGTCAACTTTTTAAGCTCTACACTATGCAACATATTTGTACTTGGACATTACTAACAATTTAACTGGTACATTTAGTATTCTTAGGTAACACTGGACTCTCTCACCCAGAGAACATGGCCCCTCCCACTGAGACCCTGAGATTTTGCTCAAAACCCTGAATTTCATCTCAGGGCAAAACACTGAGAATTCTCAGGTATGATTGTGGAATATTTCCTGCTTATGGTTCTGGCAGGACAAGGTGCTATTTGAGTGGCACAGGGATGTCCATTGCATTGTGTAATGTTTTATACCTGCTCTCTGCCTTTTGAAGTTTCATATGCAGAAGATAAAAAGTGGGAACAAAAAATGTGAGGGCAAACCAACTACAACAAAGAGGGCAAATAGGAACCCCCATTCATTTAAATGGGGCTTTTAGCACCTTGAATGCTAGAGAGGACCTCAAAGTGTTGTTTCAGAATACAGTAGAGACCCTGCAAGCATTCAATAGGCAAAATGTTGCATTTCTATCAATAGGCATTAACCCTTTCAATGACAGAGGTGTATCCTATGCATTGCTCTGCAATCTGCTGGATACCCCTCTGGCATTCAAAGGGTTAAGGGTACTATGATTTATTCACTATAGTACCATTGCTCTGTCCCAGAATTGCTCCATTTCATTTGTTCATACGGCCGCGGTAAATAATACAAGAATACAAAAATAAACAAAAATAAGGGGGTGGTATTTATTATAAAAGGGAACTGTACTCTTAGATATAACTGAGTTGATATCTGAATAGATAACAACAGAATATAGAGTACTGGCCAAAAGTCTTAGGAAAATATGAACAAATGCTGTAAAGTAAGAATGCTTTCAAAAATAGACATATTAATATTTTATTTTTATCAGTTAACAAAATCCAAAGTGAGTGAACAGATGCTGTTTTGAAGGCAAAGGGTGTCATAGCAAATATTGATTTGAATTAGATTTTTCTTCTGTTCACTATCATTTTGTTAATTGATAAAAATAAACTATCAACATGTCTATTTTTGCAAGCATTCTTACTTTGAGCCATTTTTTCACATCTGCCTCAAACTTATGCACATTACTGTATATTCCCAAAAAATCTAAATACTGAATAAAATATATAAGCTATCCCTAAAGCTCCACAGAAAGAGGCATATTGAAGTGTGGCAAAATATGCTTGTACTCAATAAGTAAAGCATCCTATATAATTCGCTAAAACGTGTGTAACGACAAAGTCATGCACAGAAGAGACTGCCCGTGACGAGGTTGATACAGAGCTGGGAGCTCCGAAGGAGCGTCCAGCTCTGTATCAGCCGCGGCGTGGGAAGTCTCTACTGCGCGTGACTGCTCCTCGACCGGCTGGAAGTGGCACTGTGGCCTGTGTAACGGGCTCTTCAACTAGTAACAACAATAAAATAATAATGATGAATAACCTTGTCAGTTAAAACTTACAGCAGGCCCCTTGCTAGCCTTACCTATGCATGGATTTGAGACCAATTATAAGTTTTAACTGATAAGATGGAGTTCAGTATGCCTCTTTCTGTGGAGTAGTTTGGATAGTTTATAATCTTTACATAGTATATTTTACTAGATATCATCTCAATTCTTTGAACTATATATTTTATAATACTTATATATTCAGAGTTTATAATTATATCTATAAGTTCCTTTAAAGGGGATGTATCACCCCTATACAAGTTAGCCTGAATAGTTACATTATATAGCGAATATGTTTAAAAGTTTATTACTTTCTTTTTTTAAATCTCTAGTTGGTCGAAACTGAAGTAATAAACGCTGCCCTGCACATACCTCTGCACAGACTATGGTTACCTGCTCTGTAACCACAGTCCATCACTCTGCCTCTGCTCCCCTCCCTCTATACAGCCTCCTCCAATAATGGAGGCTTTCTGTCTGTAAGCTGGATCTCTCTCATTGGCTAGATATCGAAAACAGATTAGATAACAACATTTAATTAAATATGGCAGTGTAGGTCTTTAACTGCTTTTGATATATTTTGTTTAGATATTAAATGGGATTGTAACAACTTATAATTGCTGGTGTTGTTGAAACAAATACATAATGTTTCGTTTTATCCATATATTCTTTGTTGATTCAGGAAAAGACAAACAAAAACCCATCTGTAGTAATTTCCACTTCCCACTTTATTTAACTAGGGAACTAAAACAGATCCTGGGAAATATAGACCTGTGAGTCTAACCTTGGCAAAGGGGCAATTGCTTGAAAAATTGTAAGGTATTATATTCAGGAATACATTTAAAAAAGATTATTGGCAGAAATAAACAAGGTTTTATGAGGAACAGATAATGCCAAACAAATCTACTGAGCTTCTATGAAGAAGTAAGTCACAATGTAGACAGTGGTCAAGCAGTAGATCCAACGTATCTAGACTTTGCAAAGGCATATAGAACTCAGGGAAAGTTGTTTGTTATCTATAAAATTATTTAGGAGTTACATAAAATAGCAGATTGGGCAAACAAATGGAATATGGGATTTAACCCCTTATGGACCCATGACGGTCCTGGACCGTCATGGGTTGTTATCCCCTTAAAGACCCATGACGGTCCAGGACCGTCGTGGCTTAAATGATGGCACCGTGCCTCCGTGCACGCTGCTATCATTAATTCCAGGCAGAGTCTGAGCGCTCCGAGACCAGGGCGTTCAGTCTCAGCCCTTCTTGCTTGTGCCGGTTCATGTGATGGCCGTAGCAGCGATCACATGTACCGGCATTCTGAGAGACAGAGGCAGTACAGAAAGCATGCTGTCTCTGCATGTCTCCTCTGCCTCTGTCTCTCTTGCTATCAAAGTAAGGGAGACAGACGTAGAGAGGAGACACCTAGTGGTAAATGAAAATACAGCAGCTGGGGGTATTAACCCCTTCACTGCTGGTGCTGGTGGCTGGCTAAATGCAGGTCAGTTTCTGACCTGCAATGATACTTTTTTTTTTTTTTAAACACAACACACTTTTTTTTTTAAACAAAAAAATATTTTATTTAAACAAAAAAAATCTCATTAAACAATTTTGGAAGTGTGATTGTTGTGGAGCTATGTAATACACTTATACACACCACCAAATGTCAGGGATAAAAAAGTGACAAAATAGGGTGGGAAAAAGGGACATGGGGATTTTCACCCGGGGGGGACAGTGGCCACTTTAAACTGCGCATTTTGTAGGTCTCCATAAAAATGTAACCCTTTGTGCCCAATTGATCCCAAGAGAAAAAACAAAAATGGTGTTTTTTTACTTTTTGTTTTTCCTTTTTTTTTTTATTTTAATAAAGTAAATGGTGGGTTATCCATATAAGTGGGGTATCAAATGAAAGCCCTATTTGTGCTTAAAAAACAGTATATAATTCATGGGTGTAGAATAAAAGCCTAAGAGGGAAAACACTGTTGAACAAAGAAAGACATAGTCAAAAAGGTCAGAATTGTTCCGGTCCTTAAAGGAAAACGACCTCAGATTTTCCCGGTCGTTAAAGTGTTAATGTAGAAAAATGTAGTTATGCAAGTAAAACAAGAATAATCCATATAAATTTAATAGAAGCATTCTAGGAGACTCATTCATGGGCAGGGTCTCGGATTACTTATAAAACGCTAGCTTAACAATAGTGGTCAGTGTCAAACGGCAGTAGCAATAGCAAACAAAATAATATCATGCATAAACTGGGGTACTGATGTAAGAGTCTACAGCATCCTTTTGTTACTGTACAAGATGTTGGCGAGACCTCACCAAAAATATGGAGAAGTTTTGGGCATCTGTTCATATTCTGAAACTGTAGACCTTACAAAGGAGAACAACTATTTGTATTAAGGTAACAGAGGAGTTTAAGTAAGAAGTATAAGGATTTTAAGTATTAACTAACTAAACAATGTTATTTATTCTAGAGAAAAACTGCCTAAGAAGGGATTTTACTACATTATACAAGTATATGCAAGGTCAGTACAAGGTTCTGTCAAGTAAACGTTTCATTCCAAGGCCAGATCAGGTCACCCATTAAAGGGGCAGTATATCCTAATTAAGAAATTCATATCTTGTGGGGATTTTCCTATATAGTAAAACAAGGCTACTCCCAAACAGTAGATGGTTAAAAGTTATTAAAAAGATAACTTGTAATTTTTCTGATAGCTTGAGGTGAAGGCATTTTGTAGACAGGTAATGATCCTGCTAATCCAGCCTGTGAAGAGCTGACTATTACTGATACAGTATTATAATGGGATCTGTGGGTATATTCTAGGAGCACAAAAACAATCTGTGAAATCAACCTGATTGAAGAAAAAAAAAAAGTGAGTCTGGAAGAATAAAGCTGCTAAAGAAATGAAGACGCATGAGATAGGCTGTTCTCTAAAATTAACTTGTTCTGAACCTATACTGCCCCTTTAAGATTGGAGGAAACAATGTTTCAGTTTCAACAGAGAAAGGGGTTCTTTTCAGTAAGGTCTATTAAATTGCTAAATTGTTTATCTAGGAATATGGTGATGGCAGATAGAATGGATACATCTAAGAGAAGATTAGATGCATTTCTAGTAGAAGTGGACATACAGGGTTACACTATGTGATAGTAGATTAAATAGGAAGTTGTCCTTGTAAATAAACAAACACACTCCTTGGAGTTAGGAAGGATTATCTTCTTTTCAATTTATGGGCTATACTGTGGCAACATTTGAAGTTGCAGGACTTTTTTTAACTAAAACAATGTCTATACCGAGTGGCTATCCTCCACACAATGCTGCCTTTTAAATCAAAAGACGCCAAAAATCAGTAAGCTTTTAGGGCCTTATTCATCAAGCACAAGAGGTACAATTCTGGAGCAAACCAATTGCACCACAGGGAGGAAATTAAAATTCCCTAATGCAGTGGACACAAATTTAGAAAGGGACAGTATTCTTCAAACTAAAGAGATGCTGTTGTTTAGGAAATCAAATGCACAATAAGGTTTGAAATGAAAACGTCATAACTTTCTGTTGGTTTAAAGGAACAGTAATGGCCCATAAAAATGTGTTCTAGTTTTGTAAAGCAGGAAAAAATAAGCAGAATGGCACAAACCCTATCTCTCAGACCGCTATGGTTTGAAAGATATAAGCATTGAAAGTTCCCACTCTCTGCTGTCCACTGTGTGTCGACTGAGGAAGTCTGCCAGAACGTTGTCTACGCCAGGAATATGAACTGCGGAAATAGTAGGCACATGCCCCTCTGCCCAGGACAAAATAGCCTTGACCTCTAGCCAAGCTGTGAGACTTCTTGTGCCGCCTTGCTTGTTGATGTAGGCTACCACTGCGGCGTTGTCTGACTAGACCCTGACCAGGCAATCCTCCATTTGGAGCATCCAGTGTCACAGGGAATGAAATATTGCCCGAAGCTCCAAGACGTTGATGGGAAGGAGAGATTCTTCCTGGGACCACCGGCCCTAAGCATTCAAGTGCCCCAGAACCGCTCCCCAACCAGACACACTGGAATCCTTCGTCACTGTTGTCCAAAATGGCACCATGAATGGCCTGCCTTTCAGCAGATTGTTCAGGTTGAGCCACCACGAGAGACTAGCAGACATGGTGGATGCCCTGGCTACCATTCACACAGCGTCAAACAGGGAAGCAGAAACATAATGCTGTACCTCAGAGATGTTGGAGAGAAGCCGCAACATGTCAGTAGTAGGAGCTCCCTGATGGACAGCTGAAGTGAGATTCTCAGTCCAAACAGCCACAGCTCTATTCACCCATGCCGCAGCAAATGCGGGATGCAGGGCAGAAGCAGCCATTGCAAAAATGAACTTGAGAGAGGTCTCAAGCTTTTTTTCAGTCCAGTCTTTCAGAGCAGATGCATCAGCCACAGGCAAGGATGTGGACTTAGAAAGCCTGGAAACAGGGGCATCCACCTTAGGAGGATGAACCCACTGAGCTAGGGCCACTTCAGAGAACGGGTAAAGCTTAGCAAATTTCCTAGGGACAGGTTTTCTGTCTGGAAACTTCCACTCCTCAGACACCAAATGGTCAAAGGTGAGGTTAGGTGGAAAACAAGTATGGGGCCTGACAGGCTCCTGAAAGACATCAGATGGGTCAGAGGACACCTCCTGTACCGAGGGAATGTTCAGTGTGTTCAACACAGCCCTGATCAGGCCCTCAGCTGATGGAAAAGGATCGGCCTCAAAGGGGTCCCCAAAAAACTGAGAGGAAGGGACAGCAGAACAATCTTCATAATCAGAGTCCACCAATAATTCCTCTTCAGTGGAATTAGATACGTCAGGTACACCCGGCGGTTTAGGCAGGAAGATAGGGGTGGGGGTCTGCCACAAGTGGAAGACCCCCTGCAAGGTGGATGAAGGACAGAGCAAGGGCAGACCAACAAAATGAGCCAACTCTGTCCTCGCTATGTGGAGCGGTTGCAGAGATATGTCCCAAACTGTAAAGTCCAATAGAAGTGAATGGAGCAATGGCATCTATGCGGTAAACGCGTGCCGGAACACAAATTTCACAAAGTGAATACCAAAATGTAAAATCACTCAAAAGCCCACTAGAACTAGACAGTAGACCCAATAAACACAGATCCCAGTAGGTAAAGTGCCCACAACCTCCTAGATATTGATCTCAACGTTTGCTATGGTGGAACCTTTAGCTTTAGATAAAATTCCCATGGAACTCTAACAATTAAACCCTTCTCCGCCACATGGCATCCCAATGTATTGGGGACCTCTCCGCCATGCAATGGAATAACACAGTGTCAGTATCATCTGTATTTGAATAACAACTGGTGCCAGTAACTTAAAGGACCATTTAACTTCTCATATGAATGTTATAGGGCTTTTTATGCGGAGTATATCAAGGGTACTCCCCCTAGAGGGAGAGTTTTCATTCAAAAGTTGTAAAAGGGCATATTATGCATTTATCTTGTTTTTTAAATTATTTATTTATTTTTAACTGATCTGGTGGCAATATTGTAAGCCGGTGTCCAAACATCAAACTTTTTTAACCCTTTGCGTGCCAGAGGGGTACGCAACACATCTGGCACTCAAAGGGTTAATGTTGTCTGGGAGAGCTTGAGTCAAAGGCTACAACTCTATAATAAGGGATAGGAACAGCACCATCTGGTGATAACTGCAGAAAATATCAGTTAAAAGAAGAAAAAAATTGACTTATAACAACTTTTGAATGAGAATTCTGCAAATAAAGGCACTACATTTTCATAAAAAAAAAGTTTATGGCTCCTGAAAGACTAACGGTCATTTCTATCTGGCAACATCACTGACAACTGATGCAGGACACTGGACTCCAATCAGATAGTTCACTTTCATTCAGTATCACTTTTCGTTCTGTATACTGCAACTTCCATGAATTCTGCAATGAGCGCATGATAGGCTTAGCAAGCCTGATGTACATGTAGCTTAGTAACTGTGCAACCCACGTAGGCATCAGCCACCAACCCTAAGTGACCGGGGGACCACTGGTCACCGCAAGTAACACAGGTGACTACATATGAGCTATATGGAAGTTCTGTAGAAGTCACCCACATGAACATAGTCTGAATAAGGTTGGTCCTCAGGACACACCAGCATTTCAGACAGTTGTCTTATATAGTAATTTGCTAAAACATGTGTAACAACGCAGTCATGCGCAGTAGAGACTGCTGCGTATGCTGCAGTCATGCGCAGTACAGACTGCCCGCGCTTCGGAGCTCCAGCTCTGTATCAGCCGTGGCGTGGGCGGTCTCTACTGCACATGACTGCCCCACGACCTGCTGGCTGTGGCACTGTGGCCCGTGTAACGGCCTCTTCAACTGGTCAGTGTATAACTCATTATCAGGGATATCCTTAACACCTGACCTGTTGTTGTATCCAGAGGAATGCAATAAAGAATCACTGGCTTAAATTATTAATTATCAAGTAGTAGATTTCAGAAAATACCCAGCTTCAAGTCCAAGTTTAATCAAATCCAGTTTATTAAACCATTAGAAAAAACAGCTCAGGTACAGCAGAAAAACTGTCAATGGTGGATCTCCAGTCCAAATTCTAAAGGTAATCAATTTGACATAAAATCAAGATATATATTTCTCAGATGCACAGGCTAAAAATTAGATTTTCCCTCAAGCTAGTATGCAAAGATTTAATACAATCAGGCCTTACCATTGGACCTAGAATGTCTTCCTGAAAGATATTAATAAGACAGCAATGTTCCCTAAATGAGAAACCCTCATTAAAACAAACCTTATTAGTTGGGTCCATTTTTACAAGAATCATTAACTCGAGAGGAAAATGTATTGGTTAGAGACACTGTATCACATGTGATACAGTTACATACTCATATGCCACAAGGTTTTAAATAGAAGCGGCATATTTCACATACATACAAAATTACCTATATATCCTGGTTTTAGAAATGGATTTGTAACATACATACTTCCATAGCTACTTATGGTGTGTATATATTGTATTTGTTTTTCTTTTACAGACATGTATTATAGGCCACTTTGAGTCTGAGAAAGCCTTGTTAGTGAATAGAGGCTTAGCTTCTGTTTAACTAGTACATTTCTGGTTTGGTCCTCCCTTTTTTTGACTGATGGCCATGTCATAAAAAATGCCCCATCTCAGTGGATGATATTTAAACCTATGAATAAGTTCTATACACAGAAAACACATTAGCCAATGCCTACTTGCCTATCGTGACCAGAGCCCATCCTCCTCCCCCAGTACTGGAACCTTTTATTCCATTGTTCGCAATATTTTTGAAGAAACTGGATTTTATTATACTTGGCTTGAAAAGGAATATTTTCTTGAAATTTCTCTTTTTTTCGGTTGTTGGATTAGGTCTGCCAGCTACACTAGCATATAGACCTTAAGTGTATCCCATGGATAGGGCAAGTGCACTAAATAATTAAATTGCTGCATTGTTGGGTTGTAGCAGTTGATACCTTATTACTGTAAACTTCATGAGGTAACCGCTACCAAGTAATTGGATCTGATATTTGTTGAGCTTATTACAAGATGAATTTAACATAACACATCAGCCACACATGTACTATCTGCCACCACAGTGATCCTCCACTCTATGCTATTACTTGCAGTTGTTCTGTAGAACCCATTGAGGGTTATATACTAAGGTGTGATAAAGAGGTGATAACATGGAGAAGGCTTCTCCTGGGATATCACTTCTCTATTCACTATGTTATTCTATGGAGCCAATGCACTAAGATTTCTCCAATTTTGAAGACCTTAGTGCCTATGCTCTATAGAATAACATATGAACTAAGAGATATCACTGGATTTTGGGTAAGACTTCTCCCAAAGGCAGGGCGGATTTAAATCTCAGGAGCCTGTAGGCACAGAAATCTGAAGCACCCCCCCCCCCCATTGGCCATTTCCACAATGCTCCAAATCTCCACATTACCCCCCATCTCCATATTGCCCTCACATTGCCCCCATCATCTCCACATTTCCCCATCATCTCCACATTACCCCCATCACCTCCACATTGCCTTCACATTGCCCCCGTCATCTCCACATTGCCCTCACATTACCCCCCATCAGCTCCAAATTGCCCCCCATCATCCCCATATTGCCCTCACATTGCCCCCATCATCTCCACATTGCCCTCACATTGCCCACATCAGCTCCATCTTGCCCCCCATCATCCCCATATTGCCCTCTGTCATGCCAAGGCATGAGTTGTCCCTGCATAATTTGTTTATTTTGTGTATTTTATTGTACCTTTTAAAGTGTTAGCTGAATTAGCTGAGTAGATAACATCTCCAGAGCAGGATGTAGGACTACTATAAAACGTATTGGAAGATCTGCTCTGATGGAGGTCATCCAGGGACACCCAAATCACCTGAAATAGGGAGAACATGTATATATAGTGTAAAAAGGTTCAATACAAATATATATTCAGAATAACCAGGTATTACCCTTTTGGTGGGTATCAAACATGCCAGGCTTTGCAACCAGTCAGACCCAGCATGTTTGGTGTCCAGATATTCACACAGATATGAGGAATATGATTATTATAACATTATAGAGGTGTGCTGTGGGTTGCATGTTTTGGGAAGCCTCATGATTTTTCAGGTAGAACGCTGCAGTAAGATCCCTAACAGGTCTGATTGAGTGGGCTGTAAATGGTCAGGCCAGACCCCTGACCCTCCCAAGTAACACCCAGGGGGTCTGGCCTCTTAGAAGCAGCTGTGGACTCCTATTTAATATGGGTTTTGGATGAATTTCTTTGTAACAACTGAAGGGGGAAATACCATCTGAAGCTCTCAAGGACTCTTAAAATATTGGTAATTGTATTTAAGGATTTCTTGTCTTTCTCCCGTTTTATTTTATAGACTGTTTTGCCAATGTGTAATATTTATTTGTTATGTCCTTTATTTCTGTATTTTTGTAACCAGCTCTGTGAAGCCTTTTTTCAAATTAAATGTTCAATTAATCAGCTCTTGTCTCTGTTCTCTAACATGAACTCACTACTCTGAAGGAAGCTCAGTTAGAACACGCTACTAAAGGGTTAAGTCTAAATGTCTGATTATTAAGGTAATTTTATACTGTAATTCTGTTGTGTTTGGGGTAACCTAAGACGCCCAGATATAAAGTCTTGGTGGTGGCAGCGAATCGTAGTACTGGGGTGATAGTGCAGGAGGGATTTCATGGGTTAATTTGGTGGTTGCTAGGAATAGTAACAGGTAACCAGGGGTCTAGTATTGTTAACCCATTCCCTCCCACACTCTCCCCACTGTCTCAGCATGTCCTATAGCCTTCGCTTGTGACACCTTCACATTGCCCCCATCATCTCCACATTAAGCCTCACATTCCCCCACATCCTCCATCCGTTTCCTAACTCCCTGGTGGTCCAGTGGCAGGAGAGATCTGTGCTTCTGCACAGACGTGTAGCTGCTGGAGCTCCTGCACAGTCTTCTCTTTAGTAATGCAGAGCGCTGGGAGATGATGTCATCTCCCAGCACTCTGCATTACTAAAGAGCCGAGGGAGCTCAGCAGCTACAGGTCTGTGCCGAAGAAGGCACAGACCTTACCATGCGGCGGGCAGAGCAGCACGCCACTTTAGAAAAAAAAAATGGATTGCAAAGGCAGGCGCCCTTGCTGCCTACTCTGCCTTATGGAAAATCCGGCCCTGCCCATAGGTTGGATAGCTGGGGATGAATGGAATTGTAGTTGTCCACAGATGGAAGGCCTCAGGTTGCCCACCCTGATCTATGTACCAGTACTTTATTTACAAAATTATTTTTAATTTAATCTCTGTTATAGACTACTGATAGTACAGTTTACAGTCTGATAAATACAATGAACCCTTATGAGCCATTCAGGTCTATTAAAGTCTGCTGCTTTTTGTGAGGAAGGTAGAATTTAACAGACATTATTATATAAGAAGAACTATAGATACACAGTGCAAAAATATATAACTGACTGCTGTATGAAGGAGACCTAACAAAACAAGTCTTTCTGCTAAATTAAGACATACTTATTCTTCTGATATTGTTTCACTTTATGGAACTACAAGCTGATTCCCATGAGTTCACATGAAGTGCTTGCACTGTCTAATGTATGCAAACTAAACACATTCTTCTATCCTCTTTTTCTAGACACAGAATCCATACTACATGATGATATAACCAAGGACTTACTACAGTTTACGGTGTACCAAATGTCGCTTGGCTCTCTCTCTCTCACACACACAAACACACATAAAGATTGTGGTTTTTTTTTTTAAATGCTATAGGTAATATAGATTTTCTTTCACAGGACAGGAGGGCAATATGTGTGTGTTTGTGTGTGCTCTAAAGAGAGACGTGGCAAGAGCCTGAGCTTTGGACACTGTCAGGCCAGCAAGCATTTGTGTTTGTTTTCCAGATCTAACCCACAGTCAGCATTATTACTGCTACTAATGGTGCTACTCATAGAAAGGAGGAGGAGGATGAAGACAGTCACACTGAAAAGGGGGAGGTGCCCTTCTTCTCATCGCACTGCTTCAGCAATGACAAGCACTAATAACTTGCTAATGTTAAAGGGAAAGGACAGTTATTAAAAGAAATATGAGTGTGTGTGTATATAGATAGACAAAAAGATAGATAGATAGATAGATAGATAGATAGATAGATAGATAGATAGACAAAAAGATAGACAGATAGATAGATAGATAGATAGATAGATAGATAGATAGATAGATAGATAGATAGAACGTCTGTAAGGATTCTTGACAATGATTAATATTTTCCATATGGTATTATATTTCCAGCATACAGCATCAAGCCCCAGACACCCTCAGTATCTTTAACATCAACCTGTCAATACAGCAATCTTAACTTGGTACATGCTGCTTTCCAGTATAGTTATATGAGCCATTAGTGATAACTAAAAGCAATAATACATAGCCACACAGTGTATTATCCTGTCATAAACATATTATGGGCAATATACAAATCTCCCAGCACAACTCACTTTACATAAGATGGAAAATCACACGCCTGTACCTTGAGATGTGTATGATCACTTTAATGCACAGAGAGACACACTCCACCATTATTAAAACTATAATGCAAGTCCCGAACAGCATAAACAGTAGCAAGTTCAGTAACAAGGAAAAAAGTAACACTTCTCAGTACACAGCAAGCATTAAGGTGAAACATGTTCCTGCTCAATTTAGAGCAGAATAGTATCCCATACATTAACATATTGCATTTTTTTTAAAGAAATAGAACAATTTGCATTAATACATTATGCAAAGTATTTTTCAACGTCTACAAATGTCTGTTTAAGTCTAGTGATTCAGCCTACTGAGAATGATCCAGTTTCTGTGAGGGCTCTAGCAATGCTATGTAAGCAGTAAGCTAAATTATCAATTGACTACTTAAGCCCAGATAACAGGATGGATTCTAAAATGACAGACCAAAAGTCACTGCTAGGTGGCGGCACTTTAAAATAAATAAAAAAAAAAAAAAAAAAGAGCAGAAGGTATGCTGAATAAATGGAACAGTCTAAATGCATCATCATACCTCCCAAGTGTCCCTCTTTGAGACCCAAATCCTCCCTCTTTCCCACCCTGGTGTCCCATTTTTTCAAAGATCAGACTGTGAGGTGTGTATACACATGTATCACTATGTTCCACTGCAATAAAACTCACATTATTGTTTGTTTAAACTTCAGTATATGTGTTTATAAATAAAATACTTAAGTCTTGTTATAAATATTTTATTAATTTACACAAAGAGGTTTCAATAGGTCATGAAATAACCTAAAAATTATCAGTAATGCCCCACCCACCAGTCACAACCCCAGCAACACCACCGAAAACACCAGTGTCCCTCTTTGGCCATCTGAAATGTTGGGAGGTATGCATCATAGATGACAAATAAAACGTAGTTTTAATATAAATGGAGCAGTTTACTCTTGAATACTAGAATGGTATTCAATGCATTGCTTCTTATGGGAGAAGACTTCATTAAAGGGGAACTACCACCTCCGCAATAGGTTCACATTAATCAATTCTTCATCTGGCGACTAGCTGCTTAGTAGCGCTAGTCGCCAGAAATATTACCTGGTTTCAAAGATATTCCAGTTTTTGGTTCTTATCTGCAGTCATAATGTATACCTCTACAGTTATGTATATAGGCAATGTGGGATAATCCTGGGGCAACACATCTTCAATATAAGGGACACATAAAATAGCCACTGATTTAAAGGGATAGTAATGTTTCATAAAAAAGAGCTCAAATTACTCTTCATAGTAGTTGGGCCATCTGGAGTGTTATTTCAATACTGTCAAAGTTGTAGTTCAAGAGTAATTTAATGATATCCCCCTCCCGCCCTTTTACCTAGTGTAAGCCACCTCCCCTCAGATGTGGAATCTGGTCCCTTGACCTGACAGCTCACAGCAAGGGACAATCTTCTTACTGTGAGTGCAAGGAAAACCCTGCCCCCCTTGACAGGTTTTTCCGACAGGTTGTTGCTCTGAGGTGAGCAGTGTTACATCAGTAAATGGGGCGGGAGGGAGATACTTTATCATTCAATTACTCCTGAACTACAACTTTGACAGAATTGAAATAACACTCTCCATGACCCAAATACTATGAAGATTACTTGGAACTGCTTTTATTGTGACACATTACTGTCCCTTTAAATGCTGCCTTTAACCCCATGAATGCTAGAGAAGTCACCAATGCAATACAAAAAGGTGTTTTTGAGATGTCTCTAGTCTTCAAGTGCGGTATGAGTGCTATTTAACCCTGTGAGTGTCAGATGAGTACGCAATGCATTGCTCTGCAATGTGTTGTGTACCCCTCTGGAACTCAAATGGTTAAATCAATGGTAATTTGGGGACTTTCTTTTTCTCCTCTATAGTGTATTTTTTAACACCTAAATTCCAGTGGGGCTGATGTACAATACTAAAAAATGACTGGAGATCTGAAGCATACCAAATGCATCATAGTGGACAAACAAGAATTCCTAAAATTCCCATTGATTTAAAAGGGGCTTTTAACCTATCCAGTAATACAGTGGTCTCCAAAGTATTACAAAGCAATGTGTTGGAGATCTCTCTAATGTTCGAAGTATTAAGGGAACAATGATCTTTATCAAAACGCGTTCTACCTAAATGTCATGTTGCCATGAACACAGGAAGAGTGTCCCCACTCAGCTGCTGTAAGCCAGGCTGCCAATCATACCAGATTAGTGGAGAGTCTTCACAAAATTTACAGAAATCTGTAAGGGATTGGGGGAGTGACTCAGTAAGTATGTAAGTGTACCAATGTGTACAGCCTGTACGGCAGCCTCAATGGCTGCCATGCAGACCTTCATCACTGCAGCTCTCCAGTGAACCATGTCTAGTTACTGGGTTGCTACAAGCTGCTTTCTTTTCGCTCACTGCTCTCGGCCTAGTTTCCAGCTAGCACAATGTGAACAGCTCCACATGGAGCAAAGCATGACTAATTCTATATGGTGACAGTTTAGCCATTGCACAGTCACCTGTGTGAACAAATTCTTAAGGATATTAAGTTTACCAGGTAGATATGTAATGCTTTGTGTAGCTTATACCTGATCCCAATGGATACATAATATGTCTCAGTGCAAAACAATTAGGAATGCACCATATTCATCCCTTAAGGATTAGCCCTGTTGATCAGATTCTCTAACAGCCCAACTACAGAATCTAACTAAACGGTTAAAATAAAATGTAACATACTTAATTGGGCTTGTTGGTTATGTGGTTTATTTCCACTGCACATAAGTGATCGTAACAAATCTCAAAGTCAAGAAATGCCCTTTTGGTGGGAAGGGTGGGGCAAAGAACCACTTGCTGATCCATCATGTAACAGTAGAGATGACATATAGGAGGATTCCAAATGTTTTTGGACTACAATTCCCAAAAATAAAATGATAGTTGTAGTCCAACAATACCTAGAGACAAAAGGATGCACATCCCTGTATTATCGTGATTGCCTCAGTGCTTTGGAATTGAGTAGGTCATACATATAATGGTCTCCTGGCTTTGGTGGCACAGCACTTTCCTCTACCTTTAATATAATCCTTGATAAAAGCAAAAATTCATGACACATGGGCCAGGAGCCTGATCTTACCTTGAACGTATATAGCACTGAACTACCCTTCACCACAGAGCAGTAACTCTCAACATCAGCCATTGGGAAATGCCAACAAGTCAGGTTTTAAGCACTGTTCGCATGGGCTACATTATTACAGTGTTTCTATCACTATGCTTTATTTGACAAATCTGAACTGCTGGACCGCTATCAGGTTGTTTACATGGGTGAGAGTTGGTGCCAGATGCAGAGTACTGTAAATTACATGCATTGACAAAGAATGCATGGAAGTTGCAGTAGTGACTATATGAATAGCGGCCTGTAGGACAACATGCACAGTGTTCACACAGACAGATGAATTTGTGTGATCCGCAAAGCAATGATTGGAGTCCCACATAGGGGTCAACCAATAAAGTATGGCTGTCATCAGCACGGATTGTTCATCTGTGTTGACACTGTTGCAGAAACAAAGAATAATTAGAGGAAGGTAAGAGATTGAATAAATGGAGCTTCAGATTGCTTACATGAAGCTACAATGAAGTGTTATTCAATTCACGTCTGAACATAGCCATGTCTCTACAGGATATTCCTACAGAAACACAGATGGATAATACGTGGCTCGGTTATTGGGAATGATCTACTACTGATTATGTAGGACTATCCATAAAATAAGACCTGTTGGTGTGTCCTGAGAACTGGAGTTGAGAATCACTACCACAGAGATTAGGTATGACTTTCGTGGACCTGTATTCTGCTGAATGAATTTTAAGTATTCAGCAGAAACATCCTAAAAAAAATTGAATGTCTGAAATTCCTGACAAAATCCTAGATTTGTTGTATCCACAAAACAATACTTGAACGCTAACGTTTTAGAAGTGATGAAGTGAGGACAGAATACTTCTTCAACTGCTGTTCATAACATAAATGGGGGGGAGGGTGCGCAGAAAATGGCATAAAGGAGATGCTAATGTGTCTTCTAAAGAAGCAGATTTGGAGGCTTAAAGCAGGTGGCTGGAGCATATTGCAGCTCGGAATAACAAAATAATAGCAATGAATGATCTTTAGATACATAACTGATAATGTTTACAATGTTCTAACATTTTAGGAGGATATTTTTATTTAATTTCTATCACTTTAAATGATTGACAATGGTGAATAAAAAAATGGGACAGCTTGTAGAAGAGAGATTTTTTTTTTACCAGGAAGAATACATAGAGATTTATCTAGTTTTCGAGTATGTCCTACAATTCCCCTCATGTCCAACCTGCCATTGACTGACTGTGAATGAGGACTGTAGTCAGATGGAGAGCCTCATGTTGTCTATACCGGAATTAGGTTATGGAATAGGATAAAATTTGTTCAAGAAAGTAAAAGCATCCCAAAGTAAGTACCGAATCCTACTGATAAAGGAAGTGTTGCAAAACAAAAATGATATTTTACAGGCATAAGAGATTATTTAAACCTAAGTAAATGGCAACCAGTTTATTAACCCTTTGAGAGCCAGAGGAGTAACGAACACATTGCGAAGTAATGTGTTCAATACCCCTCTGGTACTAAAAGGGTTAAAGTGTCAAATATTATAAAACCACTGCAAATTA
The DNA here is from genome assembly GCA_037306005.1 of Rhinophrynus dorsalis. Lineage (NCBI taxonomy): Eukaryota > Metazoa > Chordata > Amphibia > Anura > Rhinophrynidae > Rhinophrynus > Rhinophrynus dorsalis. The sequence continues at coordinate 191,959,318 of CM074718.1, read as the reverse complement.
TAACACAACTTGTGTTAAACAGACAAAAAAAATCTCCAACCACACAATCTCAAATGTTTCCTGATGTGAGACAGCACTAGGGGACAACCTGTGTTGTGTTTGTGTTCAATGTATGTTTATGTTCAACTCTGAGTGTCACAGGGGTATGTAACACATGTTGCGTAGACTTCTGGCTCTCAAAGGGTTAAGGATGAATAAATGATTTAGGAAAGTGCTCAGATTTACTTGGAATTTATTTTTACAAGCAATATATAATATTTGAGCTATACCTTAATGTTTGATGCTTAGTTATCTTTCCCAGATAAATTACTACATATTAAATTGCCATTAACAATCCAGTCTGGCCTATTTGTTTATTAATATACATGACCTACTAATTTTCAGAACACGTAATTACGTGATAAGCTAATCATATATGTTTTACCCCTGATAGATTGTCAGCTCTGGTGGCCTGACTTTTCAGTTCCCTGTTTCTAAATAGCAATATCTGTTGTGATTCTGTATTACATAGTTTCCAGTTTTTGGCATATATTTCAATACACATTACTGACTATATTGATGTCTCTCAAAATATCGTTATGTAGAATATATCTATATACAAATCCAAAAAACAAGCATAACATTTGTTGCATATACAAGGGCAAAAATTTGTTTCGTGTAATTTTTCATACAAATGACCCTCCTGGTTCCTGTTGTTGGACTATAACTCCCATTATCCTAGCTGGCCATTGGCTGGCTAAGTATGATAGGAGATGTAGTCCAACAACAGTTGGAGGACTGCCGGACATCCATGGCAAAGTCATACTCAGAAAACAACAATATATCAGAGCTATCGGGGCGCTGAAGGTTGTCTTAAATGAATGTGACAAGATCAAAAGATAGCAAGGTTATGTGTTGTGGTTAAATGGAGACCACCGCTTAGTTTGCCCATGACACAGGTAAACCACAAGCACAGTTATGTTCGTATGTGAAGTATCTACTGATGAGTGTACTCAAGGCACATCTATCCAATACAGACGTGTAACTATGAATCATCATTCGCATGCTCCCAAGTTTGCAAATAATGCCCGTTCACCAAACCTATGATATGCAGATTTGTATGATAAGTGTATTTATTCGATACAGTCCTGTGCATATATATCTGTTACTTACTGTTCTCTTTACATATGATATATTTACAATTCCTGTTCAGGTGACACACACACTCACACGCAAATGCAGTATATCCCACAAAGTACTGCTCAGAAAATACATTATTTCTCAAGCAGTCCTGTGCACATGAAACGTCTGTCCTCTTCAGTCCTAATCACACACAACACATCCATGCCGGTGAATGTACCGTTTGACACGTTACCTGTCTTCTTGGTCTAGTCCCAACTCCACGGCGGACCCGGCTGTGTACGGAACAGGCAATGGGGAACGAGCTCTGCCACGTCAGACAGCCACAGCTGGAGAGATGCGCAAGCACACTGTATCGAAACCTTCGCGGGATCGCGCTGTCATCCTAAACTTACCCTGTATTCTACTGTGGTTAAAGGCCATGATTTGGGAGCGCGCACCACGTCACCAGTTGTTGCAGGAGGAGAGAGAAATATGTGTATGCACGGCGCATCTATATATTTGTGTGAGGGTGCAGGTGGTTTATTTATTACCATTAATGCAATTCAGTAAGCTAAAGAAGTGACTTTGCTATGGATGTGAAGTCCTGCAGTCCTCCGGCTGTTGTTGGACTACAACTCATATAATTCTCAGCCTGCGAATGGCCAGCAAAGAAAGTAAAGTGCAACAACAGCTATAGAAGAGACAGAGTTTGCACTCTCATAGTCTGTGCGCTGGAAGCAGTGCGTAAGATGCACCAGTGAGACAAATGAAAGTTCATCATAGCATTAATTTAAATAGGCTATGTGAAGCAAAGTGTTAGACACTTTCCTAGCATCATAGGGATTACAGCAGCAGTAAAGGGGGTTTAAGAAAATTTATAGGGTATAGAACTTTCTCCTCTGAGTAAAACAATGGTTCTTCCACTGCTGGTAGTTGTTTTGTTAAAAAGTTGTTAGAGCTGAAATAGGAAGTGAATTACAGCATGTTTACTTCCTGAAGGTTTAGACAGCATGACTCAACAGTTTTCTGTCAAATTCTAGGTTAACTCACAGTGACTTTCCTCAACCATAGAATGCAAGAGAATAATTAATTGGAATATGACCACTAGAGGGCACTGTTAAAACTGCAATAAATTAAAATATGTATATATTAGCAGTGGCAATCCCAATCATTGGGATTGTTTCTTTTCCAATTGTTATAGTTGATGGGTGAGAATGATTGGGGGGGGGTTGTAGATGTTTTTAATAACCTTCCAAAAGACTTCTGGTTTTGATATTTTACTGTTCAAGTTGTCAGTAAAACATTGAGCTCTTGCTAGTTTTTTATTTGGTTTGTGCAAGTATTCTGCAATTGTCTGTATGCAGTTGGACCATAAGTGGAGCCAGTTTGTTTAAATTGTGTCTATAATGCAACTCTGGAGCTGTATAACTCAATCAGGTCAGCTGAGACCCAGGGTAGATGGTCCCTCTTACCCTAATCTTCCTTAGTGGGGCATGGGTGTTACAGGCCTGTAAGAATTCTGAGTTAAAACATTGATTGCTGAGTATGTATCAGATATTAGGTGTACTCTATACCATGGGCAATGTCTTAAATCATTTAGGAAAGATTGGCGATTACATTTTCCAAATGATCTAGTAAGTATGACTTTGGGACATGATTTGATTGGTTTTGTTTTGCAAACACAGTAAACTATGGAGTAATTGCTGAGTCTTGGATTTTGTGTGGACAGGATGAAATTATCCAGTCTAGTAGAATGTGTTGGCTGTTTTAAGAATATTAACTTGCTTTCCTGACAACCCTACAAGTTGGAAGTAGAGTAACCCATACAGATCAGAGAGGGTAGCAGTTTTGAAGTTACTGATCCACCTGCCTCTCTGTTACAGTGCCCCAGAAGGCAATTTGCAAAGCTCAACTTTGCATGAATGACACGTCAGGTTGTTGTCTCAGTGCAAAGCATTCTGTTTCGCTTCGAAATGAGGGACAATGAACAAGTTTTAAACTGTTTAAAGGGGATCTATCACCCCTAAACAAGTTTGTCTTAATATGTAGTCTATATGAGAATATTTGTACTATTGCATTCTTTTTTTGTTTAGATAGTTATTTGGCCGAAATCTAAGCAATAAATACTGCCCTGAGCCCTGCTCCTGAACAGACTGTGGTTACCTGCTCTGTACCGTAGTCTGTCAGTTTGCCTCTGCTCCTCTCCCTCTATCCAGCCTCCTCCGATGACAGAGGCTTTCTGCTTGAAAGCTGGAGCCATCTCATTGGCAGAGATCGATATCTAGCCAATGAGACCACTCCAGCTTACAATTAGAAAGCCTCTCTCATCGGAGGAGTCTGGATGAGGGATGGGAGCAGAGGCAGAGTGACAGACTGTGGTACAGAGCAGGAAACCTCAGTCTGCACGGAAGCAGGGATCAGTGCAGTATTTATTGCTTAGATTTCGGCCAAATAACAATCTAAAAAAAAAAATGCAATATTACAAATATTCCCTATATAAACTACATATTAACACAAACTTGTTTAGAGGTGATAGATCCCCTTTAATTCAGAAGTGTCAGATTCATCATTTAAAATAAACAGAACTGCAAAATAGAGCAAGAAAAATCCTAAAGAATTCTACAAGTATATAAATAGCAGAACATAAAGGACAATATTGGCTCCTTAAAACTAAGGAAGGAGAACTAATGAATGAGCACCTTAAACATTTTCTTTTGTTCTGTATAGGTGGTCGAAATAAAAATGATTGGCTTTGTGCAAACATAATCACAGCATTTCCTCCATATACATGGCATACTATGAACAAAATGCAAAAGAGACAAAAAAAGTGAATGTATATAACACACCTGGATTTGATGACTCAATGGTGCTTAAAGAGTAGAGTTCAGTAATTTATTTATTTAGAAAATGTTTTACCAGGAAGAATACATTGAGATTTCTCTCATTTTCAAGTATGTCCTGCAATGCCATTATACTTAATATTTATTGATTCACTGTCATTGGTTATGGTGGTGCACTGTTACTGCAGAAAACAGATGCAATGCCATTATTCAAAAAGGATACAAGATCTAAACATGGAAATGACAGACCTGTGCATTTGACTTTCATAGTGGTTAAGGCTTTAGAAGTATTACTAACCAATAGTATTAGTAGAAATCAGAATGGTTTTTATGAGGAATAGATCATCAAACAAATGTACTAGCATTCTGTGAAAAGGTAAGTTGTAACCTGGGCAAGGGTATTGTTGCTGATGTAGTATACTTCAAATTTAGGTTGCAGAAATGTACCCAACAGTAAATACCAATGGGGAACAAATGGAAAAGAAGTAAGTCACAGCCAATGTGGTTAACTGCACATGTAAGAAGGAAATGGCAATGAAAAAAAGTGCATTCAAATTATTTAAGTCTGAAGGAACTGAACAATCTTTCTTAAAATACAGGGAGTGCAACAAAGATTACAAAAAGGCAATTAGGGGAGCAAAAATAGATAATGAAACTCGAATTGCAAGAGAAAGCAAGACTAATCCAAAAAAGTTTTTCAACTATATAAATAGCAAAAAACTTAAGAGGGAGTGCATTGGACCATTCAAAAATGAGATGGGTGAGTTGGTTAGTGAGGATAAGGAAAAGGCCGACATTTTAAACACTTTCTTTGCATCAGTATATACAAGGGAGCAAGGAATGGTAGAAGAGCCTCTGCAAGTAACAAATAAAACAATACAATTAACAGATATTGGGTTAACTCAAGAAGATGTTATGGGAAGACCGAACAAAATTAAGACCAACAAAGCACCAGGTCCTGATGGTATACATGCAAGGGTTCTTCAGGAACTTAGTGCAGTGTTAGCAAAACCCCTATATTTACTCTTTAAAGATTCTATTACCACAGGCTCAGTGCCACAGGATTGGCGAAGAGCTAACATAGTGCCTCTATTTAAGAAGGGAACTAAAACAGAACCTGGGAATTATAGACCAGTGAGTGTGTCCTCTTTAGTGGGAAAACTGCTAGAAGGGACAATAAGGGACTGTGTTCAGGATTACAACACAAAAAATAAAAGCATTAGCACGAATCAACCTGGTTTTATGAAGAATAGATCATGCCAAACTAATCTTTTCAGCTTCTATGAGGAGGTAAGCAACAACCTTGACAATGGCAAGGCAGTAGATGTAGTATATCTAGACTTTGCAAAGGCATTTGATACAGTGCCACACAGAAGCCTGGTGTATAAAATAAGGAAATTGGGGCTAGGATATAACCTTTGCAATTGGATACAAAACTGGTTGAAGGATAGGGAACAGTGTGTGGTTGTAAATGGAAAATTCTCCAATACAGTTAAAGTGGAGAGTGGAGCACCTCAGGGTTCAGTATTAGGTCCGCTGGTTTTTAACATGTTTATAAATGACCTGGAAATAGATATAGAAAGCAAAATATCAATATTTGCAGATGATACTAAATTATGCAAAGTCATTAATTCAGAACAGGTTATTTTTTCTCTACAGAGGGACTTACATACAATGTCAGATTGGGCAAACATATGGAATATGAAGTTTAATCTGGGGAAGTGTAAAGTCATGCATTTGGGAGGAAACAATTCCAAGGCTACTTATGAACTTAATGGAATCATTTTAGGGGACTCATTGCTAGAGAAAGACCTTGGTATCCTTGTCAACTACAAACTTGGAAACAGTGACCAGTGTCAAACAGCAGAAGCAAAGGCAAACAAAATCCTGTCTTGCATAAAAAGATTTATCGAAGCAAGAGTGGATAACATTATTTTGCCATCATACAAATCATTGGTAAGACCTCACCATGAGTATGCAGTGCAATTTTGGGCACCCGTTCTGAAAAAGGATATATTAGAACTAGAGAGGGTACAGCGGAGAGCTACAAAATTATATATATATATGAAGAACGACTAAACAAACTTGGTTTATTTACTCTAGAGAAAAGATAAATAAGAGGAGACCTTATCACATTGTACAAGTATATGAGAGGTCAATACAAGGATCTTTGCGGTGAGCTATTTATTCCAAGGCCTGATCAGGTGACCAGGGGACACCCCTTGAGATTAGAGGAAAGGAGGTTTAAACTTCAGCAGAAGAAGGGTTTTTTACGGTAAGGTCTGTTAAATTGTGGAATTCATTGCCCAGGGAGGTGGTTATGGCAGATACAATGAATACATTTAAGAGAAGATTAGATACATTTCTTTCAAAAGGGAACATACAGAGTTATTCTGTTTATCAGTAGGCTGATCAGGAAGGTCTGATAAAGACTAATTTAATTGGTGGCAGGAAAGCTATAAAATTCTCAGTTATTGGGTATGAGGAGAAGGTTGAACTTGATGGACTTGTGTCTTTATTCAACCTAATTTACTATGTTACTTGAATTTTGCAAAAACCTTTGATACTGTGCCTCACAACCAGTTACTTTATAAAGTAAAAGGATTCAGCTTGAGAGACAATATTAGTTACATTCTATAATGCAGAGAGTTGTTGTAAAGGGAGCATTTTCAGATTTGTCTAAAGCTGAAAGTGGAGAGGGTCAGGGTTCAGTCCTGAGACCTATGGTTTTAATTTGGTTATTAATGATCCTGTAGTTGGTTATGAAAGTAGTGTCTCAATCTTTGCTGATGACACATAAATTCAAGTTTGCAAATTTGAAAACTTCATTAAAAACTGCCCATATATCATGTAAATCAAAAGGCCGGCAAACATACAGTTCAGGAGATATTCACACTTCTTTCTTACGCTAATATATGCTAATTACAGCCCAGTGCACATCAGTGACATTTCCATATGCTAATTAAGAGAATCAATGATGTTTCATATGCTAATTACAACTTCTCAATGATGTGGCATATGATAATGAAGGTTTCAATTATATTTTTATGCTAATTAATCTTTGTTCAGTACCAGGAAATGTTTAGTTTCACTTTGCTCAGAAATAAAAGTGAGAATATCTCCTAAACTAGACATCTGATGGATTTTTGGCTAACATGACATGTAGGCAGCTTTTAATGCAGTTTTCAAACATGCCAACTTGATTTCAGGTAAAAGCTCCACTTTAACTATTTAAGGAAATACATACAAAACAGATATTTCTTTTCAGAAACATTTCAATAAACTGAGTAAATGGGTGGAACATGGCATACGAACTTTAATCACTTTGCTTCTAAGTCTTTCAAACACCCAAATGATAAGCATGTTTTTACACTTTTGTTGCAGTTTACAACTGAATGCCAAATTTAGGATCTTCTTTGTGAACAGCCCACACTTCAAGCACTGGTTTTGTTTTCAGCAGACAATGCACTTTCAAAAGATATCATTGGTTTGTGGATATCCCATAACATGGCCAAAAAATTGTACCCAAAGATCAAACAAATGTCCTGTAATTTTATGCTCCAGTAGCAAATGCTTATGAGTCTAAGTTTTGTATTATCTCGCCTTTCTAAAACAACAAAATTCATGTTTTAGATATAAAATATTAGCCATTGAAAAAAATACTTTCTTTTCTTTATTTTATTTCACTTTGCATCATTCTACATTTCAGACACAACATGTCAATAAATAAACCACATAACCCTACATGCTATATATTTTTTAAACTACATAAAATTCCATGGACTGGTCATTTGCATTTCTACTCCAGAGGTGGTTTGCTATAGAAAACTATGGAATTCCATGTTTGTTAGGTAGCTAAAGGCCTCCCAAGTAAAATGTTAGCCATTTGTATGAGTTGACATACCATAGGGGTTGCCAAGACCACAAAACTGTACAGACCTCAATCAGTTTTCTTGCTTTTTATTTGCTATACCTACACTTAAAGGAACAGTAACAATATATAAACACATATATATATTTAGGGTTTATCCTCCTGAATAAAACAAGGGGACTCACATTGCTGAGCGGTGTTTTAGTCAGAAGTTATTGCAGTTCAGATTTTTTTATTTTGTAGGTGAAGTATCTCAATGGCCTTACATTTTGCAGTGGAGCTGTTGCTACACTATTCTATGCACAGCTCTGGTCAGTTGACCATAGACCTTCATATGATGATGTAGCAACAACACCACGGTAAAATTTCAGGCCATTGAGACACTGCACCTTTAAAAAAAGTTTGCGTTGCAATAACTTTGATTAAAACATTTCTCAGCATTGGGAACAACCTTGTTAAACTCAGGAAGATAAATTCTGTAATATATATTTGTTTTACATATTAAGTGTTACTGTCCCTTTAAATGTTTGTACCATGCAAGAAGAAAAAAGGCATGCAGTTGTTTGAAAATAAAAACAACCCACTGTATCAAATGAGAGTCACTTGCCTTTCTGTGGACAAATATTTCTAGAAAGTAGTGCTAAATAACTTTCAAATGGACCTAATACTAAGGAAACTCCCACTAAATTCTTTAGCAGCTCCTCTTCAAGAGGAAAAAAAATCCATTGGTAAGAAATGGCATACCATAGGATACCAGAAGCACAAAATTACCCCTGCCAGACTCTGTTGTTTTTCTTACGATCTTCAAATATGACCTTCCTGTTCTAAAATAGGTGGTAACAACTAGAGATAGGAAGAAAAGTTAGAAAAGGAATATAGTTTTGGAAAGAAGACAACCCACTGCATCGAATGAGAGTAACAGAGATGGATTAAGATTCCAAAGGGTACTAGGCAATGTACCAAGATGAGGCCTCCACATCTCTTGATGCAGTGCTTCTGACAGAGTACTGCTAGCAGTTACTGGCATTGTGGCTTTTTTTACGCAACTGGCTGATGCTGATCTCTTTTAAAAAAGGGCACCTGACACAAGATGTTAGCAGCACCAGCAGTGTATTTGTTTGTGACCCATCCAGGGCCCTTTATATTGCAATGGGACCTAGGCAGTAACCTAGATTGCCATAATGGATGATCCGGCACTGGAGAGTAACTTAAATTTTTACCCCTAGACTATTCTACTGTATTTCCAGAAGGTGACAATATAGTAAAATAAGGCTTTTATATTTCCCACTTCAAAGATACTGATATTTTTAACAAACATGGAATTTCCTACTGTACTCAGTAGCTACTATCAGAATAAGAACAATGGTATGATCTTACATACTGTAGGTGTGCCAGGGGCACAAAACTGCACCTACCACAATCTGTCGGTTTTCTTACTTTATGACAAACCTGCATTAAATGGTAGAAACAAATAAGGCATAAAGAAAAGGTAGTATAGGTGTACAATTTTGGTAAGAAGGCAAACCACCGCATCAAGTGAGAGGTAACTTGCTTTTTTATACCTTGGCTGATGAACACAAATGTTTCCAGAAGCACTAAACCTCACCTACTACTTTTCTTTTTAAATTGCCTGGCTACACTAACATGTTCATAACAATTACCGACATGACAAAAAAGCAGACAAGGTATTTCATTTTGCAAAGTGACCACATTAAATGAGGGGTTACTTGCCTTTCTGTGTATGTATGGGCATTGCTGCATGTACATGTGTTTGTGAGAGTGCGTGTATATGTCTGTGACATCTACCCCCCCAGACACACACACACACACACACACTTGTCCATTAAGCAGTTATAAGAAGACACAGGACGAGAACGCTCAACGGAACCCAACGAAGCATCACAAACCAGGCAGCACATTTTCATATAATAAAAAATTCTAATGTATTTATCATTTTAAAAACATAACAAAAGTTTTATAAGGGATACGAGTACACAGATATGAAGGAGGTAACAATTGTCCTTACACATGTAATGAATAGAATTCCACTTAATCATAGGCTCTGATTAATTATAAATACATTTGAATTGGTCTGTGATGCCTTGGTGAGTTCCATTGCGCTCTCTCGTCCTGTGTCTTCTCGTTTGCTGAAATGATTGCTGTGATTGCCGGGAGCTGCTCCGGACTTGCCAATCTACTTGAGATCAGGTGAGAGTATCACATTTATATGAATGGCAATTAAATACTATACACCACTAGGGAACAAATTCAATAGAAGTAGATCACAACCAATGTGTTTAAATGAAAATGTAAAGAAAGAAACACCAAGAAAAAATAGGCATTTAAACTATTTAAGTCTAAAGGAAAAGAGAATTCTTTCCTGAAATACAGAGTGCAACAAAAATTGCAAAAAGGCAATTAGGCTAGCAAAAATAGAAAATGGAACAATAATTGCAAAGGAGAGCATGACTAATCCAAAGAGGTTTTTTCAAGTACATAAATGGCAAAAACAAAAACTTAAGAAAAAGTGCACTTTAGATTGTAAGCTTTCACAGTGTTTCACTCTACAAAGCACTTGTAACTCTGTATTGTCTAAAGCCTTAAAGCGACTGTAATGTCCCATAAAAACATTTTATAGTGCATTAGAAAATAAGCAGAATGGTGCAAACCCTATCTCTCAAACCTCGCCCCTCTCTCTCCCTCTCGTCTAGCTGACAGCAGGAGATTCTGGTCCGGGGACCAGCAGGAGGCTCTGCAGAGCTGAGATCGCGTTATCTATAAAGAATTAATTCACTGGAAATGTCTACAAAGTGTGCTTTCAAACCAGGCACTCTTTGTAGATGTTTCCGCAAGGTGTTCTCAGGCAGCTTACATTGGGCGCCCCAGTCAGATTATTACAATGGTAGAAGAGCCTCAGCAAATAAAATTATAACAATGTCATAATCAGATATAGAGTTAACATAAGAAGAGGTCAAGGGAAGACGGGACAAAATGAAGACTAGCAGAACACCTGGGCCTGATGGCATACATCAGTGCAGTGTTAGCAAGACCACTCTTTTTAATCTTTAAAGACTCTCTCTGCACAAGTTCGGTGTCACAAGATTGTCATAAAGCCAATGTAGTACCTTTATTTAAGAAGCAAACTAAAACTAAACATGAGAATTATAGACCTGTGAGTTTGCCCCCAGTGCCTGAAAAACTGTTTGAAGGGATAATAAAGGATTATATTCATGATTACTCTGAGAAGAACAAAATTATTACAGTGAATCAGCATGGTTTTATGAGGAATATATATTGCCAAACATATCTTTTGAACTTCTATGAATAAGTAAGTAACAACTTAGATAATGGCAAAGCAGTGGATCTAGTACATCTGGATTTTGCAAAGACATTTGATACAGTGCGACACAGGAGACTGGTGTATAAAATAAGGAAGCTGGGTCTAGGGAATAACCTGTGCTACTGGATAGAAAGTCAGCTGAAGGGTAGGGAATAGTGAGTTGTTGTAAATGGACAATGTTCCAATAGAATTAAAGTTGAGAGTGGAGTACCTCAGGGTTCAGTACTTGGTCCATTGCTCATTAACATGTTTATAAATGACCTAGAAATAGGTATAGAAAGCTGAATTTAAGTATTTGCAGACTACATTAAATTGTGTATTACATTCAGAGCAGGATGTTTTGTTCTCTACAGATACATTTTCATAAAATGGAATATTGATATGAACTTAATAAAATTATTCTAGGAGACTCATTGCTAGATTAAGATCTGAGAGTACTTGTAAACTATAAAATTAGAAACAGTGATCAGTGTGAAATAGCAGTAGGTAAAGCAAACAAGGTCCTGTCTTGACCAATGAGAGCGCTTCAGCTTTACAGGCAGAAAGCTTCTGTCATCGGAGGAGGATGGATAGAGGGAGGGGGAACAGAGGCAGAGCAGGTAACTGCATTCTATGCGGAAGTAGGTGTAGGGCAGCGTTTGTTCCTTCATTTTTAACCAACTAGCGCTTTTAAAAAAAGAAATGAATAAGCTTTTACCCATATTCGCTATATAATGTAACTATTGAGGCAAACTTGTATAAGGGTGATACATCCTCTTTAAGGGAACAGAGGATTTGAAGTATGAAGAATGCTGAGCCAAACTTGGCTTTTTAATCTAGATAAAAGACACCTAAGATGGCATCTTGTTGCGAGGTCAATACAATGATATCTCTAGTGAGCTTTTCATTCCAAGGCCATATCAAATAACTAGGGGCCACCCCTTATGATTAGAGGAATGGAGGTTACAAATTCAGCAGAGAAAGGGTTTTTTTACAGTAAGGGCTGTTAAATTGTAGAATTCTTTTCCCAAAGATTTGGTAATGTCAGATACAATAGACATATTTAAGAGATTAGATGCATTTTTTAAGAGGGAACATACAGAGCTAATCTGGCAAAACAGGAAATTCCGGAATGGAGACAATAAGACTTACATAATTCTCATTTTTCTGTGGTTAGGAGGAAGATGTTGAACTTGATGGACTTTTGTGGGTCCAACCAAATTTGCTATGTTACTATGTCTTTTGGTTTATGTCTGGTAATCTGTGATTACCCAGATTATACTGTATTATAATGTCAGTTGATCAATACATCACCCAACATTACATTTGGGCCCACTTTAGAACAGGGGGCTCCTAAAGAGCCTCACTACTGCTCTTCTGAGCAAAAAGCAATACCTGGCTATCTAATGTATTCCTATTGCATATAATCTAGTGGATTCCCATCACTTATAATCACATAATCACACTAGTGCTTAGCTTAATGAAGTAATTGATGCAACAGGATTCTCCCATTGGTGAAGATCATCCAGGGACTGAAGGCTTAACACAAGGTAAGTTGCAGTTCAAGATATTAACATCTTCACTGCTACTATATAGTAGACATGGCTGTACATATCCTTAACAGTTTTGGGGTATCTGCTGAGTATGTGAGCAAGCACATTTTTAGCAATGAAGCAGTTAACTAATACAGATAAATGGAAAGTTATATTGGATTACAGAAACAAACATGCTACATATACACTACTTGTTAGAGAAAGACATGAGAGCAGTGATAGACAACAGTTGTGGATACCAGTTCTTAAAAAAGACATTACTGAACTGGAAAAAAGAACAGAGATGTACAACAAAACTGATAAAGGATTAGCAGATTTTAATTATAAAGAGAGATAGCCTAATTGGGTTTATTTACAATAGAGAAGGCATGTTTAAGGAGAGATATGATTACCATTTGCAAATATATTGAAAGTTTAGACCAGCAAACGAGGAGCACATTTTTAATATGCTGTCCACAGGCACACACATAGTAATGTATCAAAAGCAAAGCTGACCTCGCTTCTCCTTATGGCATCAAATGAATTCAGCTTCCCCACAAGATGGTGCTGCTTCAAAAATGGCCATTTGTAAGACATATTCACTGGATCAATAAGACGAAAGCAGAGCACAATATGTATTGGCATGTACACAAAATCTCAGTAAACATTTACAAGGGGCAGGTCTGATCTGGCATGAATACAACATTACAGTAAATGTTTGCAACAGGTAGTTCTTCATTGTTCTCAACACATCTCAGTAAACAACTGCAAGAGGCGGTTGATGTTTCCTGTCCAAGTGCTGCCACTGACTTAGTCATGTCCTGCTAGCCGCACCTGACTTCAGTGGCTAGCAATGTTATCACCACCTGCAGCTGTCCATGATGCTTTTGTGTATTGGTGCATATTTGGAGGGTCTCCCTTGTCATCCTGAGGGTCTGGTTAATCACTCAGAGCTCCTAGTTACAGCGCAATTCATGCATCATTATCACCCTGAGGTAGCCACCCAGGATCTGGTTATGGATGTCCCCTCACAGGATAAAATCCCCTAGCCCACACATCATCAATCATTCCTGGTGTAAGGAACCTTGTTCCCACCTGGTGCCATTCCCCCGGGCTTGCTGCTGTGGGGCTAGAGGTAAGGTAGGAGTCAGGTGTGCCTGGGTCCCAGCTTATGATGCCAGAGGGATGGCCGATGCTCCTAGTGGAGGAACCACTGGTGGTGGTTGTGGCAGGGTCACAATTGGCAATATAGCAGGAATGGTTGCTGCAACCTCTGCTGCCACTGAAAGTGAGATGGTTTGAGAAACTATTGAGGAGGTCAGAGTGATAGGAGCGGAGTATGTGAACTCCTCCTTCCTCTTTAGCTTCCTCCGGGTCTCTTAACATAGACAGTGTAGGGAAAGCGGGGGGGGGGGGGTTAACAGGCTTAGAGGCTTCTGCAACAGCTGATGAGCCTGAGGAGATGTCAAGGTTGTGAAGAAGAAAGAGAAGAAATGTAAGTTGTCATGTTAGGTACTTGTGTCAAAGTGACTGTACCATAGGACAGGAACTCTTACCTCATGCCCTCGGGTGCTCACTATCAAACCAAAACTTGATGATTTCTTGGCTTTGGCACAGGTGTATAGATCACAATTACTAAGCCCCTGATCAACTCACCAGTGCTCAAGCTGGGATATCCTCAAGTCCTGGTCTATTAGTGGGCCCTGTGGGCACAGGGTGAGAACCACTGCCACTGGGGATAGATCCAAATATTAATATTGTCTTAAAAGTTGATTTTAACTCCTTGTATGCTTAGAAGACTGCAACACAAAGGGAAACAGTGCTTTGGAGATTAATCTAGCATTCAAGGGGCTGTAAACAATAGTTAAAACAATCAAATTTGTTTTTGAAATTTGAATTTGACCTCTGTGGTGTAGTTGATTTGCTTGAAGCAGGATCATACCTGGGAACTTTCTCATCTTGATGCGTTTAACATCATAAAGAGCAGGGCATAATCGGGTGGGAGGAGCTTAATCATCTTTGTCACAGAAAGTGGGCAGAAAAGAGGGGGAAGGAGGAGAAGTTAGCTGGAAGTGGAAGGAACAAGGTGGTAGGGAGAAGTTAATTAGCCTCTATCCATGGATGCCAGGAATTCAGTCTGAAAAAAACTAGAGTTTCTAGAGCAGATCAGGAGAGTTCAAAAGGTATGAACAGGGTTGGGTAACCTGAGGCACTCTAGCTGTGGTGGGCCACTCCCATCATATCATGCTATCCGGTGTCCTACTGGCAGTGATGGGAGCAGTAGTATGGAATAGCTCAGGTTGTCCAAACTAGGGCAGGGGCACACCTGTCAGCCTTTAAGGACCAGTGGGTTGCTCAAAGCATTGCTTTGCAATACAATGCACATCCCTCTGGTCTTCAAGAGGTTAACCCTCTCTGTGCCAGCCACATACGGGGCACTGGCTTGGCCACATGTACCTGCATGGTCAAGCTGATAGCCCACATGTGGTTGGAGTCCCCCCAGGCCTGTTTTTATTATTATAATCCTGACCTCGTTGGGGGTGGATCAGGACTCCTCCAGCTATTGATCTCTCAGCTGATCGCTCTGGGAGATCAATACTGGAGGGGGTCCTAATGCCCCCCTCCCAACGAGGTCTGAATAATAAATAATGAAAAAAAAATTAACAATGTATGTGCCACAGGTGGTGGTGGGGGGTGTTTCTAATGCATCATCTTTGCAATGCTCTGGACACCCCTGTGACACACTCAGGATTATTATTTTTTTGTTATTATTTTATTCAGAGCTAGTTGGAGGGACATCAGGAGATGACCTGATGCCCCTCCAATGAGGTCTGAATAAAAAAATAATATTATAAAACAAGAACTCTGTGTGTGCCGCAGGGAGTCCAATGCGTTGCTTTGGACACCCCTGTGGTATTTTCACAAAATGACTCCAATCCCCACCACGTGCCCTGCAACCCCCCAGCCTAGTTCCCTATCTCATTAGTAGTCACATCCCCCCAGGCCCCCTCTTCAGCTTGTTTCTACTGAGGACATAAACTGATTCTCAGCCTGATTCCAGTGCACACTGGTAGTCACAGACCCCCCATATGCACTATCTGACCCCCCAGCTTTCTTTCACTGCCCACTGGTAACAGGTCTGCCTATACACACCCTAGTCTGCTACTACGTCTCACTGGTAGTCAAAGAGCTTCACATACACTGTCTGACCCCCAAGCCTGGTTCAGCTACACAATGATAGTCAGTCATAGATCCCCACATACACCATCTGATCCCCCCACCAAAACCTTCCATTGGTGACTGGAAGTCACAGATCCCCGCATACATGGTTTTACCCCTCCAACCTTATTCCACTGGTAGTTGCAGATCTCCAAATACACTGTTTGACACCCCCTCCAGCCTGGTTCCACTGCCCACAGGTAATCACAGATTCACAAATATATTCTCTGAGCTCCCCTCCCAAGTCTCCTTCAATTGCTAGCCATACACTTACACATATACTGTTTGCTTCACCGGCCTTGTTCCACTGGTAGCCATGTTCCTTGCACCCAATATGGTATGTCAAATCCATACCAGTGGTGTTCCATTTTTCTTAGGCTGGCAGTAGTTTTTGAACACACTAGGAAATCCCATGGAGTTGAACCATTTTAGTATCTTTGAAGTGACTGATGTGTAAAAAAGTATGTTTTTTTCTGGAAATAGTTGTGCATACTGACTTAGAGATAGAAAGACGAAAGACTCCTCATTTGATGCTACTAGCTGTCTGCTTTACAAAATGGTATACTTTATCTACCTTTTCTTTACTTTTCTCATTGCTACAACCATTTTAGTACAGGCAAGACATAATTTAAAAATGTATGAAAAAAATGATAGATTGTGTTTGGTGTAGTTTTGTGCTTCTGGTACCCCCTACAGCTTGTCAGCTCATCTGTATCTTTGAAGAGGTAGAAATGTAAAATATCAAAATTTTTCTGTAGCACCACCTTCTGCAAACATTTGTGCACACCAGCCTACGGTTTAAAAGGCAAGAAACCCCTCATTTGATGTGGGTGAATGTTTACTTTCCAAAATGGTATACCTTGTCTACCTTTTCTACACATCTGTAATGGTTATGACCATTTTATTGCAGGCAGGTAATTTAAAAAAAAGATAAGTGGCAGGTGTAGTTTAATGTTCCTGGCACCCCTATATTGTAACTTAACCTACACAAATGGGCAACCATTTTTCTCAGGTTGGTAGCAGGTACAGAATACAGTATGAAATTCTATGTTTTTCAAAGATGTTAATATCTTCAAAAAGGTGGAAATTTAAAGAAATGTATTTGTTCCTATAGAGTCACCTTATGAAAATATTTGTGCACTCCAGCCTAGGGGTAGAAAGGCAAGTGATCTCTCATTTGTTTTGGGTGAATGTCTGTTTTAAATGGTATGGCTTGCTTATCTTTCCTTCATATCTCATGAGAATTTAATATAGGCAGCCATTTTCAAAAAAGGAAACAGGTAGTTTTGTGTTTTTGGATACCCTCTGCAGTGTGTGAACTCAGAGAAATGGTGTGCCATTGTTCTTGTAAGAGAAGTAGCTAATTAATACAGTTGGAAAATCCATAGGTTTCAAAGCTTTCCATACATGTAAAAAATGCAATTTTTCCCTTTAACAGCACCTTCTGGACACATTTGTGCACACAAGGCTAGGGGTAGAAAGACATCCGATGCAGTGAGTTATTTTATTTTCAAAATTATATGCTTTTTCTACCTTTTATTGAATTCTGTAGTTCTTACAACCATTTTAGTACAGGCATATTAGCATCCCCTACAGTATTGTCATGGTTTGACTGATCTGGTCTAACACTCAGCTGATTGATTACTGCTGCCTTTCCTTCCCTGTGTTAGGCTGAGTCAGCTGATGCTTAACAAACTGCCTTGACCTCTCATTTTCCATGGTTACTCACCTGACTGTTATCAGCAAACCCCTTCCAGGGTATTTAAAGCAGCTAGGCTCACTTCCTCTTTGCCCTTGTGTCTGCTTCTCTCTGCAAGTGTGTTCTCCTGAGTTTATGATTATCTGTGCATGACCTGGCTTTCTCTGACAACTTTTCAATAAAGTTATGTTTTTACCTAAACCTTACGTCTGAGAGTCTTAAACCGTGACAACCTGCCTTGGTTCCTGACCCCAGCTTGTCTTTTGGTTTACACTCCTGGATCACAGTTTTGCTTTGTTTGCTTTTGTTATTTTAATAAAGGTGTTTTGCATTTTATATATTTGTGTCTGTCTGGTTCCTGGTCCCTAACAGTACACAAGAGCCATGAACCCAGAAGGCGCAGGCAATCCACCAAATGTTTTTTCCAGGCTGGACCAGGTAGACCAGCGCATGGACCAGTTTGCGTTAGCCCTCCAGACTTTGTTGCTCCGTACTGCTCATCTGGCTCCACTACTTCAGCAACTTCTGGAGCAGGCTGCCCCTATAGTGGCTGCTGCTGCTGTCGCTACCGCTAGAGGCATGACTGGGTCTGCCCTGCTTCCCCTGCGTTATGGGTGTGACCCTAACCAGTGCAGAGGTTTCCTGAACCAGGTTGGTATCTATCTGGAGATGGTACCACAGACCTTCCCATCTGATTGGACTAAGGCGGGCCTCGTGATTTCCTTACTCTCTGACAGGTCCTTGGCTTGGGCTAATCCCCTTTGGGAGATGCAGAAACCTATTGTATACAATTACCATAAGTTTGTGGCATCCTTTAAAAGGGTATTTGATGTACCGGCTCACTCCACTTTGGCTGCCAAGCAACTAATGTCCATCCGGAAGGGTACAAGGACGGTTTTGGATTATGCAAAAGAGTTTCATACCCTGGCAGCCGATGTTGGTTGGAATAATGAGGCTCTTGTGGCTGTTTTCTCTAATGGGCTTTCGGATAGATGAGATTGCAGCCCGGGACCCCCCCACAGATTTAGAGGAACTGGTCTCATATTGCATCCTGATTGACTTCCAAGTCCATGAGAGACCTTCCTTCAGGGAGAATCCCATCTGTTTGGCCCTGAGCTTTTCGTCCACACCCGTGCCTCCCTCTTCTTCCACGGCTCCTAGTCTTGAGACCTCAGGCGATGTGGAGCCCACGCAGCTTGGGTTCACTCCCCTTTCGGTTGAGGAGAGGGCCTTTAGGAGGAGGGAGGGCCTGTGCCTTTACTGCGAACTTGCCCCACATGTCTGGAAAATGCCCGGCTATCCATAAGGATAAACCAGTAGTCTCTGTTGGGCTCTCTTGGGGCAAGATTTCCATTATTACAGAGGCACTTATTGACTCCGGTGTAGCAGGCCTCTTTAGCAACAGTGCCTTCACCCAGAAGCACTCCATCCCATTGCGGCTCCGTACTACTCCACTTGCTATTGAGGTGATTGATGGCAGACCCTTACAGCCGTCGCAGGTCAACCACGAAACCACTACTTTGTCTATGGCTGTAGGGGCTCTCCATCATGAAACTTTACAATTCCAGGTGATCCACTAGCATCACTATCCTGTGGTCCTGAGTTATCCATGGTTGCACAAACACAATCCCACGTTCGACTGGGTAAGGGCTGAAGTTGTGGCATGGTCACCCAACTGTTCCAAGACATAGCTAGTAAAAGTGGAGAAGGTGCTAACCACATCCCTGTCTCTTTGCTGCCTGAAGAGTACCTAGGGTGCTGTGATGTATTCGATAAGGGTCCTCCCTGGGCCTGGGAGTCATTGCCCTTACGTGGTGTTTTTGATATTGTCTCCTGCTCTCCGTTGTGACCCGTGCTTTCCTGAGAATCCGCTCTGTGTATGACCCCAGCTTGTCTGACTACCCACATCGGTTCTGACCTGTGGCTCTGGATGACTAACTTGCTCCGTGTATGACCCCGGGTTGTCTGACTACCCACATCAGTTCTGACCTGTGGCTCTGGCTGACTAACTCGCTCCATGTATGACCCCGGCTTCTCTGACTACTCATATCGGTTCTGACTTGTGGCTCTGGCTGACTAACTTGCTCCATGTAGGTTCCGGTTTGTCTGACTGCTGGCTCCTGTCTGACTACCCGTTCCATATAGTCCCCAGCTTGTATGACCTGTGGCTCTGTCTGACTACTTGTTCAGTACACTCCTAGCGTGCCTAACCACTAGTCTCGGTTATCCGTGGCTCAGGCCTGCTCTTGCTCCCTGTTGCCTCTGGTCGCGTGACCCGAGGTACAGACTGGTTCATCCTCGTCTGTACTCACTGGTGCTCCACTCGTACCTCTGTCTTACTCTACGGTATCTCGCAGTAGTGCAGTGCACAGCACAGTGTGCAGCTCCCGGTAGGAGCTTGGGGCCGATTATCCTGTGGTCTGGGGTTGTGTGGGCAAATACCATTATTGGTGTTTTATTAAATAAAGGTGGATTTATATTTTATATTCATGCCTGTCCTTCTTTGCCTGAAAACCATGACAGTTTAACACCAGAGGCAGGCATTAGGAATACCGTGTAATGCCCTTCGGTCTCTGCTCCCATGGTTTTCTAGGGATTCCTAAATTATGTCCTCCGGGACACGCTCCAGCAATGCATGGTGGTATACTTAGATGACATTCTGATCCATTCTGCCTCCATGGAAAGCCACCATGCAGATGTAGCCCAAGTTCTACAAAGATTAAGAGAGAATAATCTATTTTGCAAATTAGAGAAGTGTGAGTTCCACCGCAAACAGGTCACCTTCTTGGGGTACGTAATTTCAGAGGTCAGTTTCGCTATGGACCTATCACGGTGCCCATGCTCTTTCAGAGACATTCTGTCGGTCTACACATCCGGCTCTACTCCTATTGGCTGTACTATAATTGTCCCGCCCAGTATTGCCTTTAAATACTGGGTTCTGGCACTTCTCCGGTGCCCTTTCGTGGTGTTCCAGTACCAGCGCTTGTTCCTGATTACTGTTTACTCTCAGTGTATCGACCTGGCCTGCCTGACTGCTCTGCATCTCATCTCCTGCTTGTGCACCGACCCGGACTGCCTGACCATTCTGCTTCTAATCTCCTGTGTACCGACCGGCTTGGCTGACGTTCCTGCTCTGTGTACCAACTTGGATTGGCTGACATTCCTGCTTCGTGTACCGACTTGGATTGGCTGATGTTCCTGCTTCGTGTGAACCCACCTGGTTGGGCTGCTGCCTCCCTGCACGCCCCTACCGGTCTCCGGTTGAGGGTGGTGATCCTCTCTCGCTGTCTGTTACAGCTGTGCAGTTTTGGTCCCGGTTGCCTCTGTGTCGCCCCGGCGACATTCCTATTGGCTTGTCTTACTATACGCTCCCGGTTGGGTGCCTCCCAGGGCGAGTTGCTCAGTTACGTTACTGTTACGGCAGTGCTCAGTTGCTTAGTCTCCATTACTGCCACAGCAGTCTCCAGTCGCCTAGTCTCCGTTACTGCTACAGAAGACCTCAAGTGGCCTAGTCTCCGTTACTGCTACGGCAGTGCCCCTGTGGCTCAGATTCCGCTATTGCCATGACAGTACCTCAGTTGCTCAGTCTCCGCTTATGCCAAAGCAGTATCCAAGGGCTTAGTCTCCGTTTATGCTATGGCAGTCTCCTGTTGCCTAGTATCCACTACTGCTATGGCAGTGCTCTCGTGGCTTGGTCTCCGTTACTGCTACGGCAGTTCTCTAGTTGCCTGGTCTCTGTTACTGCTACGGCAGTGTCCATGTCACTCAGTCTCCGTTACTGCTATGGCAGTGTTCACGTGGCCTAGTCACCGTTACTGCTCCGGCAGTGCTCAAGTTGCTCAGCCTCCGTTACTGCTAAGGCAGTTCACCATTACCTGTTATACTTATTCTTGGGCGTTACTCGTATTTAAGCTCTCAACCCTTGGTGAGCTTCTTAACAATCCTTACCACACATGGGACTGTTTCCACTCGCTGGCTGCTATTAACCCATGCAGTACTGATACACTGGGACTCTTTCAAGATCCGCCTGACCTGTGTCAGTATAATGTGTTATGGACTCTATACTAATATTGGACCTGTGTGGACTTACCTATATATAACCTGTCTTGTGGCTGTACTATATTAAGTGTATATTACAGGACCTGTGAGGGCTATTGTAATCTTAATTGTTTAATAAAACTGTGTTTTATCCAAACCTACTGTGTCTGTGTATCAAACAAACCGTTACAGGAAACCGAGAAGCTCTCAGCTGTTCTCGAATGGCCTTGACTCGTAGCTCTCCGCTGTCTTCAAAGTTTCCTTGGGTTTGCTAACTACTACAGGAAATTTATCCACAATTTTTCCTCTATCGTAAAACCCCTTACCGACATGACCAAAAAAGACAGTAACTCCACTCATTGGTCCCTGGAAGCCATCAAAGACTTTGAGTCAATTAAAGTCGCTTTTGCAGCAGTACCCATTTTGGCACACCCGAAACCCGAGCTTCCATTCGTACTTGAGGTCGATGTTTCTGAGACAGGGGTAGGCACCCTCCTGTCTCAACATCTTACTCCTGAAAGCCAGTTGCACCCTTGTGGGTATTTCTCCAAAAAGCTAAGTCCTGCAGAGTGCAACTATGAAACTGGTGACCGTGAGTTGCTGGAGATAATACTCGCTCTCAAAGAATGGAGGCATTTGCTCGAGGGAAATTCAGTTCCAATCCTAATCCTCACGGATTATAAAAACCACACCTACCTGTCCAAGGCTAAGCACTTGACACCAAGACAGGCCTGATAGGCCTTATGTCATGGTCCCTAGGCAAATAAATACACGACAACGGTACAAGTGAATTTAACCAGTTTATTAAAATAATCAAAATAATGCAAATTGCAAATCACTTCCTCAAACAATGGGGAGAACGACGTGAGGACAGTGTCTAGTCCACTACCCAGGAGCTGACACTGAACCACCACAGGTATGTTGATACAGAGTAGGCAGAACCAACTTGGTTCTGAATACTGATAGGCAACTGAACTCTGAGACAGTAAAGGAGCGTACCCAGACAATCCCAGAGAATGGAAAGTCAGATGAAGCTTTTGGGTAGTTGCTGGTGTAGTGATACTTAGCAGGGACACAGAGCGAGGGTAGCCAGCAGATACAGGCAATCTGCAAATAGCACTACTCCAGGCAACAGAGTGAGTGCTTAGGCAAGGCAACCGGTAGGAGCACACAGAGAGGAGGCCACGGGCGAGACTAACCTGCACTTGCCGGTCAGAGATAACGGCTTGACTGAGTGGAGGCAACAGTGTACATGCACTAGTACAGATAGGCAGATAGGTAATGCACAACGGAGGCAACAAACTAGGCATAGCGGAAGCAACTGCAATACTACCAGCCAGGTAGTTAAGTGCCCAAAGAAAGGAGCGTGCCCTTAAACTATCCAAACAAGTGGTAGTCAGTGATAGTCAGACAGGAGCGATAACAAATACAGAATGTAGTCAGACAGGCCACAGTCGGAAGCCGGATCGGGTAGTCAGCCACAGCCGAGGTCAACACAGAGAGGGTAGTTGGACAAGCCAGAGTCATACAAGGATCAGGTAGTCTGATGGAGCCACAGGTCACAAACGGAATGGGTAGTCAGACAGGCCAAGGATTGTACATCAGAGAGTAATGGAAGCCAAGCAAGGGTCAGACAAGAAACACAGCAACGCATATAGAAACACCACAAAAGGGCGACTAAGACCAGTTCGCGGTCAGGCTTTAAAGCCGATGCCAGTAGGTGGAGCGATATCGCTAAACTAACAGGAAGTATAAAATAGCGAGTGCGACGTCACTCACAGCAATCCCAGGAGCTTCAGACTAATCATACACACCTACCCACACACTCCTACCAGGTTGGGGAGAGGGTCTAGTTGTTCTCCAGAGATCTCCACCTTCAAGTGCCCTCTCAGAAACTGGGTCCCCATTTTGTGGTGCCTTTCCGTATCCTCCGACGTGTGAACCCTGTGTCCTATGCCCTAGACCTCCCTCCCAATATTCGGCTACACAATGTGTTCAATGTCTTGCTGCTCAAACCCCTGGTATGTAATCATTTTACTATGCTCACTCCTCAACCCCATTAGGTGCCAGTTGATGGCCATGAGGAGTTCGAGGTCCACTCCATAGTCAACTCTTGTAGGTTCCGAGGAAGGCTTCAATATTTGGTCCATTGGAAGGGGTACGGTCCAGAGGAGCACCCGTGGGTTCCAGCCTCAGATGTGCATGCCCCCCGCCCTCCTCCATGTTTTCCATGCGCACTTTCCCCTCAAACCAGGTCCTACCCCACAGGGGAAGGGGGTCATTGGGGGGGGGTACTGTCATGGTTTGACTGATCTGGTCTAACTCTTGGATGATTCATTACTGTTGCCTTTCCTTCCTTGTGTTAGGCTGAATCAGCTGATGCTTAACAAATTGCCTTGACCTCTAAGTTTCCATGGTTACTCACCTGTCTGTTATCAGGCTCACTTCCTTCTTGCCTTTGTGTCTGCTTCTGACTGCAAGTGTGTTCTCCTGAGTTCCTGATTATCTGTGCATTATCTGGCTTCCTCTGACATCCCTTCCGGCTCCTGACTCCTGGCTTGTTCCTGACATTGCTGATCTCCGTATTCCTGACCCTGGCTTGTCTGAGTACCTGCCTTGGTTCCTGATCCCGTCTTGCTTTTTGGTTTACACTCCCGGAAAACGATTTTGCTTTGTTTGCTTTTGTTATTTTAATAAAGGTATTTTGCATTTTATATTTTTGTGTTTGTCTGGTTCCTGGTCCCTAACAAGTATGTCAACTCATACCAGTGGGATGCCATTTTTCTCAAGAGCAAGAGCAATAGCTATTGAATACAGTTGGAAAATCCATAGTTTAGTTTTCACAGATTTCAGTATCTTTAAAGGGGTGGAAAAGTAAAAAATTCTATTTTCTTCATTAAGCACCACATTCTTTAAACATTTGTAAACACCAGGCAGGAAGAAAGGCAAGTGACCCCTCATTTAATGCAATGGGCTACCTCTTTCCAAAATGGCGTGCTTTGTCTATTTTTCTTCACTTTTGTAGCTGTTATAACTATTTTAGTACAGGTAGGTCATGTTTGAGAAAATGGAAGAACAATCTGAGTTTGTCGTTTGTGTAATTTTGTACTTCTGGCACCCCCTAAAGTATATTAACTCATAATGCTATTTTTCTTATAAGAGTATTAGCTAATCAATTCAGTAGGAAATATGATAGTTTTCAATGATTACAGTACATTAAAGGCGTAGAAATGTTTTCCTTTTGCTCCACATTCTGGAAATATTTGTTCACATCAGGCTAAGGGTAGAAAGGGAAATAACACCCTCTCTTGATGCAATGAGATATCTGTTTTCCAGAAATATATAGTTTTATATAGTTATTGAGCTGTTTTATGATAGTTTTTACATACAATCACTGCAATGTGCATTTTAGTTGAAAATACTGTTTTTGCAAATAGGGGCCTGAGCAGGTCAGACCTGTTGGTGAAACTATACCTATCTGTCTATTTTTTTACTTGGGGAATTCAGGGCTTTTTCAAATAATTGAAATTTTCACAGTCAATGTTTTTTGATATATAGTATAAACTTTTAGCAAAATAAGTAATTTTTTACATGTTTTGTATTTATGAGAAAAGTTGTTGCATAATGCGAAATTTACTTCATGTGGGGCACCATGAAAACATTTTCCATATGTAACTAGAAAGTTACCTACATGAATCATATCTGAACCCTACAGGGACATAGACATTTCCCAAGCCCCTGGCATCCAAAGGGTTAAACATAAGACAACTTTGACAACTGAGATTAGACTTTCTTTACTATTAATCTCCAGGTCCTGGGCACATGCTGTGTCAAACACTCTGGTCAAACTGATGACCATGGACCTTCTCTTCCTAGGAGTTATAGCTCACCATCACTGATGGTCCTCCACTTATGAGTAGAAACTGAATTCTGGTACATCTTCCTCTTTACCACCTCCTTGCAATAATAGTAATGATGATTCAGGACATCAATAGAACACCTGTTGTACCAGAAAATATACCAAATACAAAATAAACAAAAAGAGATGTAAAACAAATATGCATGAAATGTAAGTACAAGCAAAAGCATAAAAACAAATTTTAATTGTGTCATTTATTTTAACCCCTTAAGGATCCTTGAAGGTCTTGGGACGTCATGGGTTGGCGAGCCATAAGGACTCATGATGTTACAAGACCGTCATGGAATTCAGGGCTGACTACATGCCGTTCGGGGAGCCCTGAAATGAAATCACAAAAAAAAAATAGAATAGAACAATGCGTGGTCTTTGGCTCTTTTTAATGTCTCGTTCAAGGGATCAGTTCCACTTATCCTTTCATTTGGCTGAGCAAATTGTTATTCAGTGATAAATAACCTTCATCTATACTGGATGGTCAGATGCCAGAGGACCTTTTATGGTATCGGTGGTGGTATGAAAATATATAGAACAATACTCCATCTCCTTCCCACCTACACCACCACATTACTACCTCCCCTCACCCATTCTTTTCACCAATTCTCCTTCACTCCTTATGTTATGCTCTCCATCTGAAGTATAACTTAATATGAGCCTATGAGTGAGTTTGGGCCACAATGTAACATAAACATTTGTGTTCCCATGAGGGAGAACAGTAATTTGTTAAAGGGAAAAAAGAAGGTGGTAAGGTTCATCACCTGAGATTGAGTGAGGGAGGTCATATAGCTTTAGTGATTGGGATAACAGAATAGAATACAACTATGATGAGGGATCCATAAGAAGCATTCCTGCTGTCACCTGTTAATTGGGGGCCTAATCGGCATGTGCTTCAGTAAGCAGAGCCACAGCAACATATTTTTCTGCTCTCCACAATCAGGGCTTTGAGTAGACACTGAAGATGTGGGGCTTACAGTATACTGCAGCTGATGCACAGAACATAAATGGCACTTTGGAAATAAATACAATATATCCAACCCTATGTAAACAATGCCACAGGATTTTAATAAGATAAAATGTAACAGTGAGGAAAAAATCCAAGCTCTCAGCAGATCTCCATAAATCATATACATATATCCTAATATTGACATTAATTTCAAATGAATACTAATCTCAAAATTATTAAAATTAAACCCAGTGAAAAAAGATAATAGTATGGAAAACCTTAGACTCACTATCCATTGCTGATAGTCTAAAAGAGTCTCAGGCTGCCTCCATATAGGAAATTGCAAGAAAAAAACAGATATACTCTCTGACATAAGCCAGTGAAAAATGGCTAGTCATCAGTACATCAAATCTGCAGTCCCAACATGAAAATGGCTCAAGAACTACAGGACAACAGTCAACAAATGTGTTCCAAGTAAACTAATATCATATGTCACATAGGTAAAAAATACATGTGATTCTCCAATAACTTATAAATGTACAAAATAATGGTTATGGGTCTTGGCCACACTTTCAAACCATGGTACCCATAAAACAGAACGTGCATTCAGACCAACAATGTTATGAATCCAATGCCAAACAATATATATTGCAGTCTAAGGCCACCAAAATATATCTACAATATGTGGTACAATCTACCTTGTATATAGATATTATAGACTACATATAAACAGAAGAAGGACACAATATAAAATGAATGATATTAAGCAAATGTTAATAATGGCTCCACATATGAAAGTTATTAGAAAGGCAGACGATCTCAAAATCTAGCAGCTTGCCTGAAAAAAAGTAAGAAATTTGTATACCTGAAAGTAAAAAATAAAACTAAAAAATATATTGACTAGTCCATAAGACCAACAGACTGATATGACTATCTCAAATATAAATGTAATTCAACCCCGTACCAGAGTTAATGCATAGAGGGAGTATATTAACTGAATGCTACTAACACTATATACTTCAAATAGGCTTGCATTTTTATAACATAGACAATCGCAGCTATTCAACAATTAGCTTACAACTCAAGACTGTACGACCACTTCTCCTTTTGGCACATATGATAATAGACATTCAAATAGCCATTATTTTGTACATTTATAAGTTATTGGGGTATAACTTATTTTTTACCTGTGAGACTTATAATATTAATTTACTTGGAACACATTTTTTGACTATTATCTGTTGGAACTGCAGATTTCTTCTACTGTTAACTAGCCATTTTTCACTGGCTTATGTTTGAGAGTATATCCGTTTTTCTTTAGATTTCCTATATGGAGGCAGCCTGAGCCTCTATTGGACTATCAGCAATGGATAGTGAGTCTGACGTTTCCCATACTAATATCTTTATTACTGGGTTTCATATGAATAATTTTGTGATTAGTATTCACTTGATAATAATGTCAATATTAGGACATATGCATATGATTTATTGAGATCTGCTGATAGTTTGGATTTTTTCCTCATTATTGCATTTTATCTTATTCAAACTCCCTTGGCATTGTTTACATAGGGTTGGGTATATAGTATTTATTTCCAAAGCACCAGAACTCTGTTGTTGACATTTATTTTTTTTAATAATTTAAGAGTAGGGGTGTTTACTGTTCAGGCCGTTGTGTGTGATTTTTGATAATACTTGGCCTCCATTGTTGCACCACTACACTACAAATCTGATGTACACAACAGCCAACATTTTTGTATTACACTATGGCCTTCGCACTATGAATTGTACAGTGGCCATAAGGCTTGGAGATTAAGTGTGTGGCAAACTCTAGACTGAAGCTTTAGCCTCTAAATGACTCTTAGGCCTCGATTCAAAGAAGTATAGTAAAACCGCTAAGGCAAAAATGCCCAATGATTGTTAGCTATGTCTGTCCTATGTAGGATTTAATAAGACGTCTACCAGAATGGCTAACAAGCGTAGGTCTAAAAAATTAATGTAGCTCAGAAACATGCCTCGCACTTTTTTTACCTCTCTGTGCGTTCAAATCAGTCAATAATTAAAGCACAATACATCAAGTTCAAAGGAAAGAGATAACAGTTGACTCTATCTAGCAACGCTAAACATTGTCAACACAAGTGCAAACTCAAAGTCAATCGCAACACATCACAGTATCAATTACGTTCATATACACCTATATATACCCCAAAATAACTGACATACCTTGTCTGTGTTTTGAGTTTTTGCGAGCTAGAGCACAGGACCCAGGAGAGGAGGAGAGCTACAGAGAGAGAGAGAGAGAGGAGCATACATTCAAGAAAGGTAGCATGAAGCGGTAACGGAGAGCGTTGGTACATCTATAATGACACATAATACACCTTGGCACATCTTTACAGCTGTCAGTAAGAGAGATCAAATTTAAACGCCTGTATCTCTTAAACCATAGCGGTTTGAGAGATACGTTTTTTTGCATTTAGCTCAGCTTTTTAAGCTCTTCTAAATGCAAAAAAAAACTTTTTTTGTGGACATTACTAACACTTTAAGCAATGATGTTCTATCAAGTTGGGCCACACTCTGTGCTGCCTGATCTACTACCTGTGGATTGTACCCTCTCTCTAACATTTGACTTTTAAGGAGATCTCCCTGTTTCGAGTATTCATCGATGTCGCTGCAACTGCGCATGAGTAAACTACGAAGTAGAGAGTCTTTATGTATATCTAAATTGGGCACTATGTCCCCAGGGGGTCTAAATAAGGATATTGATGTCCAGTATTCAGTATGACCAGCGTGAAGGATACTTGTCCTCTTTATGTAGCTGTCAACATTTTATCTTATGTTATTCCTTACTTATACAGTAAATTGTTTTATTATGAGAGCCAGTCATTTTGATTAAATATTTGTACCATTTGTAACCATATGATTACATAAGGTTGATCTAGTATAGATTTTACTTTATGTATTGTTGTTACTATTGCCAGTGCTGGTGCTGTGCTGGCCTCTTTTGTGACTGTCTGAATAGAGGTCTGTTGCTTGAGTGATTTGGATGCCATCATAGCATACATGTACATATATACACAAAAAGGAAAGAGCAAATGTATCTATATAATAAAATACAAAATGTATTAGACTAATATAAACATAGAGATATTCCTCTATATATAAGATATATATATATATATATATATATATATATATATATATATATATATACACACTGAAAGGGATGCTATAGTGCCTGGGTGCTAAAGCAAGGCTAAAAGTATAAGTTAAAGAAGGGGCTGCAGCACACAAAGGACTTTCTAAAGAGTTAATTTATTATTCAAATGGCCTTCCTGAGAAAGGCCAGCCTAGTCTGGCCGAAACATTGACCATTTGAATAATAAATTAACTCTTTAGAAAGTCCTGTGTGTGCTGCAGCCCCTTCTTTTACACACGTATATATATATATATATATATATATATATACACGTCACCATAAATATAAATTATATACATTAATGGGGCAACATATAAAAGTCACCTGATAATAAATGGAAATAAAATGTTGCCCTTATATAAACGAAGGATAAAAATGGCGGGCAGGTGTAATCACGTAAACGTAGCTGTGTTTCCAACTGTTCAATATATATATATATATATATTTTTTTTTTTTATTATTATTATTATATTGTGTTTTAGATTGTTAAGTGGAGTTAATAGATCGTCTGGGCGTCTGCCGTGACACCTTATTGCTTTAGTCCACATGAGAGAGTTGCTTGATATTCAAGAGTCCTCAGGGATACTATGTATGTTCAGTATTATCAAATCTCAGGGATTAGATGAGGCCAGTGGTGCAGGTAGTGCAAGGTGGGGTGTCAAATACTCCACTGAGAACTGCTCTTTGATAGGGAGATATTATGCCAATTCAGTAGATGGAACTGATTTGGATAATTAATTTTAGTTTCTAATAGTAACATCTGTTTGATCCCTGAAGAAGTGCTGAGCTTGTCATGAAACAAGTAGGATTGTGTGTTATTTGAGATTATATTAGTGCTTTTATTTGCAATAAAGGTTATACTGTTTTTTATCCATCCGGAGTCCTCACTACGAAATTACCTGACGTGAAGGTCAGAACCAAGTCCAGGGTATTGCTAGCCTGGGGAATATCAAGTGCATGCTGTTCATCTTAGAGGCAATAATGCTCACCAATAGTATTTTTTATTTCATTTAGCGTTATTACTTTTGTTGCAGGTTTTTTCTTTCGTGGGGTTTGTGCATTTGACATGGGCATTTTTGGGTATTTAAATCCACATTCGAGTGAAGGTGAGTGATGACTTATTCTATATATATTTTATTAATATTTTTAAGATATATATGCCTTACAGTGTTGATACAGGAGTTTTTCTCCAGGCACATTTTGAAGACTATTCCAATGAATTATTTAATTTTAAGTAGCGCTGTCTCGGCTCTGCTGAAGAGCCTCCACCGGTCCCGGGACCAGGATCTTCCTCTGTCAGCTAGAGCGCTGATGTATGGGAAAGGGGAGGGAGGGGGGAACTTTAAATGCTACGAACTCACAAAATATAAAGTTTTGAGAGATGGGAGGTAGTTTATTCTACTTCTCTTGTTAATTTCTACAATATTAGAAAGTTTTAAACCAAAGTATTACTATCCCTTTAAGGACTGTGCCAAAAACTGTATTCAGTATTCTAGATGAGAACTTCCCAAAGATTTGCAAAGAAGCAGGATTCAATTCCTATCCTGTGCACCTTTTCTACATGATTGTACCCTATTGGCTCCTGCAGTAGTAGATCGACACTGCACACTGTGAAGTCTGTTGCCTATCACTACTCACAAATCTTTCTACAATAAGAATTCCCCAAGTAGTTTCCCATTTAGTTTATATGAAGCATACTTGCTTCTGCAACCCAAATGCATAATCTTACATTTATCTGTATTAAACCACATCTATCATTTTCCACCTAAGTACAAATCATTCAGCAGAAAAAAAACATCCTGTTTTGTATGCATTGTCTTACATAGTTTAGTGTCATCAGCAAAACTTGAGACACTACTTTGAATATCATTAATCAGCAAAGAAATAAACATTGGGCCCAGGACTGAGGGCTCAATTCAAATGTTGGCATCGCCAGAAAAAACTGGCGACGCTGCTTTTAACGTCAACTGATCAATGCAAATGTTCCACTAGAAACAAGCAACGCCAGTTCTGAAACACACGTCGCCCGTCGCCAGAACAGCAAGATCTCACCCATAGAGGATAATGTACAAGCGACGCCAAAAGCGATTCAAATGTTGGAGTTAGGGCTAACGCGCGTTAAATTGCAACATTTCTCTCCAGAAATCTAACGCCTATTTTTTTGGAGAACAACACACAACTCAGACTAGAAAACCACCGTCGATGAAAATAAAAGAGAGAAGCAGGTCATTCAAGGACAGAAACCAAGCATACAGAAGTCAATATTAACCCCTGCAATGCCTAGCAAATACAACAACAAGGCCCACAACAGTGCTACACAACCCCTCCACCGAAGACACACCTAACATGCAATCTGGATATTCCAGGGCATCCCCTGAGGGCACAAGGGAATGCCCAAATAAAAATAACATATGCCCAACATCAGGTCCCACTGTGTCAATGACAATGTGGAGAAATGGTGCCTCAAATGTCACATATGCACATCTCCCCAAAAATGTGTAAAATCAATATCATCAAACACCAATGCAGAACATAACAACATGGGAAAAGTGACACACCCTGAGCTGGTACACATGGCGCACCAACATCACATGACACCCTGCTTGTGAACCACTGGCCTACACCATACAATCAAGTCACAGACAAACAATAACAATCTAGCAACTCCACAGGGACAAGGGGAACACAAAGCAGCACAACATAAGACATCCCAAAACACCTTGGACCAACAGGGGTTAACACACAACACCACATGCACACCTGTGACTCCAACAACAAATCAACTCACCAATGTAACCTTAGCAGTACATGGAGACAAAACACACACCTGACAGCTACATACCAATTACAAATAATCACACCACTTACCACAGACACACCAGAAAACAATTACCTGTATAACACACACACCTTATCATTAGTCCATTATAACCACATGACTGCTCATTGACAACACCCTACTGCTGTTTAAAAGTTACAGCCCACCCTTCTCAGATGGAGAGAGAGAGAGAGAGAGAGAGAGAGAGAGAAAAAAAAACAGAACAGAAGAGAACAGAACAGAACAACAGTATGTATACATACCTTTACTTGAGGCGACAGTGGAGGCAAAGGCGTGAGAGGGCTAGGGCTCCCCATCCCCCTCCAAGCACCCCTGTGCAACAGTCGTCACCTCCTGCAGCTGTTCATGCTCCAGCTGAAGAGCCATCCCCACCTGGAGGACAGCACCTACCAGCAGCACCCCAGCTGCAACAACAGGATGCCCCCCAGCTGCCACAGGGACCTGTGGAGCAGCAGAGGGCTGGCAGACAAATGGCCAGGCCCAGGATATATTGAACCAGGGTAACGCTGCTGGGAATGACTGAGGAAGAAGTCAGGGACAGATACAGGCTGACATCCGAGAGCCTGCTAAACCTGTATCAGGTGATTAAAGATGACATAGACCCTGTTTACTGTGCAAACCGTGCCCTGACAGGACTGCAGAAACTTATGTGTTCCATCCACTTCATGGCAAGTGGATCATTTCAATCCACAGAGGGATATGTGTCTGGCATGTCCCAGTCCACCTGCTCCAGGGCACTGACACAGGTGTTGACAGCACTGAAGAGGAAGGCAAGTGCCTACGTCCACTTCCCTACAACAAACATGGAGTGGGCACGGGTTAAGCAGGCCTTCTACGCCAGGGGAGAAATGCCCAGGGTCATGGGTGCCATTGATTGCACACACATCCGATTAAGAGCCCCTGCACATCATCCACATCTCTATGTCAACAGGAAGAGTTACCACTCAATCAATGTACAGATGGTGTGTGATGCTGGGATGAGGATTACCAATGTGTGTGCAAAATTCCCTGGGAGTTGTCACGACTCACACATCCTCACCAACTCCTCTGTACACAGGGATTTTGAGAAAGGTACACATACAGGATGATGGCTGTTGGGTGAGTCAACAGAGAACACACCCCCCCACATCCACAGGTGCATGCACATGACGCATGTACACACCCATTTCAGTATGTGCATGACACAAAAGGGGGGGGAGCCACCAAGTGGTGATGAAGAGGTGATGAAGATCAGATGGCTCTACCATGTCATCACGTCTGCACCTTCCATATAATGACATGTTGGTCATGTGCCCACGTCCTTTCAACTGTGGACATCTCTGTGCATAGGCTCCATAGAATAATATGGAATTTGGAGAAGTGATGGACCAGAGAACTCATCTCCATCACTTCACCTCTACATCACTGCTTTGTGACTCCCCCCCATGAATACATCATCCATGTAACATGACACCATGTTACTACTCATCTACAGGTGATGTTAGCTATGAGTGCAAGTCTTGGCTGCTCACACCAATCGCCAATCCACAGACACCTGCTGAGGAGCGCTACAATGAGGCACATGTCCGGACCAGGAATGTCATTGAGCGCACATTTGGCCAGCTCAAATCCAGGTTCCGTTGCCTGGATCAGTCTGGGGGCGCTCTGCAGTATACTCCTGCTAAGTGAGTTGTACTGATGTGAAACTACATCTACCAAGTTGAACAAAGCCATGACACATGTGGAACCCTGTGAGTCACAGAGGATTACCCAATGCAATTACATGCAATGGATGCCACATAGCAATACCATGTTTTAACCCCTTGAGTGCCATAGGTGCACACAAAACATTACAAGGCAATCAGTTGTGTACCCCTCTGTCACTCGATTGGTTCAGGGGATAATGGATCAGACTTAGCTAGAATGTGAGCAATGCCCAATGGAGCTGAATGGGGATGGTGGTTGTGTGTGGTGTTGGCTAAGGTATGGCAGTAATGATCCATTAGTCAGGTTGCAAGGCCTGCCATGCTGACTTGTTTGTGTGTGTGTGTATATAGCACAATGAATATTCCACTCCATTGTTTGACAATGTGTTGTCCATGCGTTATGACCATCAAGGGGATGGCAAGCAGACATATGTATGTACACACACCTCATCAGTATGTAGATCGAGATCCATGAAATAGTTCACCTGTTCCAGGGAGCTTGGTTTACGATATGATGTGTGCGTTCACTCACATATACATATGTCTGCTAGCCAACCCCTTGATACAAAAAAAATAAGGTCATGATGGCTACACAACACCTTGACAACCAATGGATTGTTCACTCTGTCACATAACAAAGCTGTCACCGTGGAGTGCCAGTAAGGTCTCAAAAGCATTGTTGATCAATGTGTTGTGTACCTCAAGGGCATGATGGTGGTAAAGCAATAGCATTACTCTTGTGTTGATAGTGCATCTACAAATCTCGTTTTCACTCTCTGCAGGCATCTATGGCATGATTCCTCATGGTCCAGCAGTTTGTTCCGGAGACATGTTGACTCAACATCCATGAGGATCATCTGTTCGTGTTGATGTCAATAAAACATGTGATATGACTATCTATCTTGTGTCATTGATTACCTTTCCCATCAGGGTTTCAAACAGATAGATGATAGTGATACTTGTAATGTTTGAAAATCCATGTAGTAGGGTGTTTTATTCCAAAGTGGTTACAGCTCAAAGTTTACATTCATAGATCCAATATCACAGTGGACTGAATGTGTCATATGGCGCTGTTGCTACAACATCTTATGGACAGCTCCGGTCCCTGCACCATGAATCCCCATAGAATGAAGTAGCAACAGTGCCATTTGACACCTTCAGGCCAATGTAATATTTGATCCATGACTTCAAGCTTTGAGCTTGGATAACCTTGGAATGAAACACCTTTCAGCAGTGGGAGTTCCCTTGTTCCAATCAGGGTGGTGAACCCAACTACATATGTCATGACACATCCCAAGCATTACTATCCCCTTAATTGCGATCATGTTGTTGATGTGTTGATGTATGTAATGTGTTCATGTTGTTCAAGTTCAAGTCACATCATGGAACAACACCCTGATGTTGTTTGACTTTCAAATGTCTGTGATTTGAACTTGGACAAACGTGTGTATGTGATGTGTGTGTTCACCCCTGCTGTAAAAGCTTGTGACTCCATTCATCGTGCATGAGTTGTGTTCACTGCATAGCTTTGCAATGCATTGGAGACAACTCATTCCCTGACACCCATGTTAGATGTGAATGAGTTGTGTTCACTGCATAGCTTTGCAATGCATTGGAGACAACTCGGCCAAACAAACCACATATTGGATGAGAAACATGCATGGACACAGATGTAATGAAAAAGTGCAAACATTTATTGAACGGGCCTGAAGAAGGTTGGCCTTACTTCTTTTTCTTGGGAGGGTCAGGGGGGGGCTGCAGAGGTGGATTCCCTCTGACTGCGGCGGGTTACCCGTGGGTGTCTGGTGGATGGTGTTGGTGGTGGTGGTGGATCACTGCTGGCTGGAGATGCATTACTGGACCCCTGTTGTGATAGCTGGCCCATGTTGTGGCGCTGGTTTTCCCGCCTGTTTGTTTCACGCATCTCCACCACCATGTGTCCCAGCACCTCCATCATGCCGGTGTTTAACTGACCCTGCTGGGTGTTGGCAACTACCTGTTGTGCCTCCATGGCCCGGAGGCGCCCCATGATCCTCCCTATATTCAGCTCGATCCTACGCAGGGATCGGGCACACCTCCGTAAGACTGTGACCTGCTCCCCCTGGACAGCCACACATGCCGCGTCGAGGGCTGCTGTGGGCGCAGGTGACACGGGCGTGGTTGGCATGGAGGCTGGCGGAGGTGGTGGTGGTTGGGGGTGATGGCATTGGTGGTGGTGGTGGGGTGAAATCTGTGCGCCCCTGTGGCTGCTGTGGCTCCCCGATCAGCCCAATATGTTGGTAGTCCAGGGGCCACATCATGGATGCCTCCTGGCTTCCAGATCTCCTCAGGGGGGGCAGAGGCCTAGCCCACATGCTGGACTCTGCATGTCCTGGCATCTGGACAGCCTGTGGCATTCTGTGCCTCGCCATAGGCTGCAGTGGTGGAGATACATGGATGCCAGGATCATGCTGGGGCCACTGCTGGGGGCCTTGCTGGGGCCACTGCTGGGGACCTTGCTGGGGCCACTGCTGGGGCCGCTGCTGGGGGCGTAGGTAGGGCCACTGCTGGGGACCTTGCTGGGGCCGCTGCTGGGGACCTTGCTGGGGCCACTGCTGCTGCTGGGGGCCTTGCTGGGGCCACTGCTGCTGTGGTTGCTGCTGTGGTGGTGGTGGCAGCACTCTTGAGGTGGTGGCCTCCTCAGAGGAGGTTTCACCTGACTCCTCTGCTCTGGATGATTGGTAAGCTCTGGGGGCAAATGACATGATGGAATTAGTGATTTGAGCCGTGACAGGAGTGCTGCACGACTGTTACAATGACATGTGAACCGTTGAGTGGCAGGATGGTATCCATTGCATTGCTTTGCAATGCATTGGTTACCATCCTGACACACATTGCTTAGCTTGACGTGATCCTATACATTGATTCTTCTAACCTACAGTGGTGTAGATTTGGTCAACATGTGTATCCTGAGCAGTGGGGATGGCATGGCATATACCTCCTTGCTATCCCCATTCATCATAATACATGTGGTGACCAAAAATAAAACATAACACCTTGAGTGACACAAACCCATTGCATGTCATACACTTGGCTTCAACAACAGAAACACTGTGACCTCTTAACACAACAATGCACCAGTGGTGAACGATGACTACAGAGTCCAACCGATGGTGTCAGCAACATGAACACACCAAGCACAACAAGCAACATGATCTGTGGAACCCAACAACCTAATCAGCTGGAGGACACACAAACACAACCCAGGACAGACATAATCATAACACACAGCAAACATGTGCATGGTTATGCTGTACTATTAGGGGTTACTTCTTTATTTTCCTATGTCATGATGTTGAGCCTAAGCACTGGTGTATCACATGTTGTTTAGATCTCAGTGCATTGGCTCCCAAGGATAACACAGGGATTGCAGGTGTGATGACACTGTTGTTGTCATGTACACATTGCCACCTCTTTCTGACACCCTAGTGAATGCCCCCCCCCCAATCAGGATTTAGCCTTGTGAATCACATATGTCCTGCAGAGTGGTGATGGTGGGGAATGTCCCCTGGCCAGCCACACCCTGCAGTCTACATATGATGCAGAATGCTGAAACTTCCACTTGTACTAACTACCTACATGTTCAACACCTAGCCCTGACATGCAGTAACAATACAATATGAAACACACCAATTCCTCTCCTTGCTATTCTCTGATAACCCTTTGGGTGCCAGGGGACTAGCCAGTGTTTTGTCGAACAATGCATTACTTATCCCTGTGGCACTCAAGGGGTTGTGTGCTGACCTCTTTGTCACTCTATGTATGACATTGTGATACACATAACAGTTAGATCTGTGACTGACACATGACAGTGTGCATTGGATTTGTGCTGTGCATGATGTTGTTTTGGACAGCATGAAGAGGGTTCAATAGGGACTTAAGCATTACCATTCTGGCTGGGTTAGTCAAGTATTCTGTTTTGTTTGACATCCCTCCAAGCTGTGTGGCTGAATTGTGGTGTGGAATGGTGTCCATGTGTTCAGGTGTCACTGTCTTGGCCTCTGTCTGTTAGGTGTCAGTTTTGTGTGATGTGTGTGGGCCTTGATGCACGTACCAGTGGACTGGAGGCT
Organism: Rhinophrynus dorsalis; assembly: GCA_037306005.1. Classification (NCBI taxonomy): domain Eukaryota; kingdom Metazoa; phylum Chordata; class Amphibia; order Anura; family Rhinophrynidae; genus Rhinophrynus; species Rhinophrynus dorsalis. The sequence continues at coordinate 191,921,017 of CM074718.1, read as the reverse complement.
CCTTTCATCCCCAGTGTCGCTCCATCCAGGAACACCATGCACCGTGATGGCGGAGATTGTCCTACGTACAGCCTCCTCCCACTGGGTATATTCCACACGCAGGGGCGGACCACCTCCTGTACCAGCAGCATGCAAGGCCTGCTCACCCATCTTCCTCTTCACCTTCACAATGGGAGACAGAAATGGGAAAAGGGTTGAACTAGATGTACACAAGTCTATTCTCAACATGAATTACTGTGTTACTATGTTACTATCTTACTATCTTGGCCTTGCAGTCTGTCCACTTTTTTTTCACAGACTCCACTGACCGGCTGTGGCTGGATACGGCATTAACTGCAGCCACGACCTCCTTCCAGGCTGCCTTCCTCCTGGAGCTCAAACCAGCAAGAGGCCCCTTGGAGAACAGGACCCTCTCCCTTGCAACAACAGCCTGACAGAGGACAAGGTTCTCCTCCTCGGAGAACCTGGGCTCTCTCGCCCTTTCCTCCTTCCCACCACCAACAGTTTGTTGAGAGCCCTGGCTGTGGCTCTGCAGCCCTGCCTGCACTGGCCCTGGCTGTGTGTGGTGCAGGGGGTCTACCCCTCGTCCCACTGTCTCTGCCCCTGCACTGGATGTGCCTGCTCTCAGGTGGCTGCCCCTCCGCCCCAGAGATCTCCTTCTCCCTCCCCTACCCTGACCAGGGATGCCCCCCTGCATCTCCTCCTCCTCTCCTCCTACACTCCCCACCCCTCTCTTCTCTCCTCTCCTCTCCATTGCTCTCACACACTCACACCCAGGCACTCACTCAGGCCCTCACTCACTCACTCACTCTCTGTCACTCACTTGCATTCACAGACTCACACTGTCAAAAAAAAATTAAAAGTGTGATGTGTTATCAAAATAAAAATGAGCTATGTGTGTGTATGTGTGTTTGTGTTTGGATGTGTGTGATGGATATGTGCAAAAGTGTTTTATATGTATTATTATGGTGTCCCAATGCTCTCCAACTCCTATCTGTGTGCTGTGCTCCTATCTACCTCTCACTCTCTAAAACTAACCTCCACTCCTTGGGTCCTGAGATCTAGCTCTGTGTGTAACAGACAAAGGTGCGTAGGTGATTTTGGGTCTATTTATAGTTTTTTCTCACTCAACTTGATACTTTGGGGTGCTGTGATTGGCTGCAGCGCTTGGTAACGTTGGACGTTTCACTTGTTTTTTGCTTTTGGAGACGTTTCTCGCGTGTTTGGCGTCGACGATGAGGTCAAATATTTGGCGACTCCAGTTTTGTAGTCTTTGTGTGTTTTGTAGGCCGTCACGCGTTAACTCTTCTGGGTATGGAACATTTGAATCTCACGTTACCCAGTTTTGTTTAACTCGCGAAGCCAGTTTTTTTCTTCACGCTAGTTTTAACTCCAACATTTGAATCGAGCCCTGAGTCACTCTACTTACAACTTAGACCAACATTTACAACATTTCTCTGCATTCTACATTTTATCCAGTTTTCTATCCATGCACCTATATCACCCACATCCAATGCCTTTTACTTTGTGCAATAACCTGTTGTGATATACATTATCAAAGGTTTTTGCAAACATCTAGTGTACTGTGTCAACAGCAATACTCTTGTATAATTTGCTGCTTAGTCTTTCGTAGAATGCAACTAAATTTGTTTGACATGACCTATTCTTCAAATGAACCATACTAATATTGTTGTTCGTCACATAATCCTAAATACTATTGGTTAATAATCCATGTAATTTCCTGGCTTAGATCTTGCCCCATTTTTGAATAATGGTACAAAATGTGCTTTCCTCCAATTACAGGGCATTGTGCCTGATGAGAATGGATCAATAAATAGTTTTCAGAATTTTATTTTTAATACTGAAGTAAACTCCCAAAGAATCCATGGGTACTTGTCATCAGGACAAGTTGTTGTATTCACCATAACATTTTCCATACATTTACTATTCTATTATATACTTCTCGGTATGAATCAAATGTTATGTTGATCCCCATTATTCGGGTCTTTTTATTGTGACATCTTCAGCATCAACAATGTTCCCTGGGATACTTTTACATAGTGTTCCCTATATGCTCCATAAGAACACTTTGTTTTTGGTGTTCTGTAACTGATTTGCACCTCTGTATTGGGATAGCTTTCAAAAACGTAAAGGATACCTACCTAGAACATTACTGAAAATTATGATAGCTGGCTTCAAAGCAGACAGATTGTTGATCCAGGGAACTATCAGACTGCCATTTGGAATCAGGAAGTTATTTTTTTTCCCACTTGGAGCTTAATTGGAAATGGCTTCAATGGGTGTTTTTTTTTTTTTGCCTTCCTCTGGATCAACAGAGGTGATTTGGCATGGGTTGGACTTGATGGACGCATTTCTTTTTTTAGCCCCATCAACTATGTTACTATGTTAGTTATTCAATGTAATAATTTTTAATAAGGGATATCCTAACCATGTAGTAATTCAAATATTAAAGCCCCTAATCCATCGATGTCTAACATGAAGCCTGTTGTCCAAATGTGACCCCAGTGTGCGGCCCATCTGAAATGTAAAGAAAAAAACATTTCTCTATACCTAATTAACTAGCACACATGAACTAGTATGCCAGTAAGACCTAATCTCGTTCTTGCCAGTACCGTACAGTTCAACAACAGATGTATGTTAAATATCAGTATTGATCAGACTTGATCAATAAATAAATAAATCCCTATTTTGAATAGCTGACAGAGTACAATTCACCTTCAGTATCAATAAAAAAAATAATGCAGCCCTCACACATGACTTTCTGATCACGTGGTCTAGAACTGAAAAAAGTGGTCAGCCCTGTCCTAATCTAAGGGGTTCCCTGTTAGAAGTACATATTTTATGTAATTATAAAAAGTGAATGATGCACTTTAACCCTTTGAGTGACACTCAAAGGATTAAACCTAGGGATATTGAAATGCAATTAAGTTGGGGGTAGTAAACCAACATACAGATGTAGGGACACATATACTTATACAATTATGAATTGCTGTATGTGTGATGATTTCTTTACTGAGACTACTTTATATTTACCATACGTTTAATGGAATGTTTGGCTTCACAGGTATGGATCTATATTGCTTTATGCACAGGCGTATGTTTACCCTCTCACTTTTGCTATATATTTGGGTTATGAATTTTTTTACAGGGGTGCATGTTTGAGCATTAGAACCTTTGAACATTATCCGTTTTGGTTGACCTTGACAAGCCATGACAAATCAGTATGAGACCTCTGCATTTTCAGAACATGCACTTTCTTTTATTTCTAGTAAGTACCCAGATATGATCTCCTCTAGATCTCCTAATCATTTGTCCCCTGTTGGAAGCCACACAAGTAGCTACATGCACTGAGCATTAATTGGGAGACTGTGTTTGTTCTTTGGACCTCTGGTCCACTATTCCTCTCTATCTATTATACTCCTAATTTTATATAACTCTGCATACTGTATTACACTGGTATATATTCACCTTATTATTGTGAAACGTGCACTTGCACTTAGCATTTTTAATGAGAGGAATATAATATCCACATATCAGGGTCCATGTATTAAGATATTTAATTATGGTATACTTGCCTCATTTATAGGGTCTCTGTTTGGATGCACCACTCCCAGTTGTTTTTGGAAGTGCTTCTTTGTCTTTGATTTAAACCTATCAGCTGTATATTTGGTGACCTGCACAAATGCTGATGACTATACTATTACTAAACAAACAAAACACAAAACTAAATCAACAATGTGTCTCTTTTGAAGCCAGAGGCATTAAATAAAAGGCAAATAAAGCTTTTGTGTATTGTGAGAATGTTAAGGTATAGAAAAGGCCATAAAATATATTTTATAAAACTATGTGAATTAGTTAGGAATAACCTGCTATTAAAAGAAAAGTAAACCTATCTAACCTAAACTATCTAAAATTTTAGCTACTACCTACTACCAATAGCCTGCTCCAGTAGCTCAGTGGTTAATTTTTACCGAATGGCACGGCCAAGCTCACTCGGCTCCCTTAAGACAAGGAAAAAGTAGCCTTCACTTTCGGTCCATGATTGATAGCTGGTGATATGGGTGGTGCGGCTGATGCCTCAAAACCCCATGGAGCCAGTGCTTCTTCACAAACACATTGGTTCCATGGGATTGAGACTTAAAGCGGAACTACCACCTCTTAAACACTTTAAATTCAATAACTCCCCATCTGGAGACTAGCAGCTTAGCAGTGCTAGTCGCCAGAATTATTACCTTATTCAGGAGAAATATGCATTCTTCCCGGGCTGACAGCAGCACAGACCATAGATATCTTCCCATGGAGCCGGACGGCTCCTAGCAATGCCTCCTAGACCAGCTGGGACTGACAGCGCAGGTGCACAGACGTCATTATGGCAAATTGTCTGCTCTCCGTGCTGCTGTCAGCATGGAAAGAATGCATATTTCTTTTGAATAAGGTAATAATTCTGCCGACTAGTGCTACTAAACTGCTAGTCGCCAGACGGGGAGTAATGGAAGTTAAAATGTTTAAGAGGTGATAGTTCCGCTTTCGGTCCCAGCTCCCATAGTGCCAGTAGCTGATAATGGACTGAAAGTACAAGGTCTTTCTTCTTAGTCTTAAAGCGGAACTACCACCCTTCAAAAAAGTTGTCTCAAATAATTCCCCATCTGGCGACTAGCTGCTCAGTAGCACTAGTCGCCAGATTTCTTACCGCGTTCATGAGAATGAGCCACTACTCTGATACTGAGAGGCAGGACTGAGCACACACATCTTTCCATAGTGACGTCTGCACGCCTGCTCTGTCAGTCCCAGCCGGCTCTATGAGGCGTTGCTAGGAGCCATTCGTTCCAAAAGGGACTGAGAGCAGGCGCGCAGGCATCACTATGAAAAGATGTACGCTCAGTCCTGCCTCTCAGTCCTGGAGTAGTGGCTCTTTCTAATGAACACGGTAAGAAGTCAGGCGACTAGTGCTACTGAGCAGCTAGTCGCCAGATGGGGAATTATTTGGGACGTTTTTGAAGGGTGGTAGTTCTGCTTTAAGGGAGCAGTGCACCATGGGATCAGTATTAACCAAGATAGTGGCAGTCAGGGGTACATAACCAACACATAAGTTAATGTAGGTTAGATATATTTACTTTATCCTTTAACCCTTGGAGTGCCAGAGAGGTATCCAGTGCATTGCAATGCAAAGCTTTGGTTACCTCTCTGGCACTCAAAGGGGTTAATGTCGCTATCCTTAGACCACTTTTCTATGAAGATGGACCTTTCCTTATACCCCCTGAGTGCCAGAGAGGTATCAATGAATTGCGCATCAATGCATGGGATACTTCTTTGGCACTCAAAAGGTTAAACTTTTCCTTGTCAGGCATTTGCCCTACATTGGATCAGCGATTACCTCAAAGACAGAGCACAACACAAAGGAGAAATATCTAAGTGTAGTATGTTTTAATAAATAAACTTTAATAAAAAATATAATATATGCACTTACAATAGCCCTGCGTTGGCTTTATGCATGTAAACAAGTCCCTTAAAGGAACAATAAACTTTTTTAATGAAAACACATATTTTATAGGTCTTTTCCTGCTGAATAATACAAGGACACTCCCACTGTTGTCAGATGTTCTGTTCAAAATTTATAATAGTTCATATAATCAGGAAGTAAATTTACTGTGTTCATACCTCCCACATTTCAAATTGCCAAAGAGGGACAGTTGTATCTTAGGGGGTGTTTCCGGGAGCGTGGCTGGTAGGTGGGGCACTACCGATAACTTTTAGGCTATTTCATGACCTATTGACTCCTCCTTGTGTGACCTAATAAATGACATAACATGACCATAGTATTTTATTTACACAAACTAATTTATAAACACATATACTGATGTTTAAACAAACAATAATGTGAGTTTTATTGCTGTAGAGCAGTATGATACACTTATATACACACCTCACCAAACTGATCTCCTAAAAAGAGGGACATCAGGGTGGGAAAGAGGGACAGAGGGATTTGGACCTAAAAGAGGGACACTTGGGAGGTTTGCTGTGTTTACTTCCTGATAGTTCTAAATGACAGGAAGTAACAGGCAGCTTCTATTACATTCTATGGAGAATTGTAAGTCACTGACTTTCCTCTCCATTAGAATGTAACAGGAAAAACTAATTAGAATTGGACCACTAGGGGGCACTGATAATGTAAAACAAACCATGGGTTTAAACTGTAATTACTCTGAAAATATGAATCTCTTGGCAGTGGGAGTACCCTTATTTTACGCAGTAGGAAAATCCCTACAATATATATTTTCATATAAGAAGTTTACTGTTCCTTTAACCCTTGTAGACGACGGGCGGAGACAGTTAAATTATCCGTATGCGCATCTGTCAGAAAAGCTGATAACAATCTGACCATTATTAAATATGAGTAGAAACTTTATTTTGATTGATACAAGGTATCTCAACATTATCACACTGTTGTGGTGCTCTATGATTTTTCTTTGTATGGTCCTGCCATTATCATATTACATAGCACTGTGTATGTTTATATTATTAGGTAACATGCAGACAAAGAAGTAAGGGCTGGATTCAGGAAGCTGGAGAGGTACAATACTCAAAGCTGGGAACTCTCTGGATTTCCCCCGGAGACTCTGGTTTTGGCTGCTAATTACCGGGTCTCCAGAAGAGAGGCTGATCCTCCAGATGTGGGGAATTTCTAATGAAACTCTGCCCACTTCTCCTTCTTCCCAGTCTATTCCTCCCAATCCCAGCCCACTTCTCCTCCTTCCCCAGCCTATTCCTCCTACGCTGGCCACATATTTTAAGCCCACCCACCAGTCACAATTAAGCTCCATTCCTTTTTTACGCAGATCGCATCATTTTTCTACATCCAGTTGCACCCCAGGAGTGCACAACAACAAGTTCCCAGGTATAACAATACCAAGGCAAACCAACTGCTCTGTGGAGGTGAGTGAAAATTCCCATTGATTTAAACTGTGATTTTAACTCCTTCAATGCTAGGGAGAACTCACCCACATTTAAATCAAATGCATTTTCATCCCCCATCAACCATTTAAATCAGTGGGAATTTTCACCCCCTCCCCACAATGCTGCAGTTTGCCCCAGATTTGCACTTCTTTAGCTTCCTGAATATGGCCTTGATGCCTATACACAAAGAAAAGTGTATCAATTACTGGGCAAATCAATTGCAAAATAGGGGAGGGGGATACAAATTCCCATTATTTTAAACTAGTTGAAGAGCTCATTACACGGGCCACAGTGCCACTGCCAGCCGGTCGCGGGGTAGTCATGCACAGTAGAGACTGCCTTCGGAGCGTCCAGCTCTGTATCAGCAGCGACCTACTTGAAAAAAAGAGAAATCTTAATGTATTCTTCCTGGTAAAACATTTTCTAAATAAACAAATAAATAAAATACTTCCAGCCTGTGAAACTGCCTAGAGCTCCATATTTTGAGGGGAGGTGCCTCAGCTGAGTTGGCCACACCCACATTCTGAATTGTGGGTGTGGTCAGTTAATTTTTATGCTGCTTTACAGGTTCTTCTTTAACTCCTTGGATGCTAGAGAGATCTCCAATGTATTGTTTCACAATGCATTGGAGATCTATCTAGCAACCAAGGAGTTAAAGGGATAATAATGATTCACAAAAAATGCAGCTCCAATTAATCTTCATAGTAATTGGGCCATGGAGAGTGTTATTTCTGAGCTGTAGTTCAAGAGTAATTGAATGATAAAGTTTCCCCCTCCTGGACCTTTTACCTAGTGTAAGCCACCTCCCCTCAGATGTGGAATCTGGTCTCTTGACCGTACAGGTCATGGCAAGGGACAATCTTCTTACTGCGAGCATAAGGAAAACCCTGCCCCCATGACAGGTTTTTCAGGCTTTTCCTTATGCTCACTGAAGATTGTCCCTCTCTGCGATCCATATGGACAGTCTTGCTGCTCTGGGAGGGATACTTTATTATTCAGTTACTCTTGAACTACAACTCTGATAGTATTGAAACAACACTCTCCATGGCCCATATACTATGAAGATTAATTAGAGCTACTTTTATTGTGAAGTATTACTACCCCTTTAATGCTTTATTTCCTTGCTTGCTATAGGCCAAGGATATTTGCTGTGCTAGGAAACAGTGGATGAGACTGGAGGGCGTGGACATGTGAGGAGTGGGGGTGTGGCCATGGGTGGAGTTAAAGGCACCTAGATTGCCTTGCCTAGGGGTGCTTGGGATATAAAGCTGTCCCTGAATGTAAACATGGAACGTTCTGTAAATTAGCATAAATGACAAACAGGAAAACAAGTACAGATAAATAACAGCAATACATTATAAACATAGTGCTAAACATACTGAAGATCTAGGTTTCTGAAGTGTAACTGACATATTTGTAAGTTGATGCAGCTGTGTTCTAGTTCAAGGTCAAACAATGATTTGGCGTGAATGCTAAATACCAAGTCTAAAAATATAACTGACATTTACATTTTTAAATACATACTTTCTAAAATCTGCCATTCATTTGAAGATATGAGTTATAAGATGCAACAATAATTAAAAGGTAATGTTTGCACCATGTAGGAAAAATAAAAATTCTAAATTTCCCATTAAATTAACTTTCAGATCTTACTAAGTCGCCATGCATTCGTTAAATGCACGGTGACTAGCTTTTAAATAGATGTATTACCTTTAAAAAATAGTTCAGTGTAAAGGAATCATTCCCGTTTGGGGAATGACGGGCAGGTTAGTGCGATCTGCATGCCTGTGCCATCAGTCCCTCCTGGCAGGGACGTGCACAGACATTTTGGGGGTCAGGAGCGCAAATGAATAAAGGGCACTTCTCAAAAAACAAATGTTATTTGTTAAAAGGACACGAGGGCACTTTGGACAAAAAGGGCAGGTGCTCAAGCCCCCCTTGGTGTCTATGTGTGCACGTGCCTGCCTTCTGGTAACCATATTGTGCACTGCAGTGCTACTCAATGGAGACCAGGACTGACAGCGCGGGCGCGCAGACAAGATGTCTGCTCTGTAGCCTGGGTTCCGGTCTCCAAATGGCAATGATTTCTTTACGCACTGCTGTTTTTTAAAGGTAAGACTTCTATTTCCAGACTAGTCGCCATGCATTTAATGAAAGCATAGCGACTTAGTAAGATCTGAGAGTTCCGCTTTAAAGGAGCAGTAAACTTTTTTAATGAAAAAAATATATTGTAGGGCTTTTCCTGATGAGTAAAATAAAAATACTCTCTCTGCTGAGCGATGCATATATTACATTTAAATACATTCATTTCTTACATTAGCAGTGCCATCTAGTGGTCAAATTCCATTTAGTTATTCGGTTATATTCTAATGGAGAGGAAAGTCAGTGACAAACAGCTCTCCATTAAATGTGTCAATAGATCTATCAAGAAGTAAAGACACAATAAATGCCCTTCCTGATTATTTGAACTGTTATAACATTTGAATAAAACAACTGACAGTGGTGGGAATTACCTTATTTTACTCAGATGAAAAGCTTTATACATACATGTTTTCATTAAAAAGTTTACTGCTCATTTAAACCCTTAAATGCTAGAGAGGTATCCAACATGCCCTTTAAAATAAATGGAATTTATTTTTATCCTGTGGTTTGCTCCAGAACACCTTTATTTTTGTGTGTGCATGTGGCCCAATCAAGTTCCAAACTACAGTAAATATTTTCTTTTTTTGAAGTAGTTAACTTCTATGTTTTTAGTCAAGGACCAAGATTTTCCCAGTGTGGCAAATGTCCACACTTCTTACACACTAGGCTGTCTATAATAGCCACAGCATTTTGATATATGAAATCTCAAATTATTGAGAACACCAGGATTAACAGCCAAAAGCTTGTAAAGTTTGAGCCAGCTTAGAATTGGTACGAGGAGAAGGCAACCACCATAATAGTCCATGCAAATGATGAGAATTTTGCTGCAGGAAGAAAGCTACAGTACTAGGTGTAGTGAGCTTGTATTGGCAACAGAGGACAGTAAAGAGAATGATACAACTGCTAAAAAGTTGTGAACTGGAACGGCACTAGAGCACAGCAGAGCTACAATAAAGGTGAACCTGACAGAGAAGCAGCAGACCCTGCTGGACATCAGGATTAATGGTAAGTGTTACTTTTCAGGGGCTGTTGGTTCCTTGCTTAGTAAGGATACCCCACTGGCAAGCATAAGGTTAATTCTATTAATATTGCACATGTTTTGGGAATGCTTTGGATGTATTGATATGGGGCCTACGGACCCATATCAATACATCCACTGGTGACTTAGGTTTTTTTTGGCTTTTTTGCAAATTCAATTCCTGCGTCGGCTGTATGAAGATGCGTTAAGGGGGCTAAAACTTGTTAGAGTGGGTCCCTTAACACATCATACTGCTAACAGTCAATTGAATTGCAAATTCTGACGTTTTGTAATGTGTTTTTGTGAGGTAAAATAGACAATAAATGTATCGCCTGAGGTGTGTGTGTGTGTGGGAGGGGGGGGGGGGTTGCCAGTATTTTTTCATAGCACAGGTAATTGAATTGCTTACCGTGCTTGAATAAATGCTTGTGTTTTTCTGGGGAATTTATACATAGGGGGGAATGGAGTATAGCCCTTAATCCTTTATGGACCAGAGGGGGTGTGATGTGATCCTGTGATGTGGCATTTGTTGCTCAGAGGATTCAGCAGTAGCAACTAAGTTAGCAAACCCCATAATGCCCTGGGGGCATATAATGTTCCTGGTAGTGGCTTTCCTTGACTCTAAAGGTTTTATGTGTATATTTTATTTATTTTATTTTATTGCAGTTTATTGTTTCAAATTGAATATAAACTCATTACAAACCAAACAGTACAAGAAAAATGAGGATGTAACAGCATATCAGCATAAGATGATGAGTCAAGCATCAAGAGGCACTTACAAAAATTCTCATTAACCCTTTGAATGCCAGAGGGGTATGCAACACATTGCTCAGCAGCAACAGTCTGAAATGTGTGCATCAACTGAGCCACGAAGGGAGAGCCAGTCCAAGCTCTAATGCTTACTTGTAATAGAGAGTCAAGAGAAGAGAAAGAGAAGAGAAAAATGAAAGGAGAAGGGTAGGGAAAAAGAGGGGGGGTAAAGTTTGTATTTGTATTTTTATTTTTGAAAAGGCTAAGTAATGTGTAAGCCACTGTTATAGTTTTCAGAATGGAGTACATAGCCTGTAAACCAGCTGTGAATAAAACCTTGTTTTGAAATTCATACTGTAACCCTTCTGAAAACGTCTTCCTTGGGTTACAAGGGGCATATGCTTGTTTACAAACAAAGAAATCCTATTTTTTAAACAAGCTTACGTACTAAGTTAGTGCTCAGTATATCTGTCCTACTCCCTTCATGACCATGGATTGTAGGCATGTTAAGAAATACTGGAAAAGCATACCATGTATGTATGTCATTTGCATGTGACTAGTCTGTATTGCTATCTGAATCAAATCTACAACACTATTGCTATTGTTAGTTTCATTTTACTTGTATACGCATAAACATTAATGGTTATGGAATTAAAGGGATAGTAATACTTAAAAATTACTATCCCCCATGTTGTAGCCACTATAAAATGGAGTTAAATGAGACCTGCGGCATTCTAGCTGACAGCAAGGGAATCCGGTCCCAGGACTGGCGGAGGCTCTGCAGCAGGGCCGAGATCGCTTTAATAAAAAAGAAATCCTTAACTTAAAAGGTCTTCTACCTGTGCCTTCAAACCAAGCACACGTACAAGACCTTTTTAGTAAAGGATTTATTTTTTATTAACGCGATCTCCACTCTGCTGCAGAGCCACCAGCTGATCCCAGGAGAGGATTTCCCTGCTCTCAGCTAGAACGTTGACGTCAGGGGAAAAGCCAAAAAGAGGGAACTTTGAATGTGGATATCTCTCAAACCATAAAGGTTTGAGAGATGCCGCTGGTCACATTTAACTCAGTTTTTTAGTGTCTACAACATAGGGGATAGTAATTTTTAAGTATTACTATCCCTTTAAATTGTAATCTGAACTTAATCAAAATATTAATTGTTGAATTGAACTTGTTGGATGTGGTTGTTGGTGGTGAATAATATGTGATGCTGATTATGATGTGTAGGAAGATATTCTAGACAAATTATTTGCAGTATCATGAATGATTACAATACAACCTCACATTATAATCTGTCAGTCATCCATCAATGTTCATAGCACTTGTCCCAACATTAGCAAATGGCAGCAACCATGGCAACTATGCAAATTCCTCCTCCTTCTTGTCCTCCTCAGTGCTGCTGTTTCCATATGTGATGTATACATCTCTGTCTTGTGTGTTTTTTCAACTTCTGAAACATGATACTTGGAAGGTATTAGGTGCTGGTTCATTTTTACAAAAAAATAAATCTACCAACACTGCTGCTAGATAGATGTGTCATACAGTTATTAACAATATAACCAGCTGCCCTGAAAACTGACTGTATGCTTACTGGTGGGCAACTTAAGGTTTTCATTGCAGTATGCACCAGTATGATGACGTACTCAAGTACGTCATCATTTTAGCCTAGAACATAGTTATCCTGAAGGTATGCTATAACCAATTCACATGGGGTGGGGACATTCCTTGAAGCTAGACTGTGTTCATGTGCACCAGCTACCAATCCATATTCTGGGAGCAAGTCCCATAGATATGTGCCAGTACCACCATCACCCCTGAGACACTTTAATTACTTTCTGTGATGATGTTAAGTGTTCAGCAGACTGTTGCAATGTTGTTATAGATGGTGCTGAGGGTATAATCATTTTAATAACTTAATTTCAAAATGCTTTCTAGCAGATTTGCCCCTACTGTTGTCTCTCTCTCTCATCCTCCACAATGCAATCTTCCACTTAATCTTTACAGATTTGTTTATATGCTTTTATATAAATTGATTAATCAGGAGAACTGCTGCAGACACCTTGGCACAAGTTCAGAAATGTTATGGGGGTCCAACAATGTAGCAAGGATTGCTTTTAATGAAAACTGCACAAAGATCTTACTCAAAGCATACTAACATGTCATTCAGCAGCTCTTTTATGTCTGTTTTGCAGTTATTTTAAGAATCATCTACCATGCTGTTTATTTCTGTAATACATTTATTATTGAAGGTAGTTGCACAACTAACCAGCTAGGTGGCCTCCTCAAAAGATTTAATCAACACACATAAGCTGTCATTGACCAGATGGCACAGAAACCCCCTCAAAAGCCTTCCAACCATTAATGATATACCCTTTTATGGCATTGTTCTGCTTATACAAATGCTCCAGCATTTACAATGTGGAATTCCACCTGGTTGGGACTTCCATTTTAATCTGGGGATGGTGTGAGTGTTACACTCTTGTATAGAATATAATGCATTGCAAGCAATTTACAACCAGTTAAAATATACAGAGATTTTGCAGTTGATATCTAGCATTACTGTGTCAAATACAAAGAGAAATTGAGTAACAATTAGATTTAGGATATGGGCAAAGCAAAGCACATGCACCCTATCTGCTATTCTCAAGGCAGCTTTTATATTGGATTTCTTTTCAGCAGACACAAAACCAACTTTCAAAGAGCAGGGAACAAGCCATTCATCTATGACCTGCTGTGGTTTCTTTAAAACTGATACAGCTTTTGTGGACTTATCTCTAAAAGCTCTGCATGCATAGACTGGCATGCCAATAGTATGGGCTATGCTGCATCTGGCCTTTACTACTAGTTACAGAGCCAGAAGCAACATTGTCAGTGACCTGATGATGCATGCTGTTACTGCCCACTGATAGAAAGGATACACAATGAGCGGTGATAATTGCATAGTCTACTGTGGCCAGTTTCTTGCAGAATGATATCTGGAGTCCTTTACCCACCAAACTCTCCACCTGCTTGTACAACTCTGGCATAGCCATTCTTGAAAAAAAAAAAGGTGCTTTGAATATGCCAAGGGAAGTAGCGTTAAAAAAGAACAAAACAGATGTATTTGAACATCCGGAAAATCAAGTGTTAAATAATAAACATCTAACCACACATTAAATGGTAGCTGAAAATGTGTCAGAACAACCTGAAAAAGTGTCAAGGGTGAAAAAGGAAAAATTAACCCCTGATGAATAGTTTGGAAGGAGATAAGACTAAAAAATCCCTTTCAAAAATAAGTGACTGTATTTGAAGAACAGTCTAATATCTCTTATATATAAAAGATGAGATGCTAATATAAAAATAAGACAATTAGCTACCAGGTGGTTAAAATTAAAGTGTCTTTATAAACCCTATGGCTAAATAAGGCTCTAAGAAGAACCTCACAGGAGACGGCTAAGCCCATTACTGTAACATGGTTCTGCTACAGCTCCTTTCCTTAACCCCATATCAGTGAGAAATAGGTCACCAGCTGCAAGTGATTTCATGCCCATATCATTTTTATTAGAGATCGATGTCTGTCTGAGGAGGTGACACTGATCTAATGATTTTAACTATAGGTAAGCTAATAAGTGATCTAACTATGATGCACTTTTAAACAAATTGATTAAAAGTTAGGTTTTAGTGACAGGCTGCACTAGAAAAGTACTGACCTGGTCTTCTTTCCAAGATGAGTATGTAACTGGAAGCCCAGAAGAGAAATTAGGCAGCAGTTGCCTCATCTAACTCTGTCTCTTTCAAGATTTATTTCTTTAGATTGTAATCTATAAGGCAAGAAGCCCGTCACTACCATTGTTCATTAGTGGTAATGATTTTATGCAGCTTTGTACCTTCTGAACCCCAAGACCCCTTTTATATAATGCAGAATTGGTAATGTTGTCCATTGGGAAAATGTCCTATGCTAGGCTATAATGCCTTTGCCAGATGACCTATGGAGATGTCAGTGGGTAAGTGTCTCTGCAGCACACAAAGGTGCTCCAGCCTACAAAGGCTGGATCGCTCTGTATGGAGGGGGAAGATATCAGTGGTCGGACCTATAACAATGGTTGATAATAATCTTTAGAATGATTAATAGATTTATCGTCATCTGTTATTTTATGTCTGACCCCTGACATCATCCCCCTCTGTACATACCCCTACATTGGTCAGATTAGCCAGTATAAGGGAGTGAGGTGTGTGGCGGTGGAAGTTCTTGCGTCAAGCAGGCTGGTTCATTTTATATTTTGTTTTAACAAATGTGTTTTATTGTTATGCTGATAGTTACTTTATAAGATCGTTGCAGTGATCCTTGTGGTTAACCCCTGTGGAGGACAGTATGCACAATGACTGCATGCTCTGCATTGATCATGCTGATC
Source organism: Rhinophrynus dorsalis (assembly GCA_037306005.1). Lineage (NCBI taxonomy): Eukaryota > Metazoa > Chordata > Amphibia > Anura > Rhinophrynidae > Rhinophrynus > Rhinophrynus dorsalis. The sequence continues at coordinate 191,905,741 of CM074718.1, read as the reverse complement.
TGCAGCACATTGAGGTGCTCCAGCTGCAACAACGTTTTAAATAATATACACTTTTAGCTGGAGCGCATCAGTGTGCGACCATTAGGTAGGCGACATGACAATCTCGCGCTGTCATGCAGTGAGACATTGTCATGTCGCCTTTTTTATCATGGCGACGTGGTAAATTCATTGAAATGTTGCATTTCAAAAGGATACCTATTTTTTTACTTAATAGCAAGACTAATGGTGTATCACAGTGCCCGTGTTCCTGCTCTACGGCGACATTGTTATTATGCCTAATTTCCATACTGCCTTCTCATTGGCCTATCATCTTTGCTCCACCCAGGGCTTGCCTTTTTATACCCTGTCATATCCATTGTAAGGTGCCCTTTCGTGGTGTATCTGAGCCTGCCGTTTTGCTATTGTGTTGCTGTTCGTGTATGACCCGGCTTGCCTGACGACGTTCCTGTGTTCCCGTGTATTGCTCCATTACTGACTGATCCGGCTGAGAACCTGCTCCGTTGCTGAACTGATCTGGCTGAGAACCCACTCCTTTGCTGAACTGATCCGTCTGAGAACCCGCTCCGTTGCTGAACTGATCTGTCTGAGAACCCGCTCCGTTGCTGAACTGATCAGGCTGAGAACCCGTTCCGTTGCTGAACTGATCTGGCTGAGAACCTGCTGTGTTACCGACTAATCCGGCTGAGAACCCGCTCCATTGCTGAACTGATCTGGCTGAGAACCTGCTCCGTTACCGACTGATCCGGCTGAGAACCCGCTCCGTTGCTGAACTGATCTGGCTGAGAACCTGCTCCATTACCAACTGATCTGGCTGAGAACCCGCTCAGTTGCTGTACTGATCTGGCTGTGATACCCAGTTGCCTCAGTCTGCCTGGCTATTGAGCCTTGCTTGTGCACCTGACCAGTCTGTGCTTTCAGTTGGTTTGTACCTGTTCCACTGAACCACTGTTCCGTTGCCATCCGGGTGCGGTAGTGCCTCCTCCTCCGTTGTCTAACTGGCCTGCATTACATTCAACGGTTTCCAGTTGCCTGTTGGGGTGCGCCGTGTGGCACTAATCTTATTCTGTCGACCTTGGGCATAGCATTCGAGCTACTGCCACTTCCTCCCACTGCCTGCGGCAGTGTGTACATGCAAAGTACCGGTACAGTGCTAGCAAGTGCTGACTGAGTTACTCTGATCTCTCTGTGTCTCCCTCTGCTCTTACTGATGGGCTCACTCCCTGTGGGAATTCCTATGTATCTCTGGGCATCTCCTGTTAACCATTCAGTGCCTAACACTATCTAAGCTTCTTGTGTGCTCCTTCGAGTTGCAGTGCCTGGGTGAGGGCCAGCACTAGCATTGGCACGTACTACTGGGTGTGTGGAGACCCTGAGCTCATATTCCTGTCTAGTGGCCTGAGGGCCTAAGAGCCAGCATTTGCTCTTGTTCCTCTGTCCTAGGAGGGGACACCTGTGGCCTTCCAGTGTTCACTTCGATCCACCCCTAGCGCTCTAGGGTTTACCCTTGTAAGTGGTGGCCTTGGTCACTCTGGGACCCCTGTCCCGTGGTCAGTGTTGCCTCATTGCATCCTTGGGTTCTGTACCACCCATGCGTCTGGGTCTCGTGCCTACTACCATCTCCAGGACTTACTGCCATCCTCTGTCCTGCTGTCAGCCGGGGTCCAGTAGCCTGATTGCTCCAGGTTCTCTAGTGGAGGGTTGCCTGCCTAAGATACCTCCACTCCCTGTATTCCATCTCAGTCATTGCTTACTGTCTATATATCCTCCTTATAGTGTGGTTTTGTTTTGTGGGCCTGTGGCCTCATTCCTTGTATGCACTTTACTCAATAAAGTCCTTTTAACCTTACTGTTCCGTCTGAGTGTTCATCAAAAACCGTGACAGTACGAAAGGGCCAATGACCTCAGACAAGTCCAATGAAGGTAGTTCAGTCAATATCCATTGGAGAATGGATATGTATGTGCAACCTCTTGATCAACTGTCAGTGGCGGTGCAGACTGTGCTGGAGCGGACCGCACACTTGGACAGACCTGTTCCTTCCTCGGTGGCCACCCCAGTCCAGGCACCGACAGTCCAAAACCTGTGTGTCAATACGCAATATAAAGGGATATTTGCTACGGCACCATTACCGTTAAGGTATGATGGGGAACCTGCTCTCTGTAGAGGTTTCCTCAAACAGCTGGAAATTTTTCTGGAACTGGCTCCCCAAGCCTTTCCTATGGAGAGAAGCAAGATTGGTTTTATGATATCGCTGTTAACTGGCAGGGCTCTAGCCTGGGCAAATCTGATTTGGGAGACGGCTAAGCCCATTACTACCAATTTTGGTGATTTTGTGAGGGCCTTTCGAAGTGTCTTTGAGATCACTGGGTGAAATTTCTCGGCTGCCAAGCAAATTATGAATATCCGACAGGGCAACCGTACAGTTGCTGATTACTCCATTGAATTTTGCACCTTGGCAGCTGAGTTGGGATGGAACGATGAGGCTTTGGTAGCGGCATTTGCTCAAGGCCCTTGTAAGTGGTGGCCTCGGTCACTCTGGGACCCCTGTCCCGTGGTCAGTGTTGCCTCGTTGCATCCTTGGGTTCTGTACCACCCAGGCGTCTGGGTCTCGTGCCTACTACCATCTCCAGGACTTACTGCCATCCTCTGTCCTGCTGTCAGCCGGGGTCCAGTAGCCTGATTGCTCCAGGTTCTCTAGTGGAGGGTTGCCTGCCTAAGATACCTCCACTCCCTGTATTCCATCTCAGTCATTGCTTACTGTCTATAAATCCTCCTTATAGTGTGGTTTTGTTTTGTGGGCCTGTGGCCTCATTCCTTGTATGCACTTTACTCAATAAAGTCCTTTTAACCTTACTGTTCCGTCTGAGTGTTCATCAAAAACCGTGACAGTACGAAAGGGCCAATGACCTCAGACAAGTCCAATGAAGGTAGTTCAGTCAATATCCATTGGATAATGGATATGTATGTGCAACCTCTTGATCAACTGTCAGTGGCGGTGCAGACTATGCTGGAGCGGACCGCACACTTGGACAGACCTGTTCCTTCCTCGGTGGCAACCCCAGTCCAGGCACCGACAGTCCAAAACCTGTGTGTCAATACGCAATATAAAGGGATATTTGCTACGGCACCATTACCGTTAAGGTATGATGGGGAACCTGCTCTCTGTAGAGGTTTCCTCAAACAGCTGGAAATTTTTCTGGAACTGGCTCCCCAAGCCTTTCCTAGGGAGAGAAGCAAGATTGGTTTTATGATATCGCTGTTAACTGGCAGGGCTCTAGCCTGGGCAAATCTGATTTGGGAGACGGCTAAGCCCATTACTACCAATTTTGGTGATTTTGTGAGGGCCTTTCGAAGTGTCTTTGAGATCACTGGGCGAAATTTCTCGGCTGCCAAGCAAATTATGAATATCCGACAGGGCAACCATACAGTTGCTGATTACTCCATTGAATTTCGCACCTTGGCAGCTGAGTTGGGATGGATCGATGAGGCTTTGGTAGCGGCATTTGCTCAAGGCCTAAATGACCGTATTAAAGATGAGATTGTGGCCCGGGAATTACCTGAATCTCTGGACAAGTTCATTGAATTTGTTAATTTGATTGACACTTGGATCAAGGAACGGACACAGAATAGGGACCGCAAACTGAGGTCGCCTACAAGACAGTGGCACAAAGATATTCTCCCACCCTTGCCTCCCTCTCCTCCCATGTCTCCTGGTCATGTTGAAGCTGCCAAACCCATGCAGGTGGACTTTACTAGACTTACAAAGGGAGAACGGTCATTTCAACCTAAGAATGGACTGTGTCTGTACTGTGGGAAAGGAGGTCATTTGTTGCGCAATTGTCTGACTCAGCCGGGAAACGCACTCACCTAGGCTTCCTTAGGGGACAGGTCCTAGGTGGTATTCAGCAGTCCCCAGAGGTTGTGCCTTCCAAACCAGTGGTTGATGTAATCATTTCCTCCTCCGACTTATCCGTGACAGTATCTGCGCTGCTAGACTCCGGAGCAGCGGGATACTTTATGGACCAGGAGTTTGCTGCATTACATAACATTCCGCTGGTGTTGCTGGACAATCCTATGCAAATTGAGGCCATTGATAGGCGACCTTTGGTACCTCCCCAGGTCATCCATGAGACATGTCTGCTTTCAGTATAGACCGGAGCGTTACATTTTGAAACCCTGTCACCCCATTATGCGGTCATTCTGGGGTTTCCGTGGTTATGGATGCATAATCCCAGAATTAATTGGAACTCCTGTGAGATCGTGGCCTGGTCTGAGCACTGTATGAATCATTGTCTACACCAATCTAATAGAATTTTATGTACCTCTCCCTCCCTACCGCATGAATACCAATCCTTCAGCGATGTTTTCAGTAAGGGAGAGGCTAGCACATTGCCTCCACACAGGGCTTATGATTGTGCCATTAATATTGCACCTGGTTCTGTTCCTCCTAGGGGCAGAACGTATCCGCTCTCTTGTGAAGAGAATCTGGCCATGGAGGAGTATATCTCTGATGCCCTGAAACAGGGCATCATTCGCAAATCATCCTCGCCCGCGGGGGCTGGATTTTTCTTTGTAAAAAAGAAATCTGGTGAATTAAGGCTATGTATCGACTATAGAGGCCTTAATAAGTTAATGGTCAAAAGTGCCTATCCAATTCCACTCATCACTGAGCTGTTTGACCGTCTTAAGGGCATGGCCATCTTCACCAAATAAAATTTGAGAGCCGCTTATAACCTCATTCGCATCAAAGAGGGTGATGAGTGGAAAACCTCTTTCAATACTCGCAATGGGCACTACGAATACTTGGTAATGCCATTCGGGTTGTGCAGTACCCCAGCAGTATTTCAAGAACTAATTAACGATGTTCTGTGTGATTTGTTGCAGTCCTGTGTAGTTGTCTATTTAGACAATATTTTAATTTATTCTCCTGATCTGGAAAAACATTGCATTCATGTTGCTACTGTACTTCAGAGATTAAGGGAGAATAAATTGTTTTGTAATTTCGATAAATGTGAGTTTCATAGAACCAGTGTACCATTCCTTGGATATGACATTTCTAAACAGGGCATTTCCATGGACAAAGAGAAATTGTCGGCTGTGTTACACTGGCCACGTCCCAAGGGCCTCAAAGCCATTTAAAGAATTCTTGGCTTTGCCAATTATTATCGTAAATTCATCCCTGATTTTTCCAGAATTGTCAAACCCCTCACAAACCTAACACATAAGGGTGCCAAGGCATCAGAATGTTCCAAGGAGGCTGAGGAGGTTTTCAAGGCACTCAAAGCTATGTTTGCCTTTGCACCAGTCCTGTTGCATCCCAAAGCTGCTCTACCATATATACTAGAGGTAGATGCGTCTGACACTGGTGTAGGGGCTGTACTTTCTCAGAGGTCTGGTCCGGGTCAACCACTCAAGCCATGTGGCTTCTTTTCCAAGAAATTAACGAAGGCGCAATCGGTGTATGAGATCGGGGATCGTGAATTACTGGCAATTATCCTGGCATTACGTGATTGGCGTCACTTGTTGGAGGGAACCAGAGTACCGATTCTCATTTTAACTGATCATAAGAATCTATTGTACCTTTCAGAGGCTAAGGGACTGTGTCCGAGACAAGCCAGATGGGCTCTCTTCCTCTCTCACTTTAACTTTGATGTTTCCTATTTGCCCGGTTCCAAGAACGTAAAAGCTGATGCACTGTCCAGGCAGCATGGTCCTGAAATCAAGTCTGAGGCACAGCCAGTACCCATCATTCCTCGAGATTGCATCCTGGCTACCCTGAGGACTAGCATCACGTCCCCTCTGCGTCAGGAGATCTTGGCAACGCAAGCTGAATCTCCCCCTGAAAAACCCATGGGAAAATGTTTTGTAGCTGAACCTTTTCGGGCAAGACTTCTGGAGACATACCATGCTTCACGAGGAGCTGGTCATGTGGGCAGAGATCAATTAATTTGGTCTTTATCTTGTATTTTCTGGTGGCCAACGCTAAGGGCAGATTGCACTGACTTTACGGCAGCTTGTGCTGTTTGTGCCCGTTCAAAAACACCCAGGCATCTGCCAGTGGGCCTCCTGCAGCCTGTCCCTAATGGTGATCGTCCATGGACTCATGTGTTTCTTGATTTTTTGGGTGAACTACCCATCTCAAAGGGCTCTACTATCCTGATGATCGTGGACAGATTCTCGAAAATGACCTATTTCGTTCTCTTGCCTGGTCTGCCTTCTGCTAAGGAGTTGGCTATAGTGTTCGCTCGTGAGGTATTCAGACTCCACGGAGTACCTCAGGAATTGGTATCTGACCGAGGCAGTCAATTTATTTCCGGATTTTGGAGGGCATTTTGTGGCCAAATGGGCATTCAATTGTCTTATTCATCTGCTTACCATCCACAGACTAATGGAGCTGCTGAACGCTCTAACCAAGGGCTCGAACAATTTATTTGCTGCTTTGTATCCAACCATCATAATAACTGGGCTGAGTTGTTGCCTTGGGCAGAGTTTGCGAAAAACTGTGCGATTAATAATTAGTCTGGAAGCTCCCCATTTCTTGTCAATTATAGGTACCAACCGTCCTTGCTTCCGGATGCTTTTCAGGTGCAACAAATGCCAGCCCTTGATGAACACCTCAGACAGCTTTGTTCCACATGGGCACAAGTGTAGACTTCACTACATGAGTCCTTTCAACGTTACAGGCTCCATGCCAACAACAGGAGGTTGCCAGCCCCTGTGTTTCAGGTTGGGGACCGTGTATGGCTTTCCTCCAGAAATTTGAATTTACAAACTCCTTGTCACAAATTTGCTCCATGATTTATTGGTCCGTTTAAAGTCCTCCGGCGGGTCAATCCTGTTTCCTATGCCTTGGAACTTCCCGCAAACATGAGAATTCACAATGTCTTCCATGTATCATTGCTCAAACCTCTTGTTTGTAACTGCTATACCTCTGCTCCGGTGGTGCCGAGACCGGTACGCATCCAAAATCATGACGAGTATGAAGTACAAAGCATTGTAGACTCACGCAGGGTGCGTGGTCAACTCCAGTTCATGGTACATTGGAAGGGCTAAGGCCCAGAGGAACGTTCTTGGGTCAAGCTTGCTGATATTCACGCATCAGTGTTGTTGCGTCAGTTCCATGCCAAGATTCCCTCTAAGCCTGGTCCTCCTCCACGGGGAGGGGGTCGTTGAGAGGGGGGTACTATCATGGTGCCCGTGTTCCTGCTCTACGGCGACATTGTTACTGTGCCTAATTTCCATACTGCCTTCTCATTGGCCTGTTATCTTTGCTCCACCCATGGCTTGCCTTTTTATACCCTGTTATATCCATTCTAAGGTGCCCTTTCGTGTTGTATCTGAGCCTGACGTTTTGCTACTGTGTTGCTGTTCGTGTATGACCCGGCTTGCCTGACAACGTTCCTGTATTTCCGTGTATTGCTCCATTACCGACTGATACGGCTGAGAACCCGCTCCATTGCTGAACAGATCTGGCTGAGAACCCGCTCAGTTGCTGAACTGATCCGGCTGAGAACCCGCTCCGTTGCTGAACTGATCTGTCTGAGAACCCGCTCCGTTGCTGAACTGACCTGGCTGAGAACCCATTCCGTTGCTGAACTGATCTGGCTGAGATTCTGCTCCGTTACCGACTAATCCGGCTGAGAACCTGCTCCGTTGCTGAACTGATCTGGCTGAGAACCCGCTCCGTTGCTGAACTGATCTGACTGAGAACCCGCTCCATTGCTGAACTGATCTGGCTGAGAACCTGCTCCGTTACCGACTGATCCGGCTGAGAACCCGCTCCGTTGCTGAACTGATCTGGCTGAGAACCTGCTCCGTTACCGACTGATCTGGCTGAGAACCTGCTCCGTTGCTGTACTGATCTGGCTGTGATACCCCGTTGCCTCAGTCTGCCTGGCTATTGAGCCTCGCCTGTGCACCTGACCAGTCTGTGCTTTCAGTTGGTTTGTACCTGTTCCGCTGAGCCACTGTTCCGTTGCCATCCGTGTATGGTAGTGCCTCCTCCATTGTCTAACTGGCCAGCATTACATTCAGCGGATTCCAGTTGCCTATTGGGGTGCGCCGCGTAGCGCTAATCTTATTCTGTTGACCTTGGGCATAGCATTCGTGCTACCGCCACTTACTCCTACTGCCTGCGGCAGTGTGTACATGCGAAGTACCGGTACAGTGCTAGCAAGTGCTGACTGAGTTAATCTGATCTCTCTGTGTCTCCCTCTGTGCTTACTGCTGGGCTCACTCCCTGTGGGAGTTCCTATGTATCTCTGGGCGTCTCCTGTTAAACGTTCAGTGCCTAACACTATCTAAGCTTCCCGGGTGCTCCTTCGTGTTGCAGTGCCTGGGTGAGGGCCAGCACTAGCATTGGCACATACTACTGGGTGTGTGGAGACCCTGAGCTCATATTCCTGTCTAGTGGCCTGAGGGCCTAAGAGCCAGCATTTGCGCTTGTTCCTCTATCCTGTTCCTCTAGGGTTTACCCTTGTAAGTGGTGGCTTCGGTCACTCTGGGACCCCTGTCCTGTGGTCAGTGTTGCCTCGTTGCATCCTTGGGTTCTGTGCCACCCAGGCGTCTGGGTCTCGTGCCTACTACCATCTCCAGGACTTACTGCTATCCTCTGTCCTGCTGTCAGCCGGGGTCCAGTAGCCTGATCGCTCCAGGTTCTCTAGTGGAGGGTTGCCTGCCTAAGATACCTCCACTCCCTGTATTCCGTCTCAGTCATTCTGTTTACAGTCAATGCATACTGCCTATATATCCTCCTTATAGTGTGGTTTAGTTTTGTGGGCCTGTGGCCTCATTCCTTGTATGCACTTTACTCAATAAAGTCATTTTAACCTTACTGTTCTGTCTGAGTGTTCATCAAAAACCGTGACATGGTGATGCAGTTGTCATCTATAACTAAACCAGAGTAATCTGTGCTTTTCATTTGCACTACAGCAGTCGGAGTAATGGGTCTTATTGATAACAAAGAAAATATTTATCTACTGCTTCTAGCCATGATATCTCTGGTGTGCTGCTGGTATCTTTCCCACACAGATCTGTTTTTGAACTTCAGGTGTGATTTTACTGAAGCTGTGGCTAGATGGGGTCCTGCCCCCCCCCACTCCCAGATTTTTACAGAGACTACAGATAGCAACATCTTTAGCTTTTGGATTGTGAGTATTCCATACTCCTGCTGAGAGATTACTACTACCACTACTTCTACTACTACTACTATTATAGAGGCTAGATGTTGCAATAGTGCAGGCAGTAGTGGTTAATGGCTCTGCACTTTGAACAGCGGCAGAGACATTCATAGAGTTGTGCTTGTTCAATTATGTTAGTAGTCGAATATAATGAATTTGTCTGAGTGGGGGTTAGACTTGGAAGTGGTGACGATGATGATGATGACTGAGGTAATTGTGTATTTTTAGGCATGTTTAGTTGTCTGGATTTTCCAGATGATCAGACTAAGAGGTTATAAGCTGTCATATTGCTCCTTTCCAGTGGTGGAAGACTAAGCCTTTTCCTTTCAGCCAATCTTTGGACCAAGTCACCATAACTCTCACTCTCTTACTTTATCTGTATCTGTATCTTAATCTAATCAACAGCAGAAGCAACTGCTTCCTCCCAGTGCCCACTCCTTTCATATTCTTGTATGTTTTTAAGTCTGAAAGTCACTTTTTCTCTTGAGGAAGATTTAGTTGATGGAGAATTTTTAAATGTTAGAAATTAGGATAAAATAAAACTAATAAAACCTAAATCTAAGAAAAAATATAAAGAATTTAAAGGCAAGAAAAGACTAACAAGATAGAATTTGCAACCAGTGTAATTCTAAGGATCCAGATATTAAATTAGTTAAAAAATATTGAGGAGTCTTGGAACAACATGCCATTTTGAGAGATTGTCTCAAAGATAGTTGAATATCATATTTAGAAAAGCTAAACACATACGGGTATATGTAGCCAAAACAAGACCAAAGATGGAAAAAAAATAAGTTTACTTACAACCCAGGACACCTGGGTACCAGTATGGACAGTTCAAAAATGCTTGAATATTGGTAACTACTGATGGAAATAGATGTCCTTCAGACAAATGTTGTCCATTAAAATCCTTTGGATGTCACTGGGAAATTCTACACATTGCTTCATAATGCATTGTGTACCCCTCTGGCACTCAAAGGGTTAATGAAAAATAACAAACAGCAGCACGTACAGCAGTCTCTACTGCGCATGACTTTGTCGTTACACACGTTTTAGCAAATTATTAGGATAGGTATAAAACATTATATTGCATGGGGGGCAGAATGGATTTATTAACTTAGCAATATGTCACCAGAAGGCTTTAATTAAAGTATAGATATCAGAAATATGGTGTAATGAAAAGAGGTGCTTCTATTTTTTTTCTTAATCTGTATAAACATATAAAAATGATAAAATGTCTAAAAGTAATGATAATGGGCTAGTTATGTCCAGTGCAATAGAATATAATACTATATAGGGTGCTGGTTGCCTTACAGAGCATGCATTAAGTTTGAGAGAGTTTCTGTCCACCTTTGGACTAGTTGTGCATGCCAGGTGTCACATGGAGCATCAGTTATGTCAGCGCAATATAATATAATACAATATGGGGAGCTCGTTGCAATATGGCACATGCGGTGGGTCAGAGGCAGAGTCCTATTTTTCTTCTTTTGGCTGGCTGAGCATGTGAGGTGAGGTACAGAGCACCAATTGTCTCCCTGTAGCCTCAATATGCATGTGCAGGATATGTACAGATAAGGATTGAGAGAATGGATCTTGGGAAGTGATCTTTCTGATTTAGCTCTGCATTATTTTGAGTTTTAGCTACATCGTTGCCCTTGCAGGAATGGAAGTGGACCATGACGTGGTGGGATAAAATGGTATTAAAACTGTATTGTGATATTATGTTATAATGCCCCCGATGACGTTATATAATTAAACGAGCTGGGAATCTGTATTATTACTTTTTAAATAAGCTTTTAACTATTTATATAGAAATAACAATAAATATACCTTTTATTGTATATATGCCCATGCATTGGGACTGTGTTCTGTCTCTGTGATTCCTGCTGGGAAGCTGAGGAAAAAGAGTGGACCAGATATATTTGGGAATTATGTGCTTATATACTGAGATGTTGGTTGAGCCACCAATTCTTATCAGTACCCAAGAGTGGGTCTTGAAAGTCGGAATCATTCTAAAACGCTACTCACAGAGACACTTTTGTGCTTTTGTTTCTGTTTTGTATTTTCTTGTATGTGGTCTATGTGGGTTGATGGATCACTAGGCCAGGTGACCGCACACACATACACAGCAGAATCCTAGACAAGAGAAGAAAATTATTGACATTCCTTTGTGATTGCTACATTCAAACATGTTTTTTTGTTGGGTAACAATATTTGAATCTTGCAAGGTTAAAAAGATATTTTATTTCACAGGCACATGTTTGAATAAATATATTGTTTGAAATAATTCTGTTTTAATCAAGAATGAATGTACACTTAAAACACATTGGTTTTATAGGTGTGTGTGTGTGTGTGTCTGTGTGTGTGCGCATAGGAATGTGTAGACGCACACACTCACACATATATTTTCTTCTTTATAAAAGTCAGTTTCTGTAATACAGTTTTACTACCACCAACATGCCCATGCAGTCCTCCTACTAGATTCCCCTTACCCCTGCCCCTAGCACACTGGATGGTTATAATAACAGCAGTGTTTAAGCACACCACACAGCTGTTAGCGTGTGGAGTTATGTTTTGTCTGTCTTTGTGAACATAATATATGATCTCTGGGATAGCTCAAGTGAATAATCTCCTGATTGCCTCTCTCTGTGTGACTTATCAGTCAAAAATTATTTTTTAAACTGCCCTGTCTGTCAGCGTTATTGTATATGTTACTGTCCACAAATCACACCCATACTCCCTGAAACTGCAAACAACTCCACCTCTCTGTCTGTACCTGAAATGAGTGCTAGTAACACAGTATGTCAAGTTGTACCCCTTGTCTATTTGTCTTGTCTTGAATTAATGCGTCTCAGCCTGGCTGTGACTGCTCAGGTAGGAAGAATCAACTGCATATTGTTCTGTCACTTAGTCCAAATGTTTTTGGTTTGTTTTTTAAACATCACTATTTCCCATCACACCCACACCCAGAGAACAACTGGCAGGGTCTACCACCAACATTCCTACCAAGCAACTCCAGCTCCCTCTTTTTGCCAGTCTGTCTGCACCAGATAGTATCACAAATTCAGCTGCTCTCTCTCTCTCTCAGTCAAGTTCAGACTAACAACTTGAGGGACACTGACACCCCGTTTCTGCTAGCACAGTGAGAATGTATTGTAGACACAGTTAAAATAGGATGGAAAATATTTTTATCATTGATTTTAATGCAATGAAAATGAAGGGAAAAGCAGTAAATTGCTGTTTTTGCATGTTTTTCTTTTGAGGTAAAAAGTTTGGCACATCTCTATCCCTTGGCTTACAAGGATACTGGGCTAAACAAGGAAGCATATAACTTAAAGGGGAACCATGCTCTAGGAAAATGTCCTTTACAAAGTAGTCAGGTGTATCAATTTAACCTTTTTTGCATTGTCACATTTCCTCACAAAAAACAAAGGGGCTTTCTTAGTAAGGGTCACTAGCAATAGAATACTACAGAGACTACAGCTACATAGGAAGGGTCAGGTTTGAAAGTCATTCAGTAGCAGTTTATGACAAATGTGCATACAGCAACAAGAGACGGAGCTTCAGAATTTCAGATTCTCACAGTTAAGTTTCTTATTCGATCAGCCTTTTCTGACCACCCCATTGGTTCTTCAGCTGATCTACCCAGATTTGCAATGCAGCCTCAGCTACCTCAGCAGGTCTGCTTTCAGAGGAGAAGACCTGCCAAATAGAGTCATGTAACAGTTGCCTTTTAACTGCTTGGATTGAAGAAATGTCACCAAACCATTACTAAAAGGTATATTATGTTTTCACAAGCTGTTTAATGTGTTTTTCCAATCCTGATATAATTAATTTGTCACTGAAAGCAAATTACTACTGAAACACATGGTTGTGTTTTATAGACTATGAGCCAACCTACTTAACCTGTTTCTCATATTTTCCTTTTTTGTTTTATTTATTTATTTTACATTTTGGACCATAGTTCAAACACAGTTCTCTGTTAACATTTAACACCGACATAATTCAGCAACTAATAAAGATATATCAAATGTAATACTTCTCGTGAGGTTTTACCATTTAGGCAATTAATAATTAATATATTACATTTTTGTTTAATGTCAGTGTAAGGAGCCATTGTGGATGCTTTCATCTGTGTACTTTTTGATGATAATAACTGGATTTTTTATTGATCCCAGACATCTGGATTCTGTTAGTGTTATAATTTGACATGGTAATTAGTGATGAGCGAGCGTGCTCGGCCGATGCTCGGATCGGCTCGAGCATCGCTCTGCTCGGCACATGGCGGTACTCGTCGAGTACCGCCATGTGCTCTCCCGCCATGTTCGGGTGGCGGGGATCTGTGCTGGAAGAGGCACAGATCCGAAGACGCTCCGCTGGACCACCAGGGACTGGAGGTACGGGGGCATTGCGGAGATGAAGGGGGCATTGCGGAGATGAAGGGGGACATTGTGGAAGAGGGGCATAGACTCTATGCCCCTCTTCCACAATGTCCCCCTTCATCTCCGCTATGCCCGTCTTCCACAATGTCCCCCTTCATCTCCGCTATGCCCCTCTTCCACAATGTGCCCCTTCATCTCCGCTATGCCCATCTTCCACAATGTCCCCCTTCATCTCCTCTATGGCATAGAGGAGATGAAGGGGGACATTGTGGAAGAGGGGCATAGCGGAGATGAAGGGGCACATTGTGGAAGAGGGGCATAGCGGAGATGAAGGGGCACATTGTGGAAGAGGGGCATAGCGGAGATGAAGGGGGACATTGCGGAGATGAAGGGGGCATTCGGAGATGAAGGGGGCATAGCGGAGATGAAGGGGGCATTGACCAGGCACCCTCCCCTCATCAGAGCAGGGGGTGCCTGGTGTCGACCCATTCATTTCAATGGGGCTCGGGTGCTCGGCCGAGCACTCGAGCCTCAGGGGGTGCTCGGTCAGAGCACCCGAGCACCCGAGCATCGGGGTGCTCGCTCAACACTAATGGTAATATGTTTTACCAAAGTTATTGAGGAGGAAAAAAATAGCTTTGATAGTATAGCGCAAAAATGGAAAAAATATGGATTTGTCACGGTTCGCAGAAAAGTTCAGGAGTCAGTACGGTATAGTTAAATGCAATTTATTGATAGTAGTAGGTAGGCAAATATATACAGAAGTAACAAGCAGAGGGTTACTAGCCAGCGAGAACAGTTATCAGAAATAATAGGCTGCCAGGCTTGACCACAATGCTAGAGACTAGGTCTCAGCCACTGGTAGTCTCTACCGGAACCAGGAACAGAACAGGAGCCGGAACTGGGTCAGGAACAGGAACACAGGATCTTGATCCGAAGTGGAAGATGTATCGACGCAAGCCTGCCGTCAGTAAGGAGAGGACTCTGACTCAGCCTGCAGTCAGAGAGGAAGTAGATAGCTGACTCAAGCCTGCAGTCAGTATCAGAGCTGGTCTACCAGAGAACCAGGTCCACACTAGGTTGGATGTCTGCAAGGTAAAGGATCAAACGTAAGAGTAGTCAGACAGAGCCACAAGTCAGCACCAGAGGGGGTAGTCAGACAAGCCAGGTCATGCACAGTTCAAGTAGTCAGCCAGAGCCACAGGTCTGCACCAAGTTGGATGTCCATTAATAGGAATACACAGAAGAATAGTCAGACAGAGCCACAGGTCAGCACCAGGTTGGATGGAAGACAAGCCAGGTCATACACAGAGCCTGAGGTAAGAGAACTGCTAAGCACAACAACACAAGGGCAACTGAGTCAGGACTCAGTCTGCTTTTTAAACCCCTCCACAGGAAGTAGGTAGGAGGAACAGCTCAGATGGAGGAAGTAGGTAGGAAGAGACTATGGGAAGCAAACACATAAAACGGAGGCCTGCTGCATGCTTGAAGCCTTGCGCCTGTAGATGACGCTGAAACTAAGGTAAGCTGTAACAGAATTATACTTTATCTGGCTGAGTAAAACAAGGGTACTAGCACTGCAGAGAAATGCTTTGTTCAAAAGTTAGTGTAGCTCAGACTTGCATTTTATGGAGTATTTTTTCCATGGTCTGAAACATGATTGTAACAGTGTTGCTACAGCAGTCTATGGGCAGCTATTGTTAGTGCAAATAACCCTTGATAGGTTACTGTACAAAAAGCATCATTATAATAAGTATTGTACCCAAAATACATTAGAATGAGAAGTAACAACGTTTTAATAAAATGCCCCTCAGTAATTGGAGTATCCTTGTTTTACGAGTCAGGATAAACACTGATATATATTTTATACATTTTACTGTCCATTTAAAGGTTTCATGACCCCAATGTCACTCTGGATAGAGTTTCCAAAATATTTTGTTTTTAGGACTTAAAAGAACATGTTCTCTTATAATTCACATCTCTGGAAAAAAGTCCCCAAAAATGTCTTAGTTTTTATGTTCTGGTGTGTTGTTACTTTATATAATTATATATAAGTTATTATATAACTTAACTTATCCAAGACCGACCTCCTTATCTTCCCTCCTAAATCCTGCACAACACCTCCATTCTCTATAACTGTTGAAGGCTCCACAATTTACCCTGTAGACAAGGCCCGCTGCCTCGGGGTAACTTTGGATTCTTCCCTTTCCTTCTCCAACCACATTAACAATGTTACCAAAACCTGTCGCTTCTTTCTTCGGAATATAGCAAAAATCCAGCCATTCCTCTCTCACTCTACAACAGAAACCCTCATGCATGCTCTTATCCTTTCTCGCTTGGACTACTGCAACTCTTTACTTACTGGTCTTCCTACTAACCATATCGCTTCTCTTCAATCAGTTCTTAATTCAGCCACCAGAATACTCTTCCTCTCCTCCAGAACAGTACTCACCCCACTACTCCTAAAATCACTGTCATGGCTTCCCATAAAGCAGCGTATCACATTCAAAATCCTCCTCGTCACCTTCAAGGCTCTCCATCACTTGTCCCCGCCTTATATCTCATCTTTGATATCCCGCCATATTCCTGCACGTCCACTACGCAGCACACATGCTGGACAACTCACTGCCCCTTTAACCACTATCGCTGTTTCACGATTGAAAGCTTTCGCACATGCTGCCCCCTACCTCTGGAACTCCCTACCACCCAGTATTCGCCAAGCCTCAACCCTCAACAATTTTAAATCTAAACTAAAAGAGCACCTTTTATCTCTAGCAATAGCATAATATGGAAACTTTATCATTATTATCATAAGCCAAACACTGCACTTTCTCCTCTACCAGCTTGTATCTGTATGTCACCCATCCTATACTTAGATTGTAAGCTCTACGGGACAGGGACCTCTTATCCTAATGTACACTCACCTGTCGTTCCCCTTATGACTGCCTATATAAGCACTTATTGTACCCCTGCTGTATTAAATGTAATCTGTAAAGTGCCAAGTATACCGGTTGGCGTTATATAAATAAAAATATACAATATATACAATATAATTCAGTATACAAGTTACTTAGTGACTAGGGATGGGCAATGGTTTTGCCTCAAAAGCAAAACATGCAGAAAATGACACTCCCTGCTTTCCACAAGAATTCCAGTGAAAATGCATTTTCTTCCATTTATTTCTTTGCACTGAAATCAATAATAATTATGTAAGTTGGCTCCATCTGAAGAGTTTATACCATGCATTCCCCACTGTGCTAACACACCAGTATAAAAGCGGTTTTCATTTACAAAATGTTGTCACTTGTCAGTCTGTGCTTGGGCGAGATGGAGAAAGTGCTGACATTTTGAGCTAGCTAGTATAGAAGCAGGCATGTAATATGAGGGAGGTAGAGTAGCTTGATTTAGGATTATTGGTGGTAGACCCTTGTTCTCTGGACAGATGGGGTGCAGGGAGAGTAGATGTGAAGGGCAAGCCTGAGACTTGACTGAGACTAAGTGGTAGTCAGATGCTACACAGAAAAACATAAAACATCATACATTCAAGACAAGACAAAAAGATAGCAAGGTACTGTGTTACACACACACACTTCTACACCCAAACAAGAACAAGAGGAACAAGCATTTACTATGGTGTGGTGAATTCTGGTGCTGCACAAGCTGCTGTGTGATTTATCCTTTAATCCTGATTCTGAAGCAAACAGGATATATTTTACTGTAAAAATTAACACTTCAGTCTTTGGGCAATAAATAGAAACGTTGACACAACCTATTATTGTAGAGGCAGAAAGATAAAGAGAGTGAGCTGGAGTTTCTTGATTTAAGGAATATTGGAACTAACCAGGTCTCTGGATGGTTGCAGGGAGTGTGATTTATAGGCAGTGACGTATGTGTCAAGATTTTGCTGAGAACCTCTATTCTGCTTATTGATTCTGATGTCTGAGCTAATCTAGTGCTCTGCTATCCACTGCTGCTGTCTTCTGAGTTTCTGGCTCAGGCTGATCAGCTGACCTCTCTGATTGCTCACACCACTGTTATCAGCCAACCCTCCTAGGGTATTTAAAGCAGCTTGGCTCACTTCCTCATTGTCCTTGTGTTTGTTTGCTGACCTGTTGCTGCTGGCTGCTGTGGATTTTCCTGTGCTCCTGTTTACTGTGTTCCAGACCCTTGGCTTGTTCCAGACTTCACTGACATCTGTGCTTCTGACCCTTGGCTTGTTCCTGACATTGCAGACTTCTGGTTTCCTGACTCCAGCTTGGCTCAATACCTGTCTTGGTTCCTGACCATGGCGTGTCTTTTGGTTTATGCTCTTGGATCATGCTTCTGTTTTTGTTTCATTAATAAAGGTGTATTGCATTTTACACTTTTGTGTCTTGTGTGGTTCCTGGTCCCTAACAGTACACAGGGACCATGAACTCAGGAGACGCAGGCAATCCACTGAATATTTTTTTCAGGCTGGACCAGGTAGACCAGTGCATGGACCAGTTTGCTGCAGCCCTCCAGGCTTTGTTGCTCGGTATTGAGCATCTGGTTCCACAGCCTCAGCAGTCCTTGGCACAGGCTGACCCTATAGCTGCTGCCGCAGCTGGTGCAGTGTACTGGTACAGTGTGTAGTCAGCACTCATGAGTGCGCCGTGGAAATCCTTTGTTGTTCACCAGCAAGCATGCAGCCAGAACAGGTTTTATTGCAGCTGGTTACATAGTTAATGACTGAAGGATGTCTAACTAGCAGCAGTGTTGGTAGACATATATATTTTTTTAATTTAATAAGCATCTAATACCATGAAAGTATGTGGCAGGAGTGGAAAAATAACCACAATACAGAGATGCATACATCACATGTAGTGGTATTAACAGCACTGAGGAGGAGAAAGATGTATTTGCACAGATTCCTCCACAACAGCACAACCAGTGCTATAATGATGAATAACTGACAAATAATGCAATTTTATCCAATCACCATAATTCTTCTCCTCCTCCACCTCCCCTGAAGTCATGGGTGTGAGAATACTGGGGACAGAGACTGTGCAGTTACCAACAACTGTACTGTGCTCAGTCTGTGAAAAAGTTGTGAAGAGGTGGAAGGAGGGATCAAACCGTGGCACATCTGCGCTAATTAAGCATATCCAACATAACCAATCTGAGGTTTATGTTGGCAGTATTATACCCTTCTGCAAGAAATCAGGTTCTGTTACTGTCAATGTGTCCTTTGTTTGCCCGCAACAACAATCATGAGGATTTGTCCTAAAATCCCACACTGATATACGGAGGATAAAACTACAGCTACAGACTGTCCACCATTTACAATACACATGACTCATTGCAGGGACGGTCAATTATTTTTAGTAATCATCGGGTGGTGAGGATGACCAATGGGAAATCAGTCACCCTCCACCACTAGTCATTTGTTGTAAGTTGTCAGTTCACCAGCCCACCACCAACAGAAACATTCATGTTCAAGGCTTACCTTGCAGTAGGACTACTCTAAGTGCATAATTTTCTTCCAAGGCTTACCTTGACTTAGATCTCAGCTTGCTAACTGATTTTTCAAGGTTTTTATTGCCATAGGTCTCATTTTGCTAACAATTATTTTTAAGTCTTGCCTTAATTTTTACCAAGACTTTCCTTGTTGTAGATCTTAGCAAGCAAACATTTTTTTCTGCTAGCAAGAGCATAACCATCTACCCCATCTCCAGCTTAAATGGAGGTCTCTACTAGTGCTAATAACTCTTTCAAGGCTTATGTTGATATAGGCCACAGCCTGCTAAACATTTTTTCAAGGCTTATTTTGCTGTAGTCCAAATATTGCATGTGACTATGTTTTGAAGTCCCGAGAGCACCCCACTGTTTTAGTGGTTTAAGTAGAGGTACAGCTAATCGGTGCCTACTCTGTTTTTTCGAACATATACTTTGCTGTAGCCCTCAACCTGTTAACAATTTAAGTTTCCATAGGACTCAGACTGCTAACAATTTTTTTCAATGCTTATTTTGTTGTGGCCCTCAGCTTTCTACCAATTTTTTTCAAAGCATCTTGCTATATGTGTCAACCTGCTAAAATATTTTTGATACTAACCATGCTGTAGGCCTCCATTATTTTTAAGGCTTACATTCATTTCCCAAGGCTTTCCTTGTTATAGATCTCAGCAAGCAAACATTTTTTTCAATACATACATTGTCATTGTCCTCAGCCTGCTAGCAAGAGCATAATCACCTTCCCCATCACCAGTTAAAACAGCGGTCCCTACCAGCTTGAAAACAACTTTGTTCAAGGCTTATGTTGGCGTAAGACTAAGTCTACAAGCATTTTTTCAAAGATTACCTTGCAGTAGGCCTCAGCCTACCTACATTTTTTTCAAAACTTATGTTGCTTTAAGACTCATCCTGCTAACAACTTTTACTTTCAGCTTGTGGATTTCTCCACTTCTGCACTCAGCAACAGTAGCATTGCAGTGGGAATTCTCACAGCCACAGAAAGTATAGTTAGAAATTGCCAAGCTCGCTTGAGAACTTAATTGGCAGTAGTGAAAAGTCAGAAATGTTCATTGAATTTCTATCAGCAGGATTTTCCCACAAAAGAAACTTCTCTGGCACACAAAGGGTTACGTTTAGTGTTGAGCGAGCATGCTCGGCCGATGCTCGGATCGGCTCGAGCATCGCTCTGCTCGGCACATGGCGGTACTCGTACGAGTACCGCATGTGCTCGCCCGCCATGTTCGGGTCTCCTCCCCGCACGTTTTGCGGCTGCTGCGCAGCCAATAAACGTGCAGGGAGGCTCTGACATCGGTGTAATGCCAGCAGCCATGTTGGCTGCTGGCATTACACTGATTGGCTGGCCAGAACCCGTGGTCAGGTGCTGTATAGCACCTGACCATCGAGTTCGGCTCAGTCTGAGCCAGGGAGAGCTGAGGATAGGAAGGGAAAGGCAGTGTAGGGAGGAAAAAACAAAAATTGTGACAAAAAAGAACCAAAAGTCCTTTTTAGGACTACTGTGTGTGGGGGCAGCAGGTTATATTGTGTGTGGGGGGAAAAAAACAAAAAAAAAAAAAAATATTCTGTTTAGTGTGAAAAGTTGCAGATTAGAGCACATTCTGTTTAGTGTGCACAGTTGCAGATTAGAGCACATTCTGTTTAGTGTGCAAAGTTGCAGATTAGAGCACATTCTGTTTAGTGTGCAAAGTTGCAGATTAGAGCACATTCTGTTTAGTGTGCAAAGTTGCAGATTAGAGCACATTCTGTTAAGTCTTCAAACTAAAATATCAAAGTCACGTATTCCATTCAGTGTGCGTCGCCGCAGTTTAGCAGCACATTCTGAGTACTGTGCAGAGTTGCAGAATAGGAAGAAATACTGTTAAGTCTTCAAACTAAAATATCAAAGTCACATATTCCATTCAGTGTGCTTCGCCGCAGTTTAGCAGCACATTCTGTGTACTGTGCAGAGTTGCAGAATAGGAAGAAATACTGTTAAGTCTTCAAACTAAAATATCAAAGTCACATATTCCATTCAGTGTGCTTCGCCGCAGTTTAGCAGCCTATTCTGTGTACTGTGCAGAGTTGCAGAATAGGAAGAAATACTGTTAAGTCTTCAAACTAAAATATCAAAGTCACATATTCCATTCAGTGTGCTTCGCCGCAGTTTAGCAGCCTATTCTGTGTACTGTGCAGAGTTGCAGAATAGGAAGAAATACTGTTAAGTCTTCAAACTAAAATATCAAAGTCACATATTCCATTCAGTGTGTTTCACCGCCGTTTAGCAGCCTATTCTGTGTACTGTGCAGAGTTGCAGAATAATAAGAAATACTGTTAAGTTTTCAAACTCAAATATTAAAGTCACATATTCCATTCAGTGTGTTTCACCGCAGTTTAGCAGCCTTTTCTGTGTACTCTGCAGAGTTGCAGAATAATAAGAAATACTGTTAAGTTTTCAAACTCAAATATTAAAGTCACATATTCCATTCAGTGTGTTTCACCGCAGTTTAGCAGCCTATTCTGTGTACTCTGTACAGTTGCAGAATAATAAGAAATACTGTTAAGTTTTCAAACTCAAATATTAAAGTCACATATTCCATTCAGTGTGTTTCACCGCAGTTTAGCAGCCTATTCTGTGTACTCTGTACAGTTGCAGAATAATAAGAAATACTGTTAAGTTTTCAAACTCAAATATTAAAGTCACATATTCCATTCAGTGTGTTTCACCGCCGTTTAACAGCCTATTCTGTGTACTCTGTACAGTTGCAGAATAATAAGAAATACTGTTAAGTTTTCAAACTCAAATATTAAAGTCACATATTCCATTCAGTGTGTTTCACCGCTGTTTAACAGCCTATTCTGTGTACTCTGTACAGTTGCAGAATAATAAGAAATACTGTTAAGTTTTCAAACTCAAATATTAAACTCACATATTCCATTCAGTGTGTTTCACCGCAGTTTAGCAGCCTATTCTGTGTACTCTGCAGAGTTGCAGAATAATAAGAAATACTGTTAAGTTTTCAAACTCAAATATTAAAGTCACATATTCTGTGTAAGATGAAGAAGGCGGGTAAAAAGGGACGGGGAAGTGGACGTGATCCTGAAAGTTCAGGGCGCGGGTCAGGACGCGGAGAAACTGTGCCTGGTGCCAGAGCACAAGAAAGAAAGACATCCACCATACCTAGCTTCATGTGTAATTTTACAGGGCGTCGCAGGACATCACTCTCGAGGTCCGACCACTGCGAACAGGTGGTCGGTTGGATGACAGCTGATACTGCTTCCAGTCGGTTAAGCACCACCCTGTCTTCCACCAAGTCCACTCTCAGTAGCCAAGAGTCTGGTCAACATAATCCTCACTCTGATCATCCTTCCTCCCACCATACACGGTCTGGTCAAAGAAGTGATCCCACACTGGGATATAGTGAGGAGCTCGTCTCATCACCAATCCTTCATTTGACCCTCTCTCCAAGCACGCTTGCAGAGGAACATGACATCTTGTGCCCTGATTCACAACCTCTAGAGGCTACCCAATCTCAAGAAGATGACAGATGTGAACGGCATTTAAGGTCAAAGGAAGTAGTGGATGATGATGATGATGATGAGACACAGTTGCCATTAAATCAACCACTATTTCCGTCTCAAGACCTTGTTGAGGAGAATGTTATACAGTTGTCAATGACTGAGTATGTGGTGGGATCAAGACTTGAGGAGGATGATCAGAGTGAGGAAGTGGAGGAGGACTTGGTGGACGATGAGGTGACTGACCCCACCTGGGAAGGTGTAGAGCCGAGCGATGACAGCAGTCCTGAGGGTGAGCCATCTGCAGCACCGCAACAGGCTGGAAGAGGCAGTGGTGTGGCTACAGAAAGAAGGCGGACCGCACCAAACCGGCCCGCAAATGTTCCACGGAGCACCCCCTTGCGTAAATCTACCTTGCCAAGGGGTAGGTGTTCCGCGGTATGGCGTTTTTTTAAGGAAAGTGCGGACGACAAAAGAATTGTAGTTTGCAACCTGTGCCACACCAGAATGAGCCGAGGCATGAACACTAGAAACCTCACCACCACCAGCATGATCCGACACATGGCATCCAAGCACCGTAGTAAGTGGGAGGAACGCCTGGATCGCCCATCTGTGTCTGCAGGCCACACCACTGCCTCCTCTTCCCCTGTTTTCGGTGCCGGCCAATCGCCTGTCGAAGGCGCAGGCCCGCATACCTCCCGCCCTGCACCTGTAGCATCTGAAGCACCATCAGCGACCACATCCACTTCCCTGTCCCAGCACAGCGTCCAAATGTCGTTACCCCAGGCATTTGAGCGCAAGAGAAAGTACCCAGCCACCCACCCACAGGCCATAGCACTAACCTCACACCTTTCCAAATTACTGGCCATCGAAATGCTGCCATTTAGGCTTGTGGACACTGAGTCCTTCCGCAGCCTGATGGCAGCAGCTGTCCCTCGGTACGCGGTCCCCAGCCGCCACTACTTTTCCCGGTGTGCCATCCCCGCATTACACCACCATGTGTCCCGTAACATCACCCGTGCCCTGACCAACGCAGTTACTGGGAAGGTCCACTTAACGACTGACACATGGACAAGTGCTTGTGGCCAGGGACGCTACATTTCCCTGACGGCACACTGGGTGAATGTCGTGGAGGCTGGGAGCGACTCGGACCCTGGGATGGCACGGGTGCTACCCACGCCGAGGATTGCGGGCCCTACCTCCATCAGGGTTTCCACCAGCACCTACGTTATTGGCTCCTCCTCCTCCGTTTCCACCTCCGAATTCTCTACACACACCGCCACTCCCCCATCAGCCAGTAGCTGGAAGCAGTGTAGCACTGCAGTGGGGAAGCGTCAACAGGCCGTGCTGAAGCTGATCTGCCTTGGGGACAAACAGCACACGGCCTCAGAGCTGTTGCAGGGGATTAGTCACCAGACCGAGCAGTGGCTCTCGCCACTCAACCTGCAACCAGGCATGGTTGTGTGTGATAATGGGCGTAACTTGGTGGCGGCTTTGGAGCTCGGCAAGCTCACACACGTACCATGCCTAGCGCATGTATTTAATTTAGTGGTGCAGCGATTTCTAAAAACCTACCCCAATGTGCATGATCTCTTGACCAAGGTGCGCCGCGTGTGTGCACATTTCCGTAAGTCATCAACAGCTTCAGCCGGCCTGTTGAAGCTGCAGCAGCGCTTACAATTGCCAGCTCACCGGCTGCTGTGTGACGTGAGCACGCGCTGGAACTCCACCTTCCACATGTTGGCCCGGCTTTGTGAGCAGCAGAGGGCAGTAGTGGAGTACCAGCTGTTACACGGTCGTCGCCTCTCCGTTCAACTTCCTGTAATCAGAAGTGAGGAGTGGGAATGGATGTCAGACCTCTGTGAGGTTTTACGCAATTTTGAGGAATCGACACAGATGGTGAGCGGCGATAACGCTATTATCAGTGTAACCATCCCACTTCTGTGTCTACTGAAACGCTCGCTGCTCACAATTAAAACCGACGCTTTGCATGTGGAAGAGGTGGAAATGGGGGAGGAAGAGCTTACACAAGGTGATAGCCAGAGCACCCTCACTTCGTCTTCTCAGCGACAATTGGAGGAGGCGGAGGAGGAGGAGGAGGAGGAGGAGGAGGACACGGTTGTCTCCGCTACAGAGGGTAGCCATGGAACTTTAGTTCCATCTCTTCAGCGTGGGTGGGCAGAAGAGGAGGAAGAGGATGAGGAGATTGAGAGTCATCCTCCTGGTGAGGACAGCGAAATCTTGCCTGTTGGTACTCTGGCACACATGGCTGACTTTATGTTAGGCTGCCTTTCCCGTGACCCACGCGTTACACGCATTTTAGACAACACGGATTACTGGGTGTTCACCCTTCTGGACCCCCGCTACAAAGAGAATTTCTCATCTCTCATTCCTCCGGTGGAGAGGACAAGCAAAATGGTGCAATACCAGAAGGTTCTTGTTGAAAAATTGCTCCAAAATTTTCCATCTGACAACGCTGGCGGCAGAGTACGTGCTACCTTGGCCAACCGAGAAGGGGAGAAAAGGGGAGCACACAGCAGTTCCGAGAAAGGCAGGGCAACACTCTCCAAGGCGTGGGACACCTTCATGACACCCCGCCAGCACCCTCACCCTGATGCGCAGCCTAGTGTCACAAGGAGGGAAAAGTTTTGGAAGATGGTGAAGGAGTACGTAGCAGACCGTGTCAGCGTCCTCAATGATCCCTCTGTGCCTTACAACTACTGGGTGTCCAAGCTGGACACGTGGTATGAACTGGCACTCTATGCCTTGGAGGTGCTGGCCTGCCCTGCCGCCAGCGTTCTGTCTGAGCGGGTATTTAGTGCTGCTGGTGGCATCATAACAGATAAGCGTATCCGCCTTTCCACCGACAATGCTGATAGGTTGACACTTATAAAAATGAACAAGGCCTGGATTTCCCCTGACTTCTCCACTCCACTGGAGGAAAGCCCCGGGGGAACATAAACTCACTTTATATATGTTATTTACAATGATGGGAATACTCTGTATTCCCATTCACCCCTTCCACCCAAAAAACGGGTATATGGTTGACTCTTAATCTTCTCATCCTCCTCCTCCTCTTCCATATGCCCTGGGATATAATTTTTATATAGGGCCAGCTCACCAGCGGGCCCTGTGATATAATTTTTATATAGGGCCAGCTCACCAGCGGGCCCTGTTTGACAATTTTTATATAGGTCAGCTCACCAGCGGGCCTTCTCATATAATGTTTTATTGGGTCAGCTCTCTAGCGGGCCCTCTCATATAATGTTTTATAGCGTCAGCTCACTAGCGGGCCTTAGCATATAATGTTTAGGATGGTCAGCTCTGCAGCAGACCCTCACCCATAATGTTTTAGATGGTCAGCTCAGCGCACGTTTCCCTCTTAATCATGGCCTCAGTTCTGAAAATCAAGGAAATTTTTGGGAGAATTTGCCTCTGCGCACGTTTCCCTCTTAATCATGGCCTCACTTCCGAAAACCAAGGAAATTTTTGGGAGAATTTGCAGATGATATACAAGTAAATATACAGCAAATATTGTTTGGTAACAATTTTTCGCCTAAAGTCGTTTTTATTTTCCTTTTTGTGTGTTTTATGGTCAGTCTGTAAAAATGGCGTACTACGGGCGAAAGATCGTTCCCAGCAGCGATGTTGGAGTCCAAGATGCATCCAGACATCCTCCCTATGCTGTCCCTGAACCATTTCTGTGGTGTTTCCATCCTTTTCTGCCCTTTTCCTATGGACCAGGCACCCTCCCCTCATCAGAGCAGGGGGTGCCTGGTGTAATGCTCGAGTCCTCCCATTGACTTCAATGGGGCTCGGGTGCTCGGCCGAGCACTCGAGCCTCAGGGGGTGCTCGGTTAGAGCACCCGAACACCCGAGCATTGGGGTGCTCGCTCATCACTAGTTACGTTTAATGTGTTTCCTGCAATAATCTCTATGGGTATAATTTTCCACATTGATTTCTATGAGGAAGTGATACACAGGAAGAGTATCCAGGCCAAATTCTTAATAGAGTCCTACAATTAAGCAAATTGAGAGCCATTTATTTCAAAAGTATAATTTCTTTTTAATGAACACATTAAATTAAAAGACATTGGGACTGAACCCTTAGGCACTTTACCTTACACCTTTCGACAAACTTGAAAATGTTCCATTTTCAGAAACTCTCTGCATTCCGTCATTTAACCAGTTTCTACCCATATACAGATATCTTCCCTCAAGCTGATCCATTTAAATTTATGCTGTAATGGCTTGTGATGCACAAAATCAAATGTTTTTGAAAAATCCAAGTATACTAGATGCACAAAAAATCCTTTGTCCAAGTTACTAGCTGCAATTTAATTAAATTGCTACTAGATTTGCTTGACAAGATGTACACTTCATAAAACTGTGCTGACCTTAATCAATAACCTTGTTGTTCAACACAAGTAGTCTTGAATACTTACCTTTAGTATATTTCCCCACTATAGAAGTGGGGATAATAATGGTACTACATCTGTTCTCTCCAATGGAATTACTCAATGCCTGATGAGTCAGTAAAAAGGTTAACATCCTTGCAGCTACTGAATTAAGCTATCTAAATCCCCATTACTTTATCTCTACCTTAAACATGTACAGCCTCTTTGAACTTTGTTCTAAGTACTGTATATGATAGAAGAAATACTGTACTTGTCCCTGTTTGCCAAATATCTTTTAGTGTTCCTTCTTGTGCATATACTGATGAAAATACTTTGTTTAGGGCTTCTTCCATGTCCTAATCCTCAGTTTACTTGACAAAGTTTTAAGGGGCCCAATATCTGCCTAAATCTTTTTGCTTTGTAAAAGCTTGCATCATTTGCTTTCACAGATTTTATAGTATTATTTACACATTTTAACCAGTGCATCTGTCCCTTCTGATAAAGGATTTGTGTCATTTTTTCCTCCCTATTTTGCAATGACCTCATTATTAAACCACAATGGCCTTAAATTGGTCCTTTTATACTTGTTCCTCACTGGTATATACCCTTCATAGGGTAAAATAGTTCATAAAGAAAAACAAAACGAGAAAGGTAGTTCTAAAACTACTCACATTTCCAATATGCTACAGTAGAATGCATACACAACTGAACAGGCATGCACTGTTACTGCCCCACACAGATCTGCACAACAGGTAATCCATCAGCTGTTCCCATCAGGATGCACTGTAACCTCCATAACATGAAAAAACACAGCAACAACCACACAACAGGAAAACAAAGAGGAGCACATACAGTGCGGAATGCAGTTTAAAATCAGTAATACATAAATTACACACTTGATGTATATAACTATAAGCCCCAAGGTATAACCATTCCAGATCACAACAGGGGAAATAATCCTGCCCCTGCACAGACTTCTCCAGTCCAGCAACACAAATGTGTCCACAGACAGTTAAAATAAAATAAAGAACACATTTACTAAAACAGTGTGTTATAAAAACACATAAATCCCAGTCCAATGTGCTTCAGAAGTAATTTGCTTTTTCATCAGGGAAAACTGGGCTATCCAAAAACATAAAGGGACAGTTACACTTTTGGAAACCCTGATGAAAAAGATAATTCTGAACTTGTGTTCTTTATTTTACTTAAACCCCTCTGAGGACATATTTTTGTTGCTGGACAGGAGCAGCCAATACAGTGGCAGGATTATTTCCTCTGTGGTGATCTAGTCAGGCTTGTACTTCACTGCTTAGACCTCCCTACATCAGGTGAGTATACACATGTTACTGACTTCGGGTTGGATTCTGCACTGTTAGCTTCTTCTTGCTTTTGCTCTTTTGTGATATTTAGCCAAAAGTATACTGAATACATCCCATCTCTTCTCTGTGTTTTCTTCTTTGAAAGCATCATCCCAGTAAAAGAGTTCTAATGCTAGAAGTGTATAATCAGTTATGTGAAATATTTAATGTTGTAGTTTAGTGGTTCTCAAATGTTTTGATGTGGTGGAATCCTTTAAATCTACAAGAAACCCTAATAATAAAATCCATTAACCCCTTGGATGCTAGAAAGATCTCTCAGACACTTTGAAGGAATGTATTGGAGAGCAATACAAGGGTCTAACGCACCATTGGTAATAAATTAACCCTTTGAGTGCCAGAGAGGTACGCAATGCATTGCATACCCCTCTGGCACTCAAAGAGTTAAATTATTGCTAGTAATTTATGGTAAATAAGGTTAAATGATAGCCTAAAATATATCAGCCAACAGTATGTAATGGAATATGTTCATTATTTATGTATTTATTTTAAAGGAAAACCAAAACCTGCTAATAATAGCCCCCACATACTGTAGTATATCCACAGAAATCCTAATGTCCCCATACATTTGGCCCTATATTAAACCACTCCTGGTTGCTCTGTAAATCTTAGTGAACATGACAGCTGCCAGCAGGACCAATGAACTTCAGACTCTGTTCTCTTCACATGCCAAGCTTACACAGAACTGCAAAATAAAAACATAACACTGCCAGCTTCTGTCATGGTTGCCTCCATGGACATGACATCAGGACTGAATGAAGATGCTATCTACTGAACAAAGGCAAACTTTATACTGGCAATTAAGATTTTCCAGCCAAAGCAAGATAAGGGAGGGTTATTGTAAGTAAGTTAGGTTTAATATCTATTATATATGATTCTACGGGAGAGGTGAGTCACCGACTATAGCTCTCATAGAATGTACTTGTAACAGCTTCATCACTTTCTGACAGTTTGAATGATTATAACTTTTAAATAAAACAACTTCTGACATTAGGAATAGCCCTATTTTACTAATTAGGGAAAAATCCATAAACATATAGTTTTTTACTGAACCTTTAATAGTGCAGGCATGGTTATAGTGCTTATAGCAACATTGCAATGGGATTATAACATAAAATAAAACTGTGCTGTTCTTCCACACACCCACTAGTGACCCGCACTGCCTGTTCCTCCAACCTTGTCCCCTGTTTGCCATTTCATAAATAGCTCTTAGAACACACTGTTTCTTCTGGGAACGCTGAGGTTCCACAGAACCCAGTATGAGATCCACTGTTCTAGATTATCACTTATTAAATGGTTTTTCATGACAAATGTCAAATTAGAACAAATGCAGTCGATGTTGCCCAAACCCTTCCTTAACTGTATACTGGATATCATTTCTGATGAATTTGAGATCATAGGGTCCAGTAAGGTACCATCTCTATTTGGCTCCTCTACTAGCTGAAACATGAATTTGTTTGTATCACATCTCTAAACTTAGTGGCCTTTGTTATGTTGCACATAGTATTTCTCAGGCCATTCCTGGTTAAAATCTCCCATTATTTATATGCTATAATACTAAAAATGCAGCTCTGATTGATCCTCTAGGGTCCATAGGATTTTCTGGCCATAGTAAGGGTTATATTTATGTGCCTCATTATCTTATACGTTTTTGGTCAACAATGTCCTGGATTACTTTAAAATGACTATATCATATTAGAGATTGCACTGAATGGATCACAGGATATTTTAGCGCAAGATTTGCTCCATTCAGGGCTTCAATTTATTGCTGTTGGCAAGTTTATTGATGCATACATATTCAACTCCCAATCAATTACATTTAGCTGCTAAAACAACCTCAAGCTCATGAGGTTGTAAAATGTGAGCCAGGAGGACACCGGAGACCCCAACTGTCTACAGTGTAATTCCCCTTTCCACAAATACCGTATTACACTGGTTGTTTGATTGCTTCCCATTGTTCTCCAAAGTCAGCTCCTAAAATCACTGAACATGCTGAACATGCATTACACAGCATAAAACTATGTGTGAACTTCACAATAAAACTGAGGGCCGTGTCATCAAGCTAAAGCCTTGCAATTCTGGAACAGACCAATTACACCATAGTGGGAAATGGAAATCCCCTTTGATTTAAATAAGGCTTTTAACTCCTTGGAGGGAGTTGCACTAAGGCGTGATAAAGAGGTGGTAAAGTGGAGATGACGTCTCTAGTGATATCACTTCTCCAATTTGTATGTTATTATATGGAGTCTTTGCACTAAGATTTCTCTGGTGGTGGAGTCATGAGCTCCATAGAAAAATAAAGGAATTGGAGAAGTGATGACACTGGAGAAGTCATTTCCGCTTTATCACCTCTTTATCGCTCCTTAGTGCATCCCCCTTTGAATGCTAAAGAAGTCTCCAACACATTAAAAATCAATGCTTTGGAGAGCTCCCCAGCATTCAAATGGTTAAAAGCCCCATTTAGTACAATGGAATTTTTGGGATCTTTCATTTTCCCCAGTGGTACAGTTGGCTTGTTCCACAATTGCACCTCTTCAGCTTAAAGAGATAGTAATTTTTCAAAATAAGAGGAGCTCCAATTTATCTTCATAGTATTTGGGCCATGGAGAGTGTTATTTCAATACTTTCAGAGTTGTAGTACAAGAGTAATTGAATGATAAAGTATCCCCCTCCCACCCCTTTTACTGATGTAACACTGCTCACCTCAGAGCAGCAAGACTGTCCGAATGGATCACAGAGAGGGACACTCTTCAATTTGCATAACTGAAAAACCTGTCAAGGGAGGTAGGTTTTCATTGTTCTCACAGTAAGAAGATTGTCCCTTGCTGTGACCTGTCTGGTCAAGAGACCAGATTCCACATCTGAGGAGAGATGGCTTACACTAGGTAAAAGGGGCAGGAGGGGATACTTTATCATTCAATTACTCTTGAACTACAACTCTGCCAGTATTGAAATAACACTCTCCATGGCCCAAATACTATGAAGATTCATTGGAGCTAGTTTTATTTTGAAACATTACTATCCCTTTAAAGAATACAGCCCTTTGTTAATGATAATTTCTGGCCTTCACATGTACGTTTGGAATTTTTCACGTTTATTTGCCACACAGCAAAATGGAATTACAAATATTTTTTCTTAGTTTTTATGTGAGTGTGAGGCATTAACATAGTTATCATTGGGAGAACATATAAATACTTGTTTTTCATTCCACATCATTCACTTGCATAGGGTGAAATACAGCACGTCAGTTCCTTATTCTACTACATGGGTAAATATATGCCGTTGCTGTATGCTTGTTCTGGGCAGTCAAAGTTAATATTACTCAGTTAGATTCAATTTTAGATATGGAAAAACAGGTATGGAAGTAGCAGGCAGAGTGATCCTATTTAATATCCCCATGTGCAGTGAATGGAGTTTGACTTCCTGTGGCCATGTTAGTAGAAACTGTCATGTCCATCTACATGGCTGTGACACCCAGAACTGAATTAATATGTTATCTCTTGAACAAAGGTGCAATGTGCAAAATTCATAGGGGTCATTAGGATTTTAGATACAGTTTTACATAAGCAAGTTAATAATGAAAAGTGCAAAAGATTTGTAAATCCAGTTTGCCTTTTTTTAAGAATATTTTTCCAAATTAACATGGTTTAAGATGTACAAGAAGTGCATTCATATTTTCATGTTTCATTCATTTTTAACTTGTTCTTATGTTTTTATTTTTCATTTTTTTATTTAGAAGAATACATTATGCCCTGGACAGCTGTTACAGTAAAGGGTTACATATTTACACATACAGATAAACTATATATACACTCACATAAACATACTTACAAAAAATGATATACAATTACATATTGCTTTTAGATATAAAGAAGCAGTTATTTTTAGGGATTTTAGTCTTGGCAAGTTATTCCAGACTTACGTAGCTCTGAAGGAGAAGGCGGATCGTCTGGCTTCTTTCTTTTCAGTGGGGCAGAGGTTATAGTTAGTATGGAGAGCTGGAGTGAGCATAGTGCTCAAGTAGTCTGATAGCTTTTCAGAGAAATGGTTGTGTACTAAGCAAGAAAGGTGAAGGTCACTTTTAGATTTGATTGTTAGCCAAATTAGTTATTTAAAGGGATAGTAATACTTCATTATTACTATGCCCCATGTTGTAGCCCTTAAAATTTTGAATTCAACGATACCAGCAGCCTCTCAAACCTTTATGGTTTGAGAGATATCCGCTTTCAAAGTTCCCTCTACCCTGACGTCAGCATTCTATCTGACAGCAGGGGAATCCGTCCAAGGGATCAGCGGCGGCTCTGCAGCAGTGATGAGATCTCGTTATAGAAACAGAAATCCTTTACTAAAATGGTCTTCTACATGTGCTTGCAAACCAAGCACACGTAGAAGACCATTTTAGTGAAGGATATCTTTTCCTATAATGCGATCTCAGGACTCCTGCAGAGCCGCCGCTTGCTCACTGACCGGATTCCCCTGCTCTCAGCTAGAACGCTGACGTCAGGGGAAAAGCCAAAAAGAGGGAACTTTGAAAGCGGAAATCTTTCAAATTATAAAGGTCTGAGAGATGCCGCTGGTATAGTTGAATTAAGAATTTTAAGGGCTACAACATGGGGGGTAGTAATAATGAAGTATTACTATCCCTTTAAACATATCACAGTGATAGGTAGTGTAATTAAATTGGAGGACAAAGGGCATAATGAGTTTTACAGAGTGTCAAGTTTACCAAGATGGATTTGCAGCATGGGAGCATACACTGCTCCCCCATAGTTTATGACTGGAATTAACATCTGTGGAACAATACTTTTTCTTACCAGGGAACTTAAACATGATTTGTTTCTAAACAGAGCACCTATCTTAGGATAAAGCTTGAATGTTAATTTATCAATATGAAAACTAAAAGTGAAGTTGGGGTCAAGCCACATACCAAGATATTTGTAGGAGTCCACTGGGATCAGGTTACAATTAGACTTTGTTACAATAGATACATGGGTATTCTGGAATTTAAGTAGTTTTTGCTTTATACTTAATACTTAATAGTACTTAATACTATTGTGATGGTTTTGTCAGTGTTTAAGAACAGTTTGTTTGTAGCTATGCATTTTTCAGCTTCAGAGAAATCATGTTATAATACGTCCTGAAGTAGAGATATGTTTGGATTTTTAGCTTATATTATGGTGTCATCTACATACATGTGCACAGACAATGCTTCGCAAACCATTGGCAAATCATTAATAAATAGAGAAAATGATGAGAGAGCAAAGAATGGAACCTTTTTACTTTGAGTGGAAGGGAAATTTTGGCCGCAATAGATACATGTTGTGTCCTGTCTGATAAATAGGATCGGAACCAGTTTAGAGAGTGATTACCCAATCCTGAACTTTTGAGTTTTTTATCAGAATATTATGGCCTACTGTATCAAAGGCCTTTTCAAAATCTAGGAAAATGGCTGCTGTGAGTTCACCATTTTCCATGCCAGTCTGGATAACATATCATGCTTTTAGGAGGGCAGTGACTGTTGAGTGATTTGAACGGAAGCCTGATTGAAGCAGGATGAAAAAAGTAGACAACCGGTAATATTTATATAGTTGCATGTGTACACATTTCTCCAGGACTTTGAGTGTGTTCGGGGAGTAGGGATATTGGTCTGTAATTTGATACTAAATTTATATCCCCACTTTTGTGGATAGGACAACTCTAGCCAGAATCTTGGATTCTGCTTGGGCAGGATGAAAGGATCCAGTCTAGTAGAATACGGTTGGATGTTTTAGGATTTATATAAGTAGGGGAGGAGGTTAGCTATGATTAACTCAATGTCTTAAACAATGAACAGAATCTTTCATTACTGGAATCCAGCCAATTAATATTAAATTCTCCAAGGACAAACAGCTTACTTTCTTGTTTTTAGCAGCAGTCTCATTGAGGTGGCGGTGGATTCTGTCCGCGATGTACCATGCTGGTGTATAGGTGGTCGTTAGATGCCAAAAATTATGATTTGTTTTGTGAAGGGAAGAGCTATTTTGCCAGCAATGTATTCATATAAATCAGAGTTACAAGAGTAATTTAAATGTGTCCAGATTAATGTAAGTGGGGGTTAATTATTTCACAGTGTTACTGTTCCTTTAAAAATGTATGAAGGAATGCATGTGAATGACCGAAATGTTAACTGATTGTGTAAACCATTAACCAGTGACATGTCAGGCCCAGTAAAGATCCTGGCACGGTCTGACTTTTGTGATCACATGCTCCTGAAGATGCACTGTGATCACTAGGGGTGTCTAAATCTGACTGTTCCAAGACCGGAGCAACCAATTTCAACCTCAGGTGATTGCTTACTTGTATCTGCTTCCCGAATGTTGTCTATGTGGTCCTTAAGGATACAATTACCAATGGACCGCCCATCATTAAGGGGTTAAAATGTTCCTGTTAGTAAATAATGCTGTTATGTTGATATTATTATGTTATCAAAGCAGGAGTAATCAAGGCAGAGGGCAGGGAGAAAGAGAATATTCATTTCAAGATGACCATTTAAAGAGAACTAAAACCTCATAATAACAGCAACCCCTCATTCACCTTACTATGGTCAGAAAATCCTAATGGCCCCTGTGAATTTTGCTTCTGTTTATGTCATATCCATGGAGGTAGACATGACAGTTTCTAGTAGAGTTTTTCAAACCGAAACAGACAGAGTTAATGAGCCTATTTAACCCTTCAAGGACTGCACAACACTTTTGCAAAGCAATTCATTGCACATCCAGTGGACTTGTCACCTTGAATTTTTTTTACATATTTGGAAACTTCATTCAAAACTCCAGCAGATGTATAGTTTAGGGAATATTAACACTTTTATTTCAGGGAAAGTCAAAGTGTCCTGGTGCAGTAGAGTGCTCCATTATCATATTAAACACCACTGTCACCTGCATTAGTACATGAAACAACACTGAAAAGTGTTCATTCATATTTGAAATGACACTGAAAAGAGCTTAATTAACATAAGAATTGTCACTGCTACCATTCGGGTACCACAATTAGCATACATTAACATATGGTAACAGGTATGCTTTTGGCTAACATGCCTGCCACCTTGGACCGTCGCACATACTTTGGTGTTACTTATGGGGTATTCAGGCTCAATGTCTCAAACATAGATCCGTAACAGGAAAGCCAAGCACTCAGCCTTTACAAAACTTAACTTTTATTTAAAACATAACAAATACATAATAAAAAACTCTTTTGATGTGTCAGACGGATCTCTCATCCAATGTTTCAGTCCCCACTGGGACTTTCATCAGGGACACACATTATGGACAATGTATGTGTCCCTGATGAAAGTTCCAGTGAGGACTGAAATGTTGACAGATCCGTCTGACACATCAATAAAGTTTTTTATTATGTTTCTATTATGTTTTAAATAAAAGTTTTATAAAGGCTGAGTGCTTGGCTTTCCTGTTACAGATTTATGTTTGGCTAACATGACACACAGGTAGTTTTTAGTGTATGCAAACATATGCAGACTTTAATCCAGGTGGCAGGTCCATATGTTGTGAGCAGAGAGGTCCTGTGGTTCAGCTAGCAACTGTCATGTCCACCTCCATGGACCTGTTATCCATAACTTTACATTAAAATGCATTTCTATCAGGACTTGGGATATCCTCATACATTACTAGACTCTGCAAAGTTAATAGGGAACTATGCTCTTTGAATACATATTTCTAACCATGTTTAACACAAGAACTTCCTTGGGTGTGTGTCCACCAAACAGCAGGCGGCTCTAGATGCTCTTTGTTTGTTTGCATTTGATTCCTGCTGTAGTATACTTGTAATTGTTTCCATTTACTAAATGATAAAGACCATTTTCTGGTTTATTTCCACAGTGGACATATTGACCCACAGCCTTGTCCCACTACACTAGGAGCCAAAACAATACTACTGACCCCCAGCTTTGTCCCAATACACTGGTAGTCACAGAACAATACTACTGATCCTCGGCCTTGCCCCACTACACTGGCAGCCACAGAACAATACTAGCGACCCCCAGCCTTGTCCCATCATGGTTGCTACAGAACCACATATCCTGACACCCCAGCCTTGGTAGCCATAGAACCCCCAAGCCTGGTCCTACAGTGGCCATAGAACCATACATATTAATCCTCCAGCCAAGTTCCACTGCTCTGGTAGCCATAGAACCATTTGTACTGACCTCCTGCCTTTTTCTTCTGTAATTGTAGCTACAGAACAACACATACTCACCCACCATCCTTGCCCCATTACACTGGTAGCCATAGATCAACACATACTGAGATCCAAGTCCTAGCTTTGTCCCACTGCACTGGTAGCTATAGAATCACACATACTGAGTCTGACCTCTCCTGGCTGGAATTCTCAGGCATAGGCAGGAACTAGAAAAGTTCTCACAGAAAGTTTCTTGGAGTTAGCATGGGGTTTTCATTTGTGGGAATTTCCACTGAAAAGTCAGCAAAGTACGTGTTTAATACAGAAATTCCCACTGGAAAAAACAGGACTTTTTGCCCACCCCTACTAATGACTCTTAAAATCCACTAGGGACAATTGGAGCCTTCTCTTTACCATGGAGGGGGGTTAACTAAAAGCAGATTTCAACAGATTTACATTAAGGTAACCGCCAGTGCAATGCAGAAAAACATCTAAATAGATTTCTAGCCTACTGTCTGAAGGACACCAACCTAGTTTGTGTTAAACAATTTAAGAGATAATTCATTTCTAGGTTATATTTCATCTTTAAAGTAA
Organism: Rhinophrynus dorsalis; assembly: GCA_037306005.1. Classification (NCBI taxonomy): domain Eukaryota; kingdom Metazoa; phylum Chordata; class Amphibia; order Anura; family Rhinophrynidae; genus Rhinophrynus; species Rhinophrynus dorsalis. The sequence continues at coordinate 191,868,661 of CM074718.1, read as the reverse complement.
TTGATTCATTTGATACAAGAAGCCTTATCCTACTAACTCATAAGAAAAATGTGGTAACACCTGAGATATCCTGAGGCTGACATTGTAACACCCTGAAGAACAGTGGAGTGTGCAACGCATTGCTTCTCAATGAGTCAGGCAACCTTCTCTCCCCAAGGGGTTAAGGAAAACTTGAGAAACCTAGTGCAGAGATGGGTAATGTGAAGCCATCCAACTGCTGCCAGACTACAACTCCCATCATTCCCTGGCAGGGAATGATGGGAGTTGTAGTCTGGCAATAGCTACAGGCTCTCCCTTGTTCACCACTGATCTATAACAAATGAATTGCACCATGGGACATGGGGTAGTGATTAAAATGGTCATGTTAACCTCTTGAATGCTAAAAAGGGATCCAGTACGTTGCAGTTTTGGGAATTTGGAGACTTTGTATTTGCCCCCTTTTATTTTGCTTCAGACGTTCTGCATGCCTTCTTAATGTCACCTTCATCCATTCCTTAGTTACCTTTGTTGATCCCATTTATTTCTTTAATAATATACCTTGGAGGGATTGGTGAACAACTGCACCGTATTCCTGCCAAGGGAGACACTTTGGGCCTTGTGTCCAATAGGTTTTAGTTATGTCACTGTAAAATATTTTTATGTTATAGGCCAAAAAAAAAGGTTTGCACCAAGATCCTCCAATGACTAGTCACACCACTGATTCCAACTCTGTAAAGTGCAAGAATCTGATGGGTTTGAGACAAGAAGCCTCATTCTATTAACTTAATAATTAGTGGAAATATTTGAGACATCCTGTATCTTAGTAGCAGTAAGCATTCCACTTCTTTACGAGTGCATAGTTAATTCCCTGCATGTTGCTCTAACAGTTCATATCTCTTCTCCAGAGGCTGCCTTTGATGTACTTAGTGCATGTTTTTCTGGTATTATCTTTGGAATGATAACACCTGATTTATTGTACCACTTGTCCTCTCATGGTTTGCCAGTACATAGAAGATGGTGGGCAATGAGTGCAAGTCATATGACATCTGTGCTATAGATAATAAAACAAAGTCATGCCATTCTACCTCAAAGAGAAAATTGCACTCAGTACAAAAGGGTAAGTCTGTAATATAGATGGAATTCTGGACACTGTTGACCCATGCCACAAAATATATCTTCTTGAATTTTATAATGAGGATCTATGGAACTACTACAATTTTCAAACATTTTTGGCTGTAAGCCAAAAATGTATTATAAATTAATCAATTGAAATGAAGTGCATCATCATAATGGTAATTAGTGACTGGCACCAATACTAGCGGCTATAGCTATTCACATTTTTTTTGGAATTCTATTGACCTCCCCCCCACATCTGACAATAAAATAGTTGCCTATTCAATAAAATATAATATGCACTATTGCCATCTTTTACATGGGCAAATATTTAATTGTGCACCATTGAGAGGGGGCAACACTCATTTGTTCAGGGCCAGGGACCAAATTATTCTCATGCTCACAATCAGCCTATATAGGCTGTAGGTGGGCACTACACCTTTGAATACCTAAATAACAGCATAGGTGACACTCACAGTCACAGCAGATGCAGGCTCAGAAACAGGCAGCAACTCTGCTCTTACTGCTACACATCAACCTGAGGGGAAAAAATTCCCTTCCAAAAAATTGACCCCAGGGCCCTGAAGATGTGGTGGCAGCACTATCTGATGGGATTCAGGCAAGTGAATCTGGTGCTGCTCTTGGTCTCTGGTCAGAGGGGATATTGGTTGTGCTAGTAGGCTCTGGAATCTCTCAGTCAGAGGGGATGTAATGGGGGCAGTAGCAGCAATACCTGGTGGTCTCTGCTACTGAACGCTGATGATACTCCACATCAACAGCCACATTCCTCCAACTCCTCTTACTCATTTTCCCCCTGCACACAGTGCAGCAGACAACTTAAGCAACAGCTGTACTGGCGGTGCTTGCTAATTCTCTCTTACTACTGCACTAAGTATTCTTTCTTGCCTCTTGCACTAAGTATTCTTGCACTATGTAGTCTTTCTTGCCTCTTGCACTAAGTATTCTTGCACTAAGTATTCTTTCTTGCCTCTTCCACTAAGTATTCTTGCACTAAGTATTCTTTCTTGCACAGCTCTATCTCAGCTACACCTCAAGGGAAGTTCCAGATTTTTTAAAGTGGGACATAAATTAGCTGTAGAATAATAGATAGGAAACAACAAAGTTTTCACAAGAATTTCAATGGAGGTAGCAGGAAATTTCATGAATTTTCAATACACAGCTAGTTTTGAGGAAAAAGGAGCAAATCATGGATTTTTACAAAATGTCTTACAAAAAAAAATCAAACCTCTACCATACAACTTTCAAAGTACAGGACAGTGTGCAGTCTGCATAGCAGTTCAAGAACGTGGAGATTACAAAAATCCCATTCAAACAAGAGCAAAGGAACTTAAATGGACAACTACATTGTGTGTTACCGTGTATATACATATTATCACGGTGCTCGTGATTGCTGCAGTTCTCTGTCTATCACCTGCAGGGGGCTCCCATTGGCTGTCTGCAGTCAGCCCGCCTCTGGTTGCCTTTTTAAACTCAGTCTGGGCACCCTTTAGTGGCCCTTTCGTGGTGTCTCTGACAGCATTCAACTTGTCTGTCTGCTGAAGCTATTGGGCCTGTTCCTGGGTTCCTGAGTTCCTGTGTTCCTGCCTGCTAGTCAGTTCCAGTCCGGTTCCGGTTGCTGTTGTTCTGGTTACCAGCCGAGTTGCGGTGCTCGTCCCAGTTGAGCCTCGGCCTGCTCCTGCTGTTTCCTGTGTTCAATTCCAGTGGCAATATTTCTCTCCTGTCGCTCCGGTGACATTCTGTCTGTTGGTCCCAGCGTGCGGACGCTGGTTTACTCCATTAGCCTTGCGGCTCACAATACTGTTTTTTGGTCCCAGCGTGCGGACGCTGGTTTACTCCATTAGCCTTGCGGCTCGCAATACTGTCTGTTGGTCCCAGCGTGAGGATGCTGGTTTACTCCATTAGCCTTGCAGCTCGCAATACTGTCTGTTGGTCCCAGCGTGAAGACGCTGGTTTACTCCATTAGCCTTGCGGCTCGCAATACTGTCTGTTGGTCCCAGCGTGCGGACGCTGGTTTACTCCATTAGCCTTGCGGCTCGCAATACTGTCCGTTGGTCCCAGCGTGCGGACGCTGGTTTACTCCATTAGCCTTGCAGCTCGCAATACTGTCAGTTGGTCCCAGCGTGCGGACGCTGGCTTACTCCATTAGCCTTGCGACTCACAATACTGTCTGTTGGTCCCAGCGTGCGGACGCTGGTTTGCTCCATTGGCCTTGTGGCTTATTCTACTGCCTGTTGGTTCCAGCGTGCGGACGCTGGTTTACTCCATTTGCCTTGCGGCTCAAGGTACAGTTGTTGGTCCCAGCGTGCGGACGCTGGTTTACTCCCTGACTTGCAGTCAGGCTTCTGGTGCTGTCCAGTCCTAGCAGCACTTGTTTCAGATGTGTACCGACACTAGCCTCTCCTTGGGTGAGACAGCTTGACCTTATACTCTATTTACCATCCTACTGTCATTGTCATCTGACAGTCACTGGTCTTAGTGGTGTCTCCCTTCTTGGGCTGCCCTGCCCGGTATTGGTAAGGCTGGTAGAACCTTTCACGTTGCCACCTTTAGGTTGCCTTACTCGGTATTGGCAGGGCCGGTAGAGCCTATCCTTGGGTATCCATTCTGGGCTGCCCTGCCCGGTATTGGTAAGGCCGGTAGAACCTGTTACGTTGCCACTCCACGGTTGCCTTACCCGGTATTGGCAGGGCCGGTAGAGCCTATTCCTTGTGTATTCCTCAGGCTGCCCTGCCCGGTATTGGTAAGGCCGGTAGAACCAGTACGTTACCATCTTACGGTTGCCTTACCCGGTATTGGCAGGGCTGGTAGAGCCTACTTATCACTATTCCATCAGTATCGCTTGGGTTGCCTTGCCGGTATTATTTGCAAGGCCGGTAGAACCTATCTCAATTGTCAATTGCTTATATATATGTGATGTCTGTATGTGTATGAAAACCCTATGGGATTGCCTTAACTTTTCAATAAAGTTATGTTTTTACCTAAACTTTACGTCTGAGAGTCTTAACAAACCGTGACACATATATATCAGGTCAGGTGTACGATTATACAATTATACCAAACAGGTGCTTATGATTATCAATTTAATATGTAGGTTGAAACACAATCATTAAATGAAACAGAAACAGCTGTGTAGGATGAATAAAACTGGGTGAGGAACAGCCAAACTCAACTAAAATTCTGAGGTTGCTGAAGACAGTTTAATGTCAAAAGTCATACACCATGGCAAGACAGAGCACAGCAACAAGACACAAGATAGTTATACTGCATCAGCAAGGTCTCTCCCAGGTAGAAATTTCAAGGCAGACAGGGGTTTCCAGATATGCTCTCCAAGCTCTTTTGAAGAAAAACAAAGAAATAGGCAACTTTGAGTACCGTAGACATAGTGGTCGGCCGAGGAAGCTTGCTTCCCTTCTCAATCAGAAGATGTCCACCAGTGCCATCAGCTCAGAATTGGAAGAAAACAGTGGGACCCTGGTACACCCATCTACTGTCCAGAGAATTCTAGTCAGAAGTGGTCTTCATGGAAGACTTTCGGCCAAAAAGCCATACCACCAACGTGGAAACTAGGCCAAGCAACTCAACTATGCATGAAAACACGGGAACCTGGCAGCACATACTTTGGAGTGATTAGTTAAATTTTAAATATATGGCTGTAGCAGAAGGCAGTTTGTCTGCCGAAGGCTGGACAGCGGTACAACAATAAGTCTTTTCAGGCAACAGTGAAGCATGATGCTGGTTCCTTGCAAGTTTGGGGCTGCAATTCTGCAAATGGAGTTGGGGATTTGGTCAGAATTAATGGTCTCCTCAGTATTGAGATTTAAAAGCAGCTACTTATCCATCATGCAATACCGAAGCATCTGATTGGCCGCAGATTTATTCTGCAGCTTGACTATGACCCCAAACATAAAGCCAAAGTTATTAAGAAGTATCTTCAGCATAAAGAAGAACAAGGAGTCTTGGAAGTGATGGTATGGTCCCCCACAGAGCCCTGACCTCAACATCTCCGAGTCTGTCTGGGATTTAATGAAGAGTTAGAAGCAGCTGAGGCTGCCTAAATCCACAGAACAACTGTGGTTACTTCTCCAAGATATTTGGAGCAACCTACCTACCGAGTTCCTTAACAAACTGTGTGCAAGTGTACCTAGAAGAATGAATGCTGTTTTGAAGTGAAAAGGATGGTCACAGCAAATATTAATTTGATTTAGATTTTTCTTCTGTTCACTTACTATGTATTTTGTTAATTGACAAATAAACTATTAACATGTCTATTTTTCAAAGCATTCTTACTTTACAGCATTTTCATAACTGCCTAAAACTTTTGCACAGTACTGTATATATAACATCTTCATCATTATCATCTTCAGCCATTGTCGATCCACTTCAGGATGGACGACTCCTCAGCAACCCTCCAACAACTTTGGTCCTGTGCCTTTTGTTGCCACTGTGTACTGACAAATTTGGTAATTTCATCTACCCATCTTATCTTTTGTCTTCTTCTTGGGAGTTTGATATTGAGTGGAATCAATTCCCAAATTAATTTGGTCCATCTACCATCAGGTCTTCTTGCTATGTGGTCTGCCTATTTCCATTTCAGGCGCTTTACTCTTTCAATTACGTCATAGATCTTTGTTTGCTGACAAATCAATGCACACTTTTTTTCGGGATGCAAAATTTTTTGTAAAGTTGATACCTTTATTGGCTAACTAAACAGATTTAAAATGCAAGCTTTCAAGACTTCTTAGGTCTCTTCCTCAGGCATGTTATACAGATAAATATGAAAACCTCTCTCTTAAATACAAGTACACATTACATTTTTTATAATGGAAATCAGATAAGAACGTTAGTCCAGCTCTGATTTCCATTATAAACAATGTAATGTGTACTTGTATTTAAGAGAGAGGTTTTCATATTTATCTGTATAACATGCCTGAGGAAGAGACCTAAGAAGTCTTGAAAGCTTGCATTTTAAATCTGTTTAGTTAGCCAATAAAGGTATCAACTTTACAAAAAATTTTGCATCCTGTATTTCTACGGCTAACACTGTACCAACTCTCATTACTTTTTTCGGTCTCTTTTTGTTATGTTTAGAATTTGTCACTCAATACTTCTCTGTGTAACCTTAAGTTTTTGTATGGCTTTCACATTCAGTGTCCATGTTTCATATCCACACATAAGGACTGGGAGGACACACTGGTCAAAACTTTTCACTGGAGGCAGAGGTAAATTTTAAAAATTGTTTAGACGGGGCTTTGAATAAGGGTTGACCTCTGGCTTCAATATTTCAATAGTAACTTTATCAGGTCCAGCTGTTTTGCCATTTTTCATTGATTGTACTGCAGCTTCTACTTCTACTACCAGGAAGTAGTGGATAATTTGCATAAACTGACAAATTAAGCAAAATATATTAAAATATAGTTTTAAATAAAAATTGCCTAACATCAATATAAATGATTTTGAAAGTCTTTTTAAAATCACCCACATCATTATTAAGTGTTTTGCATATTCAGATGGTTATAAATATACCTTACTGCTATAACAGAAGAATTTTATTATGTAGAAGTCCATTGTACAGTAGACAGACATATCTATATAATTATTGTGTGTAACAGGAGACTTACCAAGCAGTCAATCAACAGTCAAATATCTATATCTATATACAATATCTGCACACACGGCTATCTGCACACTTGACTAAGTTTATTAGATCATTTCTCCAGTAGGCCAGATGCATTTGGTCCCAAATGGACCTTCTGCAGGACAACTACATACAGATCAATCACTACTATTTATAACTTAAGACACATATCTTGATACAATGTACACCCACCAAAATTCTTGGCCTTTATACATCAAGCCGAATGGACACCCATAGGCGTCAGTAAGGAGAAGTTATTCAAATCTCCTCTATACTGGAACTCCCATAGGTCCAGCCATGGGGGGGCGGTGAATTTCACAGGCCCACTGGACCCCCTGGCCACTCCTGGGAAAATCTCTAAAAGAAGTTGCATAGGAACTTGATTTTATTAGAGTAGTCGAAACACACATACCCCTGCCCCCTCTTGTGAAAATCTCTGCAAAGAGTTACATGGGAGTGTGATTTTCTCAGGAGTCATGGACAAGGGGGTGAAGCTCCCCTGCCCACTTCTGTAAAAATCTCAGCCACAACTTGCACACACGTCATCATCCCACCGTCCACATTCATGCTTCTCCCCTGTCCTTTCCAGACTTTCACCACATCTCATTGCCCTCCCACACTTTTCTTGCTTTTAATCTCCCTCCTTCCCTTTCTCTATCCCACCTTCTCCCCTTCTTACTTGTCCCATCCCACCTTCCCCCATTCATGCTTCCTCTACCCCTGTTCCATACATTGTAGTGAGTATGTCAATTACCTACCCCAGTCATGTGTACGTTGCACTCTGCACCTCTTCGTATGCTCACTGTGTGTCTGTGTACTCCTTTCTCCGTTTTGTGGCCTTCCCTCTCCTGCTCTCTTCAACACACAGAACTCTTCCCCCTCCATTTAGCCACAACTCTCCCTCTCTCCTTGCCACACAGCATGGACTGATGGTAAGTGTCAGTTTCATAAGTACCTGAAATGCTGAACACAAGTTAAAGCATCTTAAGCCACTTAGCCCATGTAACATTTCACATTCTATCTAACACTGCTAAACTAACCTACACTTCATTTGCCAATAAGCTCTCCTGTGTTTGTGTGGGGGGAAGCAAGCTGGGCAGTAATTCATCTGGCAAATTCCAAATTCACTGCATGTATAATCTGTGCAAATATGCTCATAAAATATCTTTTACCATGTGCCTGTAAAATAAATTGAACGTATACTGCCACTCAATGTAGGGAACGTCTAGAACATGTAAGTTGCATTTGATCCCACGACAGTATGCAAGTTAAATGATTCACTCTTTATCAGGTGACCAAAACTCCATTCATTCTATGGTGCACCACTAATGGCACCGTGAAACAGCTGTATGTAGAACCGCCAGTGTTTACATATTGTGAGTGTGTGACAAGCAAAGCTGTGCTAGTACTGTTAGTATCTATATAATTACTGTGTGCAATAGAATGAATCCATCATGCAGGTTTACTACTGAAATGTCGTCCTTCTATTTGGTGACCCCCTAGTGTGAGACATCAGAATATAGCCCTTTGGATGCGGGCGACATTCTGATGTCTCCCTTCTGATTCGAGCAACATTATGATCTTTCCCTTCTGATGGTTGCCAAGTTGAGGGTGAAATTTCAATAGGATACTTATCATGCAGAAGTCAGGTATAGCTATATAATTACTGTATGTAGGAGATGGATTTACAGCAGTTCGGTATATCTATATAATTATTTTGTGTAACAGAAGGCTTACCTAAGTAAGAGTCCATCAAACAGCTGTCAGATATATCTATAAAATTATAAAATTACTGTGGGTAACTGAAGGACTTACATAGATGTCTATCATACAGAATTGCAGTCAGGTACTGTATATATCTTTATATATTTTTTAATTGCATACGCCCTTGCCTGTATAAAATTATATATTTAAGTCTTTATTTCATACCTCGTCAAAACAAACAACTTCAGTTGTCCTGTATGGCTCATAAGGTCACTAGTCTTTAACAGACAGTAAACTAAACCAACTAGCAATGGAGTACAGCAGACACAAAATACACAAAAATAAACTATTGGGATGTACCTGACTACTGTATGAAGGACACCTTCCTAGGTAAATCAATATTTTAAAATAAGTGCCACTTTCCGAGGATAAAATTCTTCTTTAAAGATGCCGCAACTCCTAGTGAAGCAAAGCACTGGAGAATTCTTTATCATTCAATGGATGAAGAACATTCAGAAATAATCAAATATTTCAGACTTTCTCTTTCAGTTTACCAATTGATTTCAAGTTGTATATGTTTTCCTTCTACTGATAGAATGCAGAACATAAATAGAGGATATGAGTAGCTCAAGGGCAACACAGTTTTACGTAGGAAATCTAAGTCCCAGAATGATAAAGAAATAGAAAGATTAGTGTCCTAAACATCACTTATGTGGGTAATATAGCCAAGGGTCCATCCATGTTTTGTAGAGAATAGTAACTAGTAGGTTGGCAAGAAGAGACAGTAATATATTAGGTTAATGAAAATGTGGGCCAACTAAATTAAAGGGATAGTAACACTTCGTTTTAACTTTATTTTATTTTGTAGGCATTAAAAAAACATGAAGAATGATATAAGTCTTATCTCTCAAACCTTTATGGTTTATGAGATATTCACAAGCAAAGTTCCCCTCCCCGCCCCTTTTTCCTAGTGTAAGCCATCTCTTCTCAGATGTGAGTCTGGTTGTATGACAGTACAGATAACAGAAGGGGACAATTTTCTTTGTATGAAAACAATGAAAGCCCTTCCCCCCTTGAAAAGTTTTTCAGCTTTTTCCATTATCTTAATTGAAGATTGTCCCTCTCTGCAGTCTACCTGGGCATCTCCCTTCTTATCTGGTTGAACAGGGGGGGGATACTTTGTTTGTGAATATCTCTTAAACCATAAAGGTTTCAGAGATAAGACTTATATCATTCTTCATGTTTTTTTAATGCCTACAAAATAAAATAAAGTTAAAATGAAGTATTACTATCCCTTTAAGATACAAAAACCTCTGTATGATAGGAGTCATAGACAACTCGGCTGGTGGATAAATGCTGCAGGACCTTCAGTCCTATTGTACAGTACACTATCCATTGCCAAGGTCGTTATGTGTATGGGAGGTGAATTCACATAAATTTCAAATAACTATAAGTGTCAAGACAACCATGTATGGATATTTACTGGTCAACTCATATCGTGTATTAAGAGCAGTTGCCTTTAGATGCATCCTAGCTGGTGATCATAATCATCTGGATCAGATGTCCTATAATGCATCAGATGCCACTATCCATTGCCAGGGGCAGTAGAAAAAGCAGAGAGACACCATGATACGGACAAGGCCGTGTCACCATAATAGCCAGCTAAGGTATCAGATAGTCCCATTATTTCAGTAGAATGAAGAAAAGCTGATCTGCTTACTTAGTTCACATGGTGCAATTCTATCCAAGGTATATATCCAGTAGGTCTCCTGTTAAAGGAGTCTTGTCCCTCTGTCATCTCCCCTTCTTAGGGATGGTATGTGGATAAATAACATTGTTAGTAGAGAAGACAGAGAATGTTGATATGTCATAAAGTCCTTGACTACTGGTTTATTGGTTTTGTTAGTGTTCAAGGCAGCTAGAATAGTGGAAAGATGGTTGGCCATCCTTTCGTGGAACAAAGTTTCAGTTTTGTCAACATAATAAAGCCCGAAAGGACAAATAAGTATGTAAATAACAAAAGTCTGAAGTGCAAGTGAGGTTAAAAGGAATCCTTATGCGTTTATTTGTATGTGGATGATGAAAAGTCTCACCGTCCAACATACAGTTGCAAGTAGTACAATTCACGTATCTATAGCAACCAAGTTTATGTTGTTTCCTTGTGAGCCAGTTAGTTTGTCGTTTGTTATCAGGCTTCTTCTCCTGGGTGCAAAAGAATATCCCTTAGGGTCTTCCCCCTTGTGAATGCAACCATGGGTGGAGGCATGTTCTAAAAAAGAAGCAAAGGGTCAGTGGACAAGAAAGGCCAATGACGTCTTACTGAATTTGCTAGTTTGTCGAGCCTGGGAAATAATTCCTAGCAGAAGCCATTCTAGAGGGTTTGATATTTTTTGTGCTACGTTGGAGTAGATCCTCTTGTTTATGGGTCTTACTCTGCTGTAGTTGAACGTTCAATAGGGATTGTGTGTAGCCGCTCTGTAGAAATGTATTGATAGATGGATAGATAGATATAGATGGATATTATTTTTTATGACAGTAGAACACCACGGCTGTTTAGCAGTGTAGTTTCTCTATTATTAGTTACATTATCTTTTTCAATTAAACTAGCCATCCATTGCATCTTCCTTGGGGTATCATCATTTTAGTATAGAAAATAATGGCGAGGGAACAACTAACATATGCAGTCTAAAAAGTTTAATCACAACTGAAACAGGACATACTTTGTGCAAGGGGGACATTTTAGATTGCTGTTCCCTTGAATTAATGTTATTGGTTATTGATCATTCAGCATGGGAAATTGAGAAAATTAGATCAGAAATTATTTTGAGTGAGAATAAACACAAGGATGTTTTCAACAGAGATGCCTATAAGGAGCTCATAGATAAACCTGAAGTTGAGATATCTAGGTATAAAAATGTACTTCTATCAGATGTGAAAACTTAAAGCAAGTACAAACTGATTGCAAGGAACTCATAGTTTATCCTTGGTTCCTTGGCGATGATCCTATTTGGCTAGACAGTTTTGCACTAGAACTGAAAGGAGTGGTACTGATAACTTCAGTGATAGTGATTCATTGTCTTGCTCAGAAGGGACATACAGGGATCTTTTTAGACAAAGTAGGCAAAAAATGAAGTGTCACCGTTCCTTTTCCCATGATATTCAAGTGGAACTTCCACATTAATTCAAGTTTGCATATTTGAAAAATGCATTAAAAACTGCCTATATGTCATGTTAACATATTGTTTAGCAGATATCCATACTTTTATTGCTGGGGAAAGTGTTATTGTTCGTTTTTTGCAAAGGGATCCTTAAAAAGTCCTTATTCCTTATTAAGTGTTGGTATTTATAAATAATTCCAGTTACAATTTTAAATGTGGTGACCTTAAAAAATAAGAACAGGTCAGGCATGGCCTTAAATATTTGGGGAAAACTATTTTGCTAAATTGTCGTAAATATATATGTCCTCCTAAACTGTCCTTATTACTTGACAGGGCATCATCAATTCATCCACCTCTTTCCCAATTTTACCCCCCCCTTTAAACACACACACACGCAGACACCTTGGATGGGTTGAAAAGGCCACATCATTTATTACCAAGATAAAACAATACTAAATGTATTCTCAACTGAAAACTAAATACAAAACCTGTAAACTTACCCCCCCCCCCACAGTTCTTGCTAATACATAGTCATTACTTGACTTTAACCATATAATACCCAAACTTTATTAACACTACTTGACTGAGACCATGCCACCATCCACCCTAACTATGTGGCAAGTGTGAGCCCAACAGCCATACCTACAATTCTTAAAGGTATAGTAATGGTTAATTTTAAGTTGATTTAATATTGTAGACATTAAAAAAAGGTTAACATCAATGTAAGTCTTATCTCTCAAATCTTTGTGGTTTGAGAGAACCAACTTGCTAAAGTTAACTTTTCCTGGCTGTTTCACTCAAGTCTGCCACCTAGCTGACAGCTGCAGATTCCAGTCATTTGACCAGACAGAGGCTCTTCAGCAGAGCTCAAATGACGCTATTTAGAAATAAATACTTCATTGGAACGGTCTACAAAGTGTGCTTGCAAACCAGGCATACTTTGTAGACCGTTCTAAATGAAGTATTTGTCTTTAGATATCATTATATCGGCGCTGCTGAAGAGCCGCATCTGGTCAAGCGACCATAATCTGCTTCTGACAGCTTTACAGCTCGTCAAGCAGAAAGGGGAGGGACAAGAGAACTTTATTTTCCTATATCGCTCAAACCATAAAGGTTTGAGAGATACGAATAAGTGCAAGTGCTCTCTTTTAATTGTATCTATCATTTAGTTAATAGTTTTTTTCTGGCATTACTGTCCCTTTAAGACTAAGCCTTAGACCAAGCACCCCACCATGCTGTGACGCCATAACACCATCAGGCCAGCACCGTGCAATCCACACATGCTTCCGCAATCCACCACCGCTTTGGACCCTGTACCCATGTGCCTTTAGCACACACACCGAGATGTGTACCTAGCACATGTCCAGCACAGGAGCGGGTGGGCAGGAAGCTTCTCACTGTACAGCTGCCTCACACCACAATGGCTGCGACTCAAGACACAACACCCCCACAGCCGTCACTTCCTATGCCTCCTCCAAACTTTCATTATATCCAAAACTGCCCCACCTCCTATACTACTGCTTCCTTCCTTCCTAGCCCCTGAAGCCCCCTCCTCCTCAGTTGCACTCTACTCCAGGGGTCCCATTTATAACTAACAGAGACAATCTTACAGCCATATTACAACGCTTACAACACTTATTTTTGACTCTGCTTTTATAAATCTCCCCCAGTGAAAATAAACACTTCCTGGTACTGCACAAAGCTTCATGAGCATATGAAAAACATCATCAAAACCTTCATCAGAATATGCCACGTCACTGACAAGACTTAATTAGCATATGAAAATGTCACTGGTTCCACACAGGTACCAACATTAGCATACATTAGCATATCGTAACAAGTGTGAATATCTCCTGATCTATACATTTGCTGATACTTTGGTTAACATGACATATAGGCAGTTTTTAATGTGGTTTTCAAATTTGCAAACTGAGCTACCATAAAACATATATTGACAATGAATGAATTTATAATTGTATATATTAAACATACAATCAGATTTTCTTATTGAAAGTGCCTTCTTTCTTATTGAAAGTGCTATGCATGTTTAAAGTTATTACAATGGTTTATTAAAACATTTCATGACTATAACAGAAAGCTGGTAACTTTTGTTACAAAGGGTGAGTGAACATGGAGTCTCGCTGTGGCTCTTGCCCAATATGACACCACTTATTTCCCATGACACTTACTAAATAAGTAATGTTCGCAAAGCATGTGGAATTATCTGTAAACAGCTATTATGGCAGTGGGGAAGGAAAACTATGAAAATGCTTTGAGGCATTCTATCTGCATTACAGTCAGCTCTCTGTTTGCCTACTGCTTGTACCATGGATGAAAGATGCATTCAGACTTGCTGCATCCAATTAGGGAGCAGATTTCAACCACTGGACCAGTCTCTGGCAGGCCAGATAGCTTGATACCTGACTGGACTGGAAAGGTTTACTCATGGGTAGCTCACGCGCTCACGAGCTACTTGTTGGAAACCACTAATCTAACTAAACTATGGATATTGGGCAGAATGCAGGAAACATGTGCAACCACTATTTCCAGTGTGAACACAACTAGCAAATAGGTTTTCTTGTGATATTGTTGAAATGTGCATGAAAAATCAAAATTAGCAAACAGCTGTGCATATTTTTTGTGGGCCTGGTCAGGATAAACAAATCTGTCTGAGTGGAGTAGTGTAGGGAAACTAATGCAGGAAGTGCTTTTTGCAAATGATTTTATACATCTGTGTAGTTTTGTCGTAAAAGTGAATTTTTAATGCGCAGTTCAAATAGCTTTCGGTATATGGCGTCCTGCATTAGAGCGTTCTCAATATCTATCTGTGAAGGGAAAATGGCTTCACCGCATGCGCATGGTTCTTGCATCCCGCTCACTGTGTCTAAAAACAGGTCAGCTTCTCAAATTTTAGTCCTGCTGAATACTGATCTATTAAATCTTTAGTGGCTGATAATAGTATTATCATATAATAGGCTGATGAAGGGTGATGCAATAGACATAATGGACTATTGTAAATACATGGAAGAGGTTCTGAGCCAAATGCCGGTCAGTACATGCTACACGAGGCTATTATTAATCTTGGGTTCACCAACCAATGGGTTTCCTCAGAAATTAAAAACCTTCTCATGCAAGACTACCCTCGTGAACCGGTTCTGTGATCCACAAGTCCCTCGAAAACCCCCCTGGGGAGGCCTATAATTTCCGCATTTGGCTATCTGTCAGCTTTTACTATAATTTGTTGATTTCTTCTTCCAGTCTTACATGTACAAACTAAGTAGCAACATATGGGATTCAGAAGATTTTATATGTCTTACCACGTGAGATTGAGGATGATTTGCTCCTTGTGATTTTGGCTGTGTCAGGTTCATACTCAAACATCCCAAATGATGCAGGGAATACAGCAGTAATGGTTATGATCAGTAGTGATGATGCACATGGGGGGAATTACCTTCTCAATTTATTCTGCTATGTATCAATGTCATTCATAAAAAGAACTAGTTTAAATATTATGCCTGATCTTTCAGTAACTTTCTGTATGAGATGAGAGCTGTAAGATACACCGGAAATCTTTTTCTCTTAGTACACCATGCAGCTCAGCTACTGGTGACGATCAGTGATTAGTTTAAATGAGACACTGTATCCTTTTAGAACAACACCAAAGAAACAAAAGAACCACTCTTATGGCACTCAAAACATATCCCTTCATATTTATTTGACCCTTGAGAAGAGTATTAGTTTGCGTACATTTAAAATCTCAATAACTTTATTGGTGATACCTATTAGAAAAAGAAAGGAAAAATAAAAACAAAGATAGGGAATATTGCCTCCAATTACATTTGCAACTGCCTACCCTCCTGCAATAGAACGGGTTGTCCTATAAAGGGTCGCTAGCTAGGTACCCAAGATCTCAGTTATCCGGTGTAGCATGTAGGGAGCCTAATATATGAGACAGATAGAAGATAAGTTGCTAGGTCCTTGGAGATCCATTATTTTGAGCTATTAGCAGGAGATAGCCTCTGATAGCAGTCAAGTGAACTAATGATTACTAAGGCTGTACAGAGTAAGCAGTGAAAATTTGAATGTCAAACAGCAGTCTTTTATTAGCAGCATAAATTGGAGATAATAAGCGAAGGAGAAGGCAATAAGACTCTGTGCTATAAATATAGGGGAAAAGTATTTTGCTAACCGCATAAGGATCTCACTTGAAATAAATAAGTGGTATGTGGCTCCTCAATGTTGCTCTCTACATATAGTACTTAGTACAATAATAAAGGTATAATACCTAAATTGCAGAGGATAGGCAGTTGCAAATGTGATTGGAGGCAATATTCCCTATCTTTGTTTTTAATTTTCCTTTCTTTTTCCTCTTATGTTTTTAATAAGTATCACCAATAAAGTTATTGAGATTTTAAATGTACACAATGTAATACAATACTGCTCAAGGGTCAAATAAATATGAAGGAATATAGTTTGAGTGCCATAAGAGTGGTTCTTTTGTTTCTTTGGTGTTGTTCTATTTGTGTTAACCACTAGACACCGACACTCATAGAGGTGGAAATACACATAAAAATAATAACTTCCTGGTGCTAAATTCTCCAATATAATTTGTGTACTGCATCCTTTTAGTTTAACACATCATCTCAATATGGGCATGTGGAAGAATAAGTGTAAGTCATTACTGCACTATAGACTGTTGTAGATTTGTCACAGTATCTAAATATGCATGGAGCTGTGCAATGCACTGGAGACTGCTGATCGGTCATTTTACTTTTTTATCAAACTATTTTACGTGGAAGGATACATAGAGATTGTTTCTCATTTTCAAGTATGTCCTGGACACTAATATTATCCACCACAGAAGGATGAAAGGCTGATTTGACCTTGCCAATACTAGAAACTACAATCCTGAAGACTGAACAGATTTTGACACTGGTACATTAACCAACTGAGCCATCTCTTTAATTTAATGGTTACCCTGTATCCTCCTGGGTAATATTCTGGCTCATTTTGGGTTTGTGTAGCAAATCTATTTCCTGCACAGTTATCTCTATGTACAGTTTTATGTTGGATTGCTTTTTAGCTTTTTCTCTGATATATGGAACATGTTATGTAACATCTTTCTCACAGATAATGCAGTATATAAAATCAGGGGTCACTTATATGGTTATTTCACTGGTTCTGTGATGTTTTTTATGTCACCCTTTTTATCTGTAAGTATGTTGTTTGGTGTATCACTTTATGTATTGTTATTTCATTTTTTTAATCTTTGTCATTAAAATCACCAGCAGAAGTGATGTAATCTCCTACAGTAGGGGGCGCCAACTGCTGGAGAGTGACTTCACTAGTGTCTTTCTGCTCCTCTGCTTGGAGGTGGCAGACTGTTTAATGCTTGGATTTCATTTTGTTTATTGTCTTGATAAATAACCTTGTTGGTCCAAAACCTTAACCATAAATAAAACTGCCCTTGCTTATATAAATCTCACATTTGCTGCCCCGTTTTCTCTTCTGTACTTCAGTCTGCATGGGAATGTGCACCTGGGCATTTTGATATTTTGTGAGAGCAAAAGCTTTCACCTCTCCCTCCATTGTTTCATATATATTTATCATGGTTTGAATAAAATACTTTGCTACTATGTTTCAAGGGCTAATAATGCCTAATACTGAGAAAACAGGATAAAACAGGGCTTATCCTGCTGAGTAAATCAAGAGTCCTCTTACTGCTGAGAGATGTTTTATTAAAAAGATAATGTAGCTCAAACTTGCATAACAACAGCGCCACCATAACGTTTCAGGCCATGGAAGCACTGCACCCAAAAAATGCAAGTTTGAGCTGCATTAGCTTTTGAATAAAACATCTCTCAGGAACCTTTTATGTCGGTTGACTTTATTTCTTAACATTGACCCTGTTCCGATGTATTGTAATGATGACTGTAAAGGTCCTTGCTTCTTTTTACCCCACTTGTACAGTTTCTATTTTCTTGTATTGTACAACACTGCAGAATGTTATAAGTTATTATAAAAATGTAAATTGTTAAACAAGACAACTAAATGCCTTTAAGGTGTTAAATTTGGCCCAAACTGACTTCCTAATCTGTCAAGTGGGAAATGCAGCCCTGATTAACACTCTGTTTGCTATTGCAACTATCATAGGTCCTGTAAGGATTTTAAAGCAATGAAAAACTCTTACTGAGGGGGAATAAAATGTAGTAGTTTGTTCCTTGGGATGGTGTTTCCTCGGGTGCTGCCATGTTTATATCACTCCTGTGCCATGACAGATGAGCCATTTCCATATTCATACCAGTGTGGTTCTGTTAAGAGACAGAGCAGCACCAATATGTTTCTTCTCTGCTAGAGAAAAATGGCAAAACTCAGACTTATGTCTTGGGCTTTAGAGGTCCTTGTCAGGGAGGTGCTGCTGAATATATCAAGGCACAAAGAGAGCAAGGCAAACGTCCAAAATGTCCCTCTTTAAGATAGATCTTCCCACTTTGGGTCCTAAATCCCTCAGTCCCACCCTGGTGTCCCTCTTTTTAGGAGATCAGACTGTGTGGTGTGTATATAAGTGTATTACATTGCTCCACACACCAAAATAAGCACTGAATGATTCATTAATATTAATTAATTCCATTGAACATGCAAGGCATATTGAATTGATAAGTTATATATAAAGCTCCAAAAAATTCCAAAACTCTGTATAATGAGGCGAAAGACATATAATCACAGTTGGGGGACTAGGCATTCGAGTCTTCCTGTGTTTGTATTCCCAGAATTACAGACCAAACTTTAACAAGGCTTGTTTTAACCAGTGCATCAAATTAAAAGAAAACAATAGTTTCAATTAATATTATTAATTCATAAACACATGGCTTTTATTGAGACTGATTTAAACATTTCAAAACTAAATCAAAACACAGTTACAAAAATGCTTTCAAATCTTAGAGTGGCATTTTTCTTGTACTTGTTTCTTGTGATTCCCACTGGTAAAGAGCTATGCATCAGAGATTCAGATATTTAGATTTGAGTTTAGTAGGAGCCACAAGGTTCTGTTTAATTTCCATGTTTTCATTATTTCCATGGAAAACAAGTTACATATATTGTTTATATATTTTGTGGAGGCAAGGCAGATTTTGAGTCCATGGTAACCTAAACCAAGGTAAATATTATAATGAATCAATAAGGCCTCTTTTACAAGGATGACAGAACTGCTGCAGCCCTTTCTAACAGTTGTGTCACCTGTGTATGTGTAGTTTCACTTACTTGTCTCCTGCATTCCACCACCAATCAGAACACTGGAGGGAGGCGGTGGACAGCCAGATCATGCCTGCCAATATTACTGTGTGGCATCCACCTGGGTTGGCCAATCATTGGATGTGGCAATGAGCACTGCAACCTCTACAAGCTGTCATGTGAAAGGTCTGCCTTCCTTACTGCAACTTTACTGCAATTCTGAGGGAAAGCAGTAAAGCTGCAGTGTGCTGGACTTTAGTGCATTCATACAAGGTGATAGTCACCTGTGAAAGGCATATAGCCCAGCACAGGGCAGTTCTTGACAGGTAACATAACCAATGCAACATCACCAGTGTGAAAGAGACATAAAGAAAAAAACTCACATTAAAATATTACCAGTAACCCTGTAAGGTGTGCACCACTCTGGCCCTTAGTAGATTAAATCTTTGAATCTTTTGAATCTCCTTCAACCCACCCCTGTCCAGAACCTCTCTCCTTCACCCCCAAGTGCCTCACTCCTTTACCCCTCCCCAGAGCCTCTCTCCTTCACCCCTAAGTGCCTCTCTCCTTCAACCCTACCCGAGCCTCTTCCTTCACAACCAAATGCCTCTCTCCTTCACCACACCCCTCCCCAGAGCCTCTCTCCTTCGCCCCCAAGTGCCACTCTCCTTCACCCCTCCCAAGAGCCTCTTTCCTTCACCCCCAAGTGCTTCTCTCCTTCAGCCACTATGTACTATAGTAAGACACAGAGGAAAAAAGGGCAATGTTTACCGTTCATGCTATCGGGGAGGTGTTTGGAGCTTTCTTGCTCTAGTACATAACCCCAAAGTGCTGGCCCACAAGTAGGAAGAGGCCAGTATCTCGGTCTACAAGATGAGCTGAGTCTGTGCATATGCACATTCCCCCCCCCACATGAGGCTGATGTACTAAGAAGAACTATAGCAATTCTGGATTAAACCAACTATACCTTAGGGGACAAATATAAATCTTCATTGATTTAAATGGGGGCATTTGACTCACTGAATGCTTTAGAGGTCTCCAACATATTGCTTCAAAGGGAATTTTTATTTGTCTCCTGCGGTGCAGTTGGTTTGCTCCAGAATTACTGCAGTTCTTATTAGTATATCAGATTCAAAGGACTTTATTATCAAGCTTAAAGGAATAGTAATGTTTCAAAATTAAAGCAGCTCCAATTAATCTTCATAGTATTTGGGCCATGGAGTGTGTTATTTCAATACTGGCTGAGTTGTAGTTCAAGAGTAATTGAATTCTAAATTATCCCTTTCAAGCCTCTTTTACTGATATAACACTGCTCACCTCAGATTAGCAAGATTTTCCAGATGGATCGCAGAGAGGGACAATCTTCAGTGATCATAAGCGGAAAAACCTGAAGAACATGTTAAGGGGACAGGATTTTCATTGTTCTCACAGTATGAAGATGGCTCTTGCTGTGATCTATCTGGTCCCAGGACCAGATTCAACATCTGAGGGGAAGTGGCTTACACTAGGTAAAAGAATCAAGAAGGGGATACTTTGTCATTCAATTACTCTTGAGCTACAACTCTAACACTATTGAAATACCACTCTACATGGCCAACTCTGCATGGCCCAAATACTATGAAGATTAGTTGGAGCCGCTTTTATTTTGAAACATTACTATCCCTTTAAGAAATGCTACTCAAGAAATGCAAACCAACAGTACTATATGGGAAAATGAAAAACTTCTGTATCTTCCCATTAATTTAAATGTGGCTTTTTAACCCCTTGAATGCTTGAGAGGTCTCCAACTCATATGCTGAAGAGCATTCAAGTGGTTAAAAAGTCTAATTTAAAACCAATGGACATTTCCCTTTCCTCCTATAGTGTAGTTAGCTGAATAATGTACTGTGTATCCGTATTTGAACTGTTTACATCTTTTGAAACCTCCTCTATCTATGATGGAGAATACATGATTATCATAACTTTTCATTCTCAGTGCAATACAGTTTCCCACAATGTAATATAAAGCAATGAGAGCTGGATTAACATCCCTGGCTCCCCTAGGCAAGGCACACTTGGTGCACTTAGCTCCACCCATATCCCCAGTCCTCGCATGACCCCTCCTCCAGTCCCACCCACTGTTTCCTGGCACAGAAAATACCCTTGTCCTATAAAAAAAAGCTTTAACCCATTGGTTCCTAGAGCGGTCGCCATTGCATTAGAGATATCCCTGGCATCAAAAGGGTTATATAATAGCCTGTAAATGGGTATATAACTGGGGCAGGGACAATAAAATTGTTCTGGCCACACCCAGAATTCAGAATGTGGGGGTGGCCAGCAAAGCTATGGTGCAGCTCAAAATTTGGAGACAGTAGACAGTTGCCTACTGTGCCTATTGGGAATTCCGGTATTGAAGCCAATGAATAGTAATGGCAGCTCCCACATATTGCTGGGTAATCTCCATGATACACTAGGAGTAATATTAAGAACAATATGCACAATGTGGAGCAATTCTGGTACAAAGCTTATGTACAAGTGAGAACAAATAAAGAAAATAAATCCCAGAATTCCCATTGGTTTAACTATGGGTTTTAACCCTTTGAGGCAGATTCAATATAAAGAACTGGAGGAATGCCCAAGGGTACAAAGAAAAAGTGTTGCTTTAAATAGGGCTTTTGTATCCCCTGGAATGCTAGAGAGCCCTTCAACGCATTGCGAAGCAAGGTGATGAAGAACTTTCTAGCATAGAGGGAGTTAGCCCCTTGACTACCAGAGGGTTATCAAATACATTGTGATACCTCTCTGACACTCAAAGGGTTAAAATACCCCTATGCAATGTCATTAACATCTCTTATGGTGCAGTTGTGTTGCCTCAAAATTACACCAGCTGAATAGCCATTAACCCTCTGAATGCTGGAGACACCTGCAACGGGGATGTGCAAACGTTTGACTTGCCTCCTTCTGTGAATTTTAGTGGCAGTTAAGCGATATTTCTCATTTCCATGGAAATTCCTATGGGGAGGAAATGCAGGTGACAACTTTTAGTGGCATGCATTTCCAATGTTCCTACTCTGATGTTGCGAAGCACGCGTGCATACATCACAATGCATGCATATATCACAACACATGCATATATCACAACGCATGCACGCACGTCATCTTACATGCAATGCACACACACACATTAGCTCCTTTTTTCCATCCAGAATTCTGTGTTTTCTGTTTCATCTCTTACTGTGGCTGAAAGTTCCGCACACCCCAATTGCTTCACAACAGAGTCTTTTCTAGCATTTAAGGGGTTAAAAGCACATTTCATTTTTTTATTTGTTTCCTATGGTACAGTGGGTTTGCTCCAGAATTTCTGTGGCAAATTATTTTAGTTACTTAATAAAAACCCTATTGCCTAGCTCTGAGGCAAATTATCTCTTTTACTTCAATAAATAAAACATACTGCCTATATTTCTGTCTATCTATGGCTGTAATTAGGGGCCACATGCACAAACAAGAGCAATTCTGGGTACAACACCTGCTCTTGGGAAACAAATTATAAATCCCAGTTTAACCGTTTAAGGACCAGTGAGCAACACATTGGAAAGCAATGAGTCCCACAACTCTGATTATTAAAGGGTTAATTCAATGTCAATTTATATTTGTTGCATTATGGTGCAGTTTATGTGCCTCGGAATTGCTCCAAAATATTTACACTACCACTGATGTTCGTGCATGTAGTCATCAAGGGGTTACTATCTATGCCAATCATTTTCCATCCATCCGTCTGACTAGCTATCGACTTAGCTACCTATCTAGCTGCCTGCCTATCTCTCTACCCTGTCAGCAGCTGGTGACAATATTTGGGTAAGTGAAGTGAAACTTCCCCAGTGGTGGGAAGGGCATGTTATTCATGTGACGATCCAGTGGGCTGTTCCCTGGAGTTCTCTCTATTCTCCTGCATTCTACTGAATGACCACATTTTAATGTACAACAGGCATCAGAGAGGCGCTCTGCATCCCAATTTAGCCACCATACAACTAGATACACTGCTCATCTTGAATTTAGGTGAACTTTTTGTCAACAAGGAATTGAATTCGGCCAGCCACTGAAGCAAGTATAATGGGTACAGGGGATTATATCTGCGTTACAATGAGTGGAGGAGCACCCTGGGGTTTCAGGCTGCAAGGTGGGAAAGAGGTCCAGGAGCCATTGCATGTTTCAAAGGTAAGATTGTACTACTGTTATTTTTGGATTTATGTTAATCCTTTGGGTACAAGTCACCCGTGTCATTAACTCCTTATGAACCAGAAGGTTGTGCAACGCATCGCAAAGCCATGCGTTGGATACCCATCTGACGCGCAAAGGGTATTAAATGGTTAACATTTTGTGTACTAGAGGAGTATGCAACGCAGATATCCCTCTGGCACTCAAAGGGTTGTCTGTGGCTGTGGCTCTCTGCTTCAGCTGAGTCTGAAACACATCTGAGACTTGAGGTAGTGACCTTGATTCGGTAATACTGATGTACTAAGAACATGGTGCAGACGGTTCTGGAGCAAACATAATGGACTATTGGAAAGCTAGAGAGCTCTAGAACACTTTGCTTTGCACTTCAGTGGGAGTTTTGGAGATCCCTACTTGAGCCCTATAGTGCAGTTGGTCTGGTCCAGAATTGCGCCACTTAGTGAATCAGCCTTAGTGAGGGCGATATAAAGATAAAATGGAGTAGTTCTGGAGCGAACCAACTGCACCGCCGGGGGTGGGGGTCATATGAAATGTCATAAAATTCCTATTGATGTCAAAGGGGCTTGAAACCGAAGCAACGCACTGGAAACGTATCTAGCTTTGGCACTCAAAGGATTAAAAGCCCCTTTTAACTCAAAAGGTGCGGGGTGAGATTTGTTCCTTATGGTGCAGTTGGTTTGCACCTCCTCCAGTTCTTAGTACATCTGCCTCCCTATTCACAGTACTTTATATAATTATATGGTAAACCATGTAAGAATGAGAAGGTGTGCATCTCTCTCCTCTAGTTCTTAACCCTTTGAGTGCCAGAGGGGAACGCATAGCCTTCCGGCACTCAAAGGGTTAAAGTTGTAATAACACAGTGGAAATTGGGTTGTCTGGCATCTTTTTACATTGCCTTGCAGTAAGAACACTTGGTAAGGACAGATTAGTATTTTTAACCCTTGAGAACCAGAGTGGTGTGCAACACATTGCTCTGGAGTATTGTAAGGAGTATTGTACGTCTAAACCAGTGGTGGGTGGTAACCTGTGGCTTTCCAGATCCCGATGGCAGTTGTAATCCAACAGCAACTGGAGAGCCACTAGTTTCCTACTTCTATTTCAGACTCACAAAACCTTTTTATATGTTGAATTTGCATGAGATTTAAGAAAAATATGTCAATACATTTTATTTCCAATAAGTGTTAATGCTTTACAGTGAACAATCACCCTTCAATCACTGAAATATTTGTTTCTATATACTGTATCAAAGTGACCTGAACAGCCAAGTATTAACTCAAATAGTTTTGTACAATTATCTCTACATGCAGAGCGTGCAGGCGTTAATAAAAGAAAGAGCTTGCGCTTGCTTATATTCCATAAGATTGTTTGTCTGCTGCATGGAAGTTCATTTGCACACATTAAATATAGGTGAATCACTTTTTATGTGAAATAGATCATAGAAATAAAGCATTTTGCTTCTGTACATAAGAAGAGGTGTAACTTTATTCCTTTCAGGTGAATGTATGAATTTGCAGTGGCTGTGCTCAGTGGTATAAACTACAGTGTAGGAGTGCTGTAATGCATACCTCCAACACAGCACTTTAATGCCAGCAAGCCCTGTATCTCCAGCCCCATGGCATGCATAGGGAAGTGGATTACAGTAAAACCATTTCCTCTACACCTTATTTAACCCTTTAAGTGCCAGGGAGGTATTATTGCATTGCAATGTACTGGATACTTCTCTGGAACTCAAATGGTTTTAATTCATTGGCCTAAACATGATGTAGAGGAAAAGACCACCCCAAAATATACAGAGATGTTCTCATTGTGATCCTCTTGGCGCAAGCAGCATTAAGGGGAAGATGCTGTGTGTACATAGCATAGTAAATTGACATTAGGCAGCGCAGAGACAGTTCTGCGATTCTTGAGTCTGTTATGTGAAATCCATGTGATACGTTTGCCTCAGTATCTCACTGTCTTGTGTGTACTGAGCCCTGACATAAGTTGCAATTGTGGAGGCTAAAGAAGTGCAATTCTTGTACATACTAACTGCACAATAGAAGTCAAATGAAAATTACCATTTGCAATGCACTGGAGATTTTGCTAACATTCAAGGGGCTGAAAAAAACGATTTAGACCAGTGGGAGTTTTAGGAATGCTTACTTGACCCCTTTGGTGACATTGGTTGGCTCCAGAATTGCACCATTTTATCTTTGGTATATTTTAACATCTAATCCTCAATCCCCTTTTAGATGCAAACACTGTTTTTTTTAGCAGTTTAGCTCATGATGAGACCACGCCCCCTTTTTTAGGCTCTAAATTAAAAAAAACACAGGCATTAGCTAACACACTAACTACCTACGCAGTCCAAAGCAAATGCCTGCACAATCACTATGTTCTCCATTTTGTGGCTCCTTTAGCACTTTTACACTTTTTCTGCATGTGGCCATTTGGGCTATATTCATTAAGCCAAAGAGGAGCAATTCTAGGGCATACCAACTGCACCATATTGGAGAAATAAAAACTGACCAGATTCCAAACTGATTTAAATGGAGCTTTTAACCTGTTCCCAATGGGTTAACCATATGAGTGACTTAGGGGTACCTTTGTTTACCCCTCTGGCACTCCAAGGGTTAAAAGGGGCTTTTAACTCCTTGAACGCCAGAGGTGTCTCATACATTCTGAAGTAATGCACTGTTGATCTGTCTACCGTTCAAAGAGTTAAAAGCTCCGCCCCCTGTTAAATCAGTAAGAATGTCTGTTTGCCTGTGTGGTGCAGTGTGTTTGCTCCAGGATTGTACCTCTGTAGCTATTGAATGTGACCCTACATATCATTATTAACCCACTGAGGACCAGAAGGTTGTCCTCAACCAAGGAGAGTCCTTCAAACCAATGCAGAGCTAACTCTCTGTCCTTAAGGTGTTAATATATTCAAGTTTCTTACTGATCTTTCATCCCAAACTGCTAAACATGGTGCACAATATCATCTGTTGGCAAAGTGTTGTATGTATTGATCTGTAGTGTCATTAACCCTTTGTGTGCCAGAATAAATCACTTTTAACTGTATGGGTGTCGCAGGGTTATGCACCGCATTTCTCCACAATGTGCTGCATACCCCTCTTGTGTTCAAAGAGTTAAAAGTAACTTATGGTTGTGTTTAGCATAAGTAAGAGTATTAACCATTTGTGTACCTGAGGGGTAGGTAACTCAAAATCACTCCCCAATGTGTGGTAAAAATGTAATGATCCACAGTGGGAGACAAATAAAACCATCCCATTGATTCAATTACGGTGTTTAACCCCTGGAATGCTAGAAAGATTTTCAACATATTGCAAAGCAGCTTGTTGTAGCCCTATGTAAACATAGCTGGGAACGCTCCTGATTTGCCCCGGAGACTCCGGTTTTGATAGTGCATTACCTGGTCTCTGGAGCAGAGGCTGATTCTCCAGATGTGGGGAGTTTTCTTTAAAACTCTGCCCACTTCTCCTCTTTCCCCACCCAGTTCCTCCCACTTCCCCACCCACTTGTGTGATGCCCTGGAAAGCCCCGCCCCCACCCTTTTGCTGCAATTTGCGTCAGTTATACTCCCCAGCCACATCAGTCACAATTGCAAGTTCCCAGTTATGTATGTATGTAAAGCCATGGGAATTTGAAGAATTGTTATTTGTCCCTTATGTTGCCACACATTCTGTCGCTCAAAGGGTTAAAGTAAATTATGTAAAAATGATTCCCTAAGTCTGGTACTAAAATCAACGATGCTACATTGCACTCACTACAACTGTGACCTCAGGATGAAAAGAAAAAATAGAAATGTAATATAGTCATAATATTTACAGTGAATGCATGTACTGTAACCCTTTGAATGCCAAAGGAATAAGCAACTCATTGCAAAGCATTGCGTTGCGTACTCCTCTAGCACTCAGAGGGGTCCACTAATGTGTCTCCAGCTTGCAAGATCTTAGTGTATAGGCTTTACTGAATACAGTAGGCATGGAGAGTTTATCTTACTGGAGAAGGGATCACCTGTTTATCTCCTCCCTATCACACCTCAATGCATCTCCCCTTTTGAAGTCATTCTGGGGTAGACCAACTTCACCACAGATGAGAAATAAACATTCTCCTGTTTAATATGGATTTAAATTGGCCTTTTAACCCAGTCAAGGGGTTACGACCTCCAATTAAATCAATGAGGATTTCCATTTCTCCCCTATGGTGCTGTTGGCTTGCCCCAGAATTAATCTAATTATATGTAGTACATCAGCATTATTATGAGGTTTATGCGCTAAGGCAGGTGTGGGCAACATGGGGCCCTCCAGCTGTTTTTGGACTGCAACTTCCACTGCGGTGTAGGATCTGAGCTGTACTCGGACAGTAGCTGGAGGGCCTCATGTTGGCCATCCCTGCACTGAAGTGAATTAAAGAGATGATAAAGAGGAGATACAGCGTGATAAACTCTTCAGTCCATATGTTATTCTGTGGAACCTATGCACAAACATGTCTCCAGCTTGAGTTACCACAGTGTATAGTCTGCATAGAATAACACAGAACATGGAAAGAAAGGGGGAGATGCACTAAGGTGTGACAAAGCAGGGATAATTACTCCATTGTTATCACTTCTCCAGTTCATATGTTATTTCACCAGCGCTGTAGATCTTAGAGCATAGACTCTATAGAATAACATAGGACTTGGAGTGGTGATATTACTGGAGAAGTTAACTCCATTATATCACCTCTTTATCATGCCTTTGTGCATAAAATCATTTATATCAATGGAGAAGTTACCACCTTTTTATCACACCTTAGTGTATTTCCTCCTGGAGTAATTCTGGGCCAAGCCAACTGCACCGCATGGACCAATCAACCGTACAATATTCTCATTGATTTAAAGGAATAGTAATGTTTCATAATAAAAGCAGCTCCAATTAATCTTCACAGTATTTGGACCATGGAGAGTGTTATTTCAGTACTGTCAGAGTTGGAGTTCAAGAGAAATTGAATGATAAAGTATCCCCGTGCCCCTTTTACTGATGTAACACTGCTAACCTCAGAGCAGCAGGGTGGTGTCCAAGTGGATTGCAGAGAGGGAAAATCTTCAATTAAGATAAGGGAAAAAGCTGAAAAACCTATCAAGGGGGCAGGGTTTTCATTGTTCTCACAGTAAGAAGATTGTCCCTTTCTGTGAGCTGTTTGGTCCACTGACCGGACATCTGAGGGGAGGCGTCTTACACTAGGTAAAAAGGGTGGAAGGGAGATACTTTATCATTCAATTACACTTGAACTACAACTCTGACAGTATTGAAATAACACTCTCCATGGCCCAAATACTATGAAGATTAGTTGTAGCTGCTGTTTGTGTGAAACATTACTAAGCCTTTAAACCCCTTCGCATCCGAAGACGTACCCGGACCGTCACGCTGGTCCGGCACTTAAGGACCAGTGATGGTCCTGGTTTGTCAGGTACTTTTACTCACCGCGCTCCTGCAGGAGTGTGGTGAGTAATACCGGGGACTGAAGTTGATTGCTCCAAGACCGGAGCGATCTCTTTCAGTCCCTCGTTCGGCGTGTCGCCACACATGATCAGTCACGTGGGGTGGCACATCGAACTTCCCTATCTGGTCCTTTGAAGGACCACACACCCCAGGACCGCTGGTCCTTAAGGGGTTAAAGAACAGTACATCTAAAATGATAAACTAACTATATCATAGAATTTTGGCATTGTGCAAGCATCTTGGTTTTGTGGGGGTTTGAGAAGTTTTTAGGGGTATTAACCCTGATCTACTAGAGCACTTAAGCAGTAGTATGGAGTGCATAGTCTATTTTTTAGTTTGAGTAGTATTTTAGGGTTTACTGTTCCTTTAAATAGGGCTTTAAGCCCCTTGAATGCTAGAGAGGATGCCAAGGCAAAGCAATTTCCTGGAGACCTTTATCATTCAAGAGGATAAAAGCACCCGTGATGCAGTTGGTTTCTCAAGAATTTCTCTAGTACTCTTTAACCCTTTGAGTGCCAGAGCATGCGTTGGATACCTCTCTGGCACTCAAAGGGTTAATATAGCAACCTCATTATATATACAGAATTATATTCCATATTTGTATGGAAGGTATATAGTAGCTATGTTAACCCATTGGGTGTCATAGATGAGTCAAAGGTGTTTAAAGTTTTGAGTGCCAGAGGAGTGTGAAGGGTAGTTCATATAAAAGTGTTGCACACCACCCAAAGGGTTAAAAATCTCCCCACTCACAAAAAAATGCTTCTTTAATATATTGGTACTTTTACAAATGTAAAAACCCTATTCTTTAAGCTAAAGAGGTGCAGTTTTGGAGGAAACCAACTGCTTTGCAATGCACTGGACACCTCTAGCGTTCAAGGGGTTAAAAGTACAATTTAAATCATTGGGAATCTTTATTTCCATTATGGTAAAGTTGGTCTGCTACAGAATTGAACCTCTTTCGAATGAATAAGGCCTTATGTGTCTACTTATCGATATCATATGTTAAGTGTGCCCCAGGGTATCAAATGGAAATGGTTTGTCATCAGCACAGCCCTCTAGAGAACCAAAGAAAGTTGACATTTGACATCAACGTGGATACAATTATATAGACAACTCAGATAAGCAAAACGCCTGAATACCTCAGATAAGTTCAGGAGGTTCTAGGAAACGTGTGAATTCCTTCTTTGGGCTTTGGTAACTATACTTTGAAGTCAGTTATTAAAGTGTAAAGGTTAATGAGGGGGATTTATAAAACCGGAGTTATAAAGAGTCTGTAAAATTATCCCAAAGCGACATAAGGATATGTATAACCGTTAAGGAGCAACTCCAGTCGACTTTTTTGAAAAGTGGAGCAGAAATGTTCTTGTCAAAAAATAAGAATTGTGTCACAACATATCTATATAGACATTAGCCCAAAAATGAAGGCAGTTTTAGTGATTAAACTTAAAGTGAATCTCTCATAAATATACAAGTAATGTCCATTAGTTAGAGCATTTAGCGAAAACATTTTAAAATGTTATTCATTAAAAAAAAAAGTTATCTGCACAAAAATTAATGTTTAAAAAGGGCCCAGCAGCCTAGGTCCGGCTTGCTGCAGCTTGCCTCCGCTCCCGTCCCACTACCCAGCATCCTCCGATGACAGAGGATTTCTGTCTCTAAGCTGGAGCGATCTCATTGGCTAGATATCGATCTCTGCCAATGAGATTGCTCCAGCCTAGAGAAAGAAAGCCTCCGTCATCGGAGGATGCTGGGCAGTGGGACGGGAGCAGAGGGAGTGCGGCAAGTAGGGTGCTGTGCACTTTTTAAACATTAATTTTTGCACAGATTACATTTTTTTTTTATGAATAATATTTTAAATGTTTTCGTTAAATGCTCTAACTAATGAGCATTACTTGTATATATGTGAGAGATCCCCTTTAATGCCAGTTATAACCTGTCTTTAATGAAAGTATATAGTGACAGTTATGTATGCAAAAAATATTCTCAGTTGCAAATTTTTTGTGAATGTTCTCAGAAAAATCTCAGAGAGACATAAACTTGATTTTACTTCTTTATAAATATGACCCAACATTCTGAATGTTAGAGACAGTTCCTAAACTTACACTGAGAATGCTTTTTATAAAGCTCCCCTAGTGTTTTTAGCTTTTGTTTGTAACAATGGTTTATTTTTTTATTGCTAACAAAAGTTTTCTTGGAATTCTCTCCAGCTATATAACATTCTGTGACAGTGAAGCTCTGCCACCTAGTGGTTGCCTTATATTGAGTTGCACAAACAGACTGCTGGTATCCAGACCATGAGTGAACAACTCGAGGCACTCCAGCTGTTGATTACTACAACTCCCATCATCCCTAGCCAGCCGTTGATGGGAATTGTAATTGTTAACAGCTGGAGGGATTCAGATCCCCCCCCCCGATGCAAATTGTAACATTTAGAACAAGGGACATTTAATCCTTTGAGCACTAGAAGGTGCACAGTTTTTTTGCAATGCTTTGCACAGCTCTCTGGAATTTTAAGCGTTAACTATTTGAATATTTTACAAATACCATCTGCTGCAGTTCTCCGTGACAGTAAAATGTGGCACTCTTAAAGGGTTGAATAAATACATATGTGTACACTTTTTGTTTTTCAGCTTTTGAGGACTGTCAAAGTGCAGGAAGAGAAGGATATCCAATACACAGTTCTTTATTGCGATCATTGACAGATACATTAAGGGTGAGATGTGCAGAAAGTGGTGGTAACTGAAATTGTCTGTAATCAGAATAAAAAAGTTCTTACACCATGATCCGTCAATTCTTAGACATGTTTCCGTCATTTTTTGCATCCAATTCCGCCATCTCTGTCAAAGGGAAAAAGCCGTCTTAAAAGTGGGTGTGGCTTAGTCTTCCATCATAATGTAAGGTATTTTCAGAAAAAAATATTCGTTTGAACGTCATTTTTTGTCTGATTAATGTCATTTTTTCCCGACATAATAAAAATGGTCTAAACTTAGAGAAGAAAAATTAGTTTCAAAGACAAAAAAAGTATTTTGTTTCTTTGAAGATGTTCGTTTCAAAGACAAATTGAAAGACAATTTTTAAGATCTTCTTACCGTCATTTTTAATTCTTTAGACGAATTTTCAAACATGACGGATTTACTTCTGAAAATAATACCACCAACTCACGATCAGACAAGTTTTTCATTATGACGACTTTTTGAACATCTCGCCCTTAGATGTTTATCAATGTTCAGACATATTTCCTGCCTTCCATGTGCAGGAAATATGATAGATATATCATGGAAATATGACCATTCCCATGATACCACACTGAGGCATATAGAGTATTAGTATGCATATGTCCGTCCCATAGATTTCGATGGAAGTCTTAAGCCTAATCTTGATGGGTGGGGAATGAATTTCTAAACTGGTGCTCAGGGCTAGATTTATCATTAGGAAATGTATGCACTCATCTGGAGAGTTGAATTTCTGGGGCTTCCTGAATAGTGCTTACCAACAAATCCACACCTGTTCAGCTACACTGCTATGCAAAAATGTGATGTTGCACTGACACTGTGGGAAGAGTGCTCAGATTGAGATGGGAAGCCAAACGATCCTGCGTATCCTCACCAGCCACCCTCACCACGTGTCTTTCATGGACTGCAGATGTCAGAAGTAGCCATGGTAGAACACAAGTCTGACACAGTGACATGAATTGGTTCGTCAGGGACCCCTCTGCTGCATTAAGTAAGAACATACAGTGGGGCGGACTTGTATCTGGAGCTAGATTAGAGGGAAAAAAGGAAAAATGATGAGCAAATTCGCCATACATTTACACTTTTATTGTCTTCTGAGCCAGCACAGTACTCCTATTGGTCATTGAGTCATTATCTACAGATCTAAGGAATCATTTACTAAAGTACACTTAGCTGATTAAAACTTAGCCTTTAGTTTCATGATTAAAAGCATCATGTAAATAAAGTTTGTTTTAATCAACTGTGTGTCCAAGTGAATGATTCCTAGAATCTCTAAATAGTTCCTAAAAGGACCAATTTTTAATTCTCCCACATTCAGCATCTAATTGTAGCAACATACCTACACTCTAAGTAATGGGGTGTATGTAATTCTGCTCCATGGGGGTACTAAAATTTCTCATTGAAGACTGGAGGCCGTAGTTGTTTGCTCCAGGATTGAGCTATCTTAATGCATAAGAGCCTAAGGGTCTTCCTTATGCAGGAAGATAAAGGGTGAGATGTTCAAAAATGCCATCATAATGAAAAAACTGTAGGATCATGAGTTGGTGGTAAAAGATATTTTCAGAAGTAAATCCGTCACGTTTAAAAATATGTCATAAAGAATCAAAAATGACTGTAAAAAGATCTTGATGAATATTACCATTAACAATTCTGATGCTAAAAATGTCTTTGATTTTGTCTTTGAAATGAAAATTTTCAAAGAAACAAAGACTTTTTTTGTCGTTAAAATGACAACTTTTCAAACAAAGACTTTTTTTTACCAGTTAACGCCATACTTGCACTTCTCACTCTGGCTAATAGTACTTTAATTTGTCTTCTCCAAGTTTAGACCATTTTTATTTTGTCTCTAAAAAAATGGTGTTAATCAGTCAAAAAAGTGACAGTTAAAAGAATATTTTTTTTTCTGAAAATACCTTACAATATAACGGTAGATTAAACCACATCCACTTTTAACCCTTTGAGTGCCAGAGGGGCACAGAACGCATTGCAAAGCAATGCATTCCGTACCCCTCTGGCACTCAAAGGGTTAAGACTGCTTATTCCCTTTGACGGAGATGGTGGAATTGGAAGCAAAAAATGATGGTAACATGTCTGAGAACTGACGGATCATGGCGTAAGAACTTTTTTAATTCTGATTACAGACAATTTCAGTTACCACCACTTTTTAACCTCTCGCCCAAAGAGTTACAATTGTGGTGCAAACCAGCTGCATCAAAGGGAGTATATAAAAATAGTTGATTTAAATGGGACATTTATCTCTTTGACTGCTAGCGTGATCTCCATTGTGTTGCATTACAATGCCTTTGAGACCTTTCTAGCATTCAGTGGGTTAATCCCCATTTAAATGAATGGGAATTTGGGTAAATTCTCTTTCTTCTCTGTAGTTTAGTTGATTTGCTCCAGAAAAAAAGGAACTCCCACTACTAAGAGGTGTTTTATTCAAAAGATATTGCAGCTCAAATTTGAATATTTTTTTAGTTACAGTACCTCAGTTGCCTGAAAGTTTACAGTGACACTGTTGCTACACAATGCTATGGAGGTTTACGGGCGACTGAGCTGTCCAAAGGATGGAGTAGGAACAGCACCACCATAAAATGTCAGGCCATTGAGATACTGCTCCTAAAAATTCAAATTTGAGCTGCAGTAACTTTTGAATAAAGCATCTCTCAGGAGTAAAAGTACCCTTGTTTTACTCAGGAGGATAAATCCTACAATGTATATATGTTTTCCATACTAAGTGTTACTATCCCTTTAACATAAGAGAAACATACTTAAAGTGGAACTACCACACCGCCTAAACTTGTCCCTAAAGAATTACCCATCTGGCGACAAGCTGTTCAATAGTGCTAGTTGCCAGAATTATTACCTCCTTTTAGAGAATTCCTACTGCTCCTGGGACTGACAGCCAGGAAACAACGCAGACATCTTTGCATAGTGACGGCTTCGCACCTGCGCTGTCAGTCCCTTTCTGGGCCATGTGGCTCCTAGCAACACCTCCTAGAGCAGACTGGGACTGACAGTGCAGGAGCACAGACATCTCTATGCAGAGATGTCTACTCTGTGTCCTGCCTGTCAGTACCAGTCTGCTCTAGGAGGCATTGCTAGGAGCCAGGCGGCACCGGAAGGGACTGACAGCGCAGGAGCACAGACATCACTATGCAAAGATGTCTGCACTGTGTCCTGCCTGTCAGTCCCAGGAGCAGTAGGAATTCTCTAAAAGGAGGTAATAATTCTGACAACTAGCACTATTGAACAGCTTGTCGCCAGATGGTTAATTCTTTAGGGACAAGTTTAGGCGGTGTGGTAGTTCCACTTTAAAGCAGAACTGTCACCCCAAATAAAGTCCCCCCACAATATAGCAAAAAGCTTAGAAATAGTACTGTTATCCAGGAAAAGTACAGTGTTATTAAAGAATCCTACTTCTGCTGAGACTGGTGCCCAGGGATCAGCACAGACATCTTGGCTTAAAGACATCTGCATGCCTGCGCTGTCAGTCCCGGGCTCCTGCATTCCACCTTAAGGTAACAGGAAGGGACTGACAGCGCAGGTGCTCAGAAAGCAAGAATCCTGACCGTCAGTCTCAGAAGAAGTAGGATTTCCTAATAACGTGGTACTTATGATAGATAATAGTACTATTTCTAAGCTTTTCGTTATATGACTAATTATTGGGGGGGACTTTATTTGGGGTTACAGTTCCCCTTTAAGAAACAAAGAGGCAGATATTTTAGTAAAAACTCAAGGTTTATTTATATATTTAAATGCGTCAGCAGTGAAAATTAGCCCACATAGGGAGGAATACACACATAAACACATCCTCCTAACGTGTTTCGTGAGTATTGGATTCACTTAATCATAGGCAGCCTAAATATATAAATAAACCTTGAGTTTTTACTAAAATATCTGAAGTGGTTACACTTTGCTGTGGTGGTTCTGTGAGCTCTCCCCTCCTGTTGTCCTCTCATTTTTATTGTCTTTACTCCTTCCTGGTTTTGGCATTTTCTCTTTTTATTTTGATCAGTTATATATTACCACAGATACATAGTCTACATTTGCCTTTTTTCTGCAAGCGTATCAATTTTGATATTTGAGTGTTTTAGTACAGATGGAAATCACTTTGATATTTTACTACTGATAAGCAAGAGACAGCAAATATAAGGTGATCACATTTTTTTTATAGACAGATGGTAAAAAGCATTTTATGAGTATATTTGCCACAGATTATGCAGGCACTGTAGTTGATGGGAATGCATTATATACAATATATTCATAAAAAAGAATCAAATAATTCTAGTAATTTTTTGGAAAAGTTAGTCAAACAAATTTGATTATATATGAGTTCGCCATCCAACCGTAAAGCATGATCAGTGCACAATAAACACACTTCAAGTTAATAAAAATAGTTATAAACAACACAAAACATACAAAGAAAATCAAGGGGTTGGGTTTTATTACAGGAGATAAATGTTAACACCCGTTTTATCAAAAATGTTCCAATTGAAATCTATGGGGAAACCTGGAGATAAAAGCAGAGATAAAATTAGCACCTGCAATAGAATCCAGCCCAAGGATGTAATGATATTGCATGTTTTAAAGTAAAAGATGATATTTGAAATACCAAAATTAATATCAAGAACCAAGATACAACATGTAGAAAATTACAGTTTATATATGGAATACATACACATAATAAGATACATCATATTCTCTGGGTGGCTGGTCCCCAATGAAAAAAATCCAAGACACCTTTTAACGTAATATCCCCTCCCCTCACCCCCAAGCTAACCCTTTCAATACCTTGAATTATTAATATATCTAAATTTCTCCTATTTAGTTGAAGTGACAAGCCACACTAGACTTGATTTCTCCACACTGAATATCGCCTAAATATTTGTTTATATTCTTTCTCAAGATCCTTGTGATCTTTCCAACATATTGTACCTTACAGGCTCCGATAGTGGATAACAAAATTCCAGATTGTTTCCTTCTGTCTTTCACAAAAAGACCGAGTGACACTCTATTCCCCACAGTGGGTGCTGTCCTTGGGATGAAGCTAAAGTCTCCAGACATAAACCCCTGCATTTATCATTGATAAGGGCTTAAAGGGACAGTGATGTCCCATAAAAAATGCTTAGAGTTTTGTAGATGTTAAAAAAATAAACGATATGACACAAATCCTATCTTTCAAACCATTATGGTTGGAGAGATATACTCGGCTAAAGTTCCCCTTCTCCTGATGTTAGCTGTAAAGCTGACAGAAGGAGATCCGTGTCGGCCGACACGAGGAGGCTGTTTAGCAGTGCTGCCATAGTGCGATTTAAAAATAAATACTTCTTTGGAACAGTTTAAAGAGTGTGCTTGCAAACCAGGCACACTTTGTAGACCGTTCCAAAGAAGTATTTCTTCTTAAATCTTGCTATTGCGGCGCTGCTGGAGAGCCACTTGTCGGTCCCCGGATTAGGAACTCCTGCTGTCAGCTAACAGCTGACGTCAGGAGAAGAGGAGGGAGAGGGGAATTTTAACGGAGGATATCTCTCAAACCATAGCAGTTTGAGAGAAATGGCTTGAAATATAGGATTTGTGTCATGTCATTTATTTGATTAAACTCCACAAACCTTTAAGCATTTTTTTATGGGATATTACTGTCCTTTTAATAAAAAATGTTTAATCTAAACTATATGAAGTACTAAACGTAAATTTATTTATAATTGGGTCACTTTAGGTTTGTGACTTTAACCAAAAATCAGAACATAACAAATCATCCATATCTCAATATTTGGCAATCTAGAGCATCCTGTCAAACATCCATTTTGGGTAACCCCTGTCTTTCGACAGGTCTTGTGCTCGTTGACTGAACAAATTTTTTTTGAACAGTTACGCTTGAGACAAAAATTATCCTGCTGGAATATCTCTGATGGCACGAGATGGATTGCAACGCTCTCCTCTTAAAAGGGAATTTACTTCTTAGCAAAAGCATCCACTGCAATCTTCCCAGTATCCAAATCAGCTGTGATATGCTGGTCTCCCGGCAGTCAAAAGTAAATTTAAAATTACAGTCATTATCATTTAGATAATTAACAACATTTGATGATGATGAAATTCAATAAAATCCATTTTAGCTAAATCCTGGAAAGCATCCAACATTTTACCCCTTTGACTTATGGAGTAAAATGTTGTTGATCTAGATAAATCAACATTAATTTTTATAATCGAATCGAGATATTATGGCCCTAAGTCAATATGTTCTTGTTGGATAGTCTCCATGTCTGTTAGATAACAAAGTTCATTGAAAGACAAACTTGAATAATTTCTATTATCTGACAACAGAGAGACCCAATAATTATGACCCCAAAGGTACTAGATCCTCCGTATTCACCGCTGAGGTCACATCATGAGAATCAAGAAATTTTTTTTTTAACAATTTTCTAACATCTACTATGGTGTCAAAAGCATTGAAGTGATTTGTTGTTGCAAAGTTTAGTAATGTTTCAAGAACAGATATCTCATCCTTTGTAAGTTGATAACTGGATAAGTGAATCACTGTTGCATATCATTTTGTCTTGTTTGTATCCTTATATATCTTCCACAATGTTCCTTTTCTTCTTCTTCCTTCTATTCTAACTTTTCTCATATGGTTTTTTTTTTCCAATTTGTTCTTTGTTTCTCTGTAGCTAATCTCAAAAACACCTTTGACATAAGAAAAACATAGGAGAGGGACAGCACAGAGAAAAGCCTCTAATTGTAGTATTAGAATACAATATGATAAATGATGGACATTTATTTTTTTTCTTATGTCACACATGTTTCCTGGCTCCTGGATCTAAGACTAATAGAGGACTGGCTGCATTAACAGACTATTGGGGCACCAGGCATTAGATTGATCAAGGACTCATCCAGTCAGAACTTTGTTTCCACATTTCTTTAGATTTCATTGTTTCCTCCATTCACCACACTTACAATCACTAAGAACATATCAGTGCCGGTAGTATCCCTCTTTGTATTTCCAAACTTAAAACACCTTTGCCTCCTTGATTCCCTCTGGTTGAATAAAAAAGATGAGGATGTAGAAGAATTAGTAGTTTACATGATCCTCATCATATTCTCTTATCTTTTATTTTCTTAATCTCTATAACAAACTCCTCTAACTTTTCAAGATATTCAGTCAACTTCTTATCCGATTCATTGTAAGGAGAATCTTATCACATTATTCATCAACCCTGTTTTATGATACAGATCATCCACTATTTTATTGGATTGCATTTTTCTATCTGTAAACATTTGTTCATGAAAAAGTTTGGTAATTAAATTTTACTTTATGTTCTGATTTAGTCTTATTGCGATTTATGCCAGTATCATGGCTAATAATGCTGATGGTTGTGTTTCTTTCTGTGATGGTGGGAATACAGGCCGGTTAATGGAAATGTAACCATTTTTAGTCTCTCAGGAGATGTGATTAGATTTATTACATATTTTTTATGAATGGATGCTTGTGTTTACTTGGGTCATGTCTGTCTATTGTTGTCATTAGGTGATCCAGAACATGTGTTCCCTTGTCAGCATTATGGTATAATTATTGTATAATTACTGTATGAGAATTGTGGTTGTTGCATGTTATCGTTTAATTTTATTTTTATTGTTATTTATGCTGACACTACAGGGTTTTGATTCCTCTGAAGATGCAGCAATATGGACATGATGGCCCATGTCAGTTTAGTGTCCATAATCTCCTTAGAGAGTTTACCATGTTTGTTTATTTTTTATCAATGGAAATTGTTACCATTTATGTCATTGTAGCTTGATTTCAGTATGTCATCACTACATGGAATGTTGATTGGCTAATTGATTTTTTACATTTGATGGAGTCAGTGGTGCCAACTACATAGTTATAATTAAGGGCGTTGAAAGTGAAACATGCTGATGCGGCGCAGAGCAGCGGGCTCCTTGAGTCATTAAGTTTATGTCCCAAGAATGCTGTTAAAATACTTTATGAAGTTTCAATCAATGATGTTGTTTTTATTTTTGCTTGCTGATTCTGTTATTAGTATGATAGTGCAGCCTTTCTTTGTAGTTTGAGATCTTCTGATCACCCCTACCCTGTATTTTCTTTGCTATACTGAGGTTAAAAAATGGCATCAACAGATATTTTGACACCCACAGATATTAGGGTCACGTAAATTGAAGGTCTGCTTTGGTTGCTTTGTGGGGGTAACATTTTTCCCTGGGGATCTTGGAAGCTACCATCTCCACCACCATTTGCTTTGAGGATGGTGGCTCAATTCTTTTTTTAACCACTGTATGGGGCGGGGACCAAGCACAATGGTCGGTGGAGAATGATGGGAGTTATATTCCCTCAGTGGTTGTAAAACAACTGGTTGCCCACTAATGCAATATAGTGTTTTATAAAAATGATTCTGAGTGGGAGGCCAGTTATAGCTATTAGATTCTCCTTCTGATTTGGTGGTGGGAGTTGGTTTTATGTTACCTTTTGCAGCATACGTTATAAACTGTTAAAATGATTTGTAATCGTTGACAATGACATAAAAAGTTTATTTATGTTAAAAAGAATTGTAAATATAGCTGTTGCAGCTGTGCAGGACTCTAAATACAGTTACTAAAACATGTTCTTGGTTAACCATAATACACACTAATGCTGATTTATTGTGAAGAACTGCAGCAATTCTTGGGCAGGCTGACTGCACGATAGTGTTAGAGAGATCTACAACACATAGCAATACAATGCATTAGCATCCTCTCTTACATTTGGTGGGTTAAAAACTAAAAAAAAATGTTCATTACATTTTATATCCCTATATGTTACAGTTGGCTTTCTACGGAATTGCCCTGATTCTTGGTACTAAACCTCAATGTTTTATTCACAACTTGTGATCGAGTGCAGTTAAGTCACTGAGAGAATGTACAAACTTGTCAGTGGAGCTCTACATTAGCCTCAGTTGTTGCATTCTGAGGCATACATTACATCACATGATTTGCTTTGTGCATAATGGCTTAAGGTCTCCTCCATGGTTCAGAAAACCTATAAGTGAGCCCCATTCTATACACAGGGACATCATGTCATTTCCTCTATGTCTATGTCACAGAGTTAAACAATGTATGAAGAAAGGAATGTTCTGAAACTCCCATAGACTGTCCCATTGCTCTTTTCAGGATGCAATAAGGGGAGGATAGGAGAGGATTTTTGACATAGGTAGCTTAGTAAATTGACGTTATGCAGGCATAGGGACTACAAATCAATTCAAGTGTCTGATTTAACGTGGAATAGTCTTAGGTCCTCCATCCTACTCTTTCCCAAGTAAGACACCCTTTTCTTTTAAATTCATTTTTAATATTTTCTTAACTTAATTTACTGACCCTCACCAGCAATGCAAGAAAACTTTATTTACAGAACAAGAAATAGATATGCATTAGTCCTACTGAGTCCCAGTCCTGCCCATCAGGGATTAGCCATATTTTCAAACTGCAGAGCTCCAATTTTAACTTTCTTTTTTTTTTCTGATTACAATGGATCAAGAACAATCACCAGAAATTGTTATATTAATATCCAGTAATTTGTCTTGACATGATTTAAGGGGTCTGTCAATATCTTTCCTGGAATCCTTCAATGATTTTGTTAACTATTGTTCCATATGAGACTCCAAATCAGAGGTCTAACAGACTTTATAGTAAATGGTAGGCCTTGTGCATTGCATCTGTAGTGAAGTTTTTGGCCACGTGGTCAAAGGAACCCATTCAGAAGATTATGTATGTTTAATATTATCTGGATCATACAAAGGGTTACTCTGATTGTCAAGAATAACATCATGAGCCTTTTTAGGGTTGATAATTGTATGTCAGTTTTAACAAACACTTCAGTCTTTAGGGGTCTTAAAGCGGAACTACCACCGCATAACAAGCTTATCTTAAATAACTCCCCATCTGGCGACTAGGTGCTTAGTAGCGCTAGTCGCCAGAATTGTTACCTTATTAAATAGATTTCTCCTTTCTTCTCCGGCTGACAGGCAGGACAGAGCGTGGACATCTTGCCATAGTGACGTCCGCGTGCCTGCCCTGGCAGTCCCAGCCAGGGAAGAAAGGAGAAATCTATTTAATAAGGTAACAATTCTGGCGACTAGCGCTACTAAGCAGCTAGTCACCAGATGGGGAGTTATTTAAGATAAAGGTTTTATTCGGTGGTAGTTCCGCTTTAAGGGACATCAGATTTGGAATCCAACTCCAAGTAATGAGCTGAGTCATCATCAGACTCATTGTCACTGGTTGATAAACTAAATTAAGTTAGATCTTTACTTTGGCTGTACATCTTCTTGATATAAGAGTTGTACATGTAGTTTTGAGCCAAAATGTTTATTTTAGGTCATTCATATTTTACTAAGAAGTCAATATATTGCTAGTTTTAATGGGTCTTTTCCACCCCTGTTTGTGCTCAGAATACTCAATGAAGTAAGAACATTTTCTCTAATGTGCCCTTTTTCCACTCTTATGATGATTATTTGGAATATCTGTATCAGACCCTGATTACTTTGTGGACCAGAATCTGTCTGAATGGACAAATATCTTGGATCTGTGACTTCCCTTAGGGGTTTTAACATGGGGAAAAGCTACAGAAATATAATTAACCAGTGACTGTCATTTTGCCAGTACTGGAATAAATAACTTCCAAAATGAAGCTGCATTTATTCCTCAAGAACATTCAACATAGGATATATAAACTTGTCATGGAATGGAGGACTTTCAGGATCATAATGTTATTCATGAAGTTAAAGCAGAACTACCATCCGACACAATCTTTAGCTTCACTAAGTCCCCATCTGGCGACTAGCTGCTTAGTAGCGCTAGTCGCCAGAATAATTACCTTATTTAATAGATTTCTTCTCTCTTCCATGGGTGACAGGCAGGGCGGAGAGCGGACATCTTGCCATTGTGACGTCCGCGCGGCTGTGCTGTCAGTCCCATCCGGAGCCAAATGGCTCCTAGCAACTCCTCCTAGACCCAGCTGGGACTGACAGCGCAGGCGCGCGGATGTCACAATAGCAAGATGTCTGCGCTCCGTCCTGCCTGTCAGTCAGGGAAGAGAGCAGAAATCTATTAAATAAGGTAATAATTCTGGCAACTAGCACTACTAAGCAGCTAGTCGCCAGATGGGGACTTAGTGAAGCTAAAGATTGTGTCGGGTGGCAGTTCCTCTTTAATGGAATCATTCTAGGAGACATCTTGCTAGAGAAAGATCTGAAAGTCTTTATAAACTGTAAACTTTGAAAGAATGATCAGTGTCAAACAACAGTACCAAAAGCAAACAAAGTATTGCCTTGCATTAAAGGAGGTATTGAAGCAAGAGTGGCTAGCACAATTATGTCACTGTACAAATAGTTTGTAAGACCTTAGCTTGAATACGCAGTGCAGTTTTGGGCACCAGTTCTGAGGGTATAGAGAAGAGCAAAAAAATTATTAGGTGAATGGAGGATTAGATGTATGAAGTTCTTCTAGCCAAACATGGTTTATTTACTCTAGATTAAAGATGTCTACGAAAGTATTTTGTTAATTTCTATAAGTATGCAAAACAACAATCTCTCTAGTAAGCTTTTCATCAAGACCTAACAAATAACTAGGAGCCAACTCTTACGATTGAATGGAGGTTTCAACTTCAGCAGAGGATGGGTTTATTGTATCAGCTAGATACTTAATCCCATTGTAAGGGAATAGTACCTAGCATGAGATATAAAAAAGTAGAGAGTAAAGTACCAGTTCATCCTTGGATGTTCTAGACAGCTCCAATGTAACGCAAATCAATGCTTCAGAAAACTCTCTAGCATCCAAGCACTTAACTAGGATTTTCACATTTACCATTACATCAGCAATTCACCCATCTGGCATATCACTATTAATTTTGGGGCATAGTCTTGATAGGGCCTTCTGTTTCCAGACAGTTATCCTTTAGTTTTCTAAACACTAATGACTAGCTTTTGACTTCCCTTTCACTAAGTGCTATCATCAGTCTAGGCCAAACTAGACTGTTGTCTCTTAGTTCAGCAGGGATGCAAATTAAGCACACTCTGACTGGGCTCTGCTAAAATGAACTCTTTTCATAATACAATGATTAATC
Source organism: Rhinophrynus dorsalis (assembly GCA_037306005.1). Taxonomy (NCBI): domain Eukaryota; kingdom Metazoa; phylum Chordata; class Amphibia; order Anura; family Rhinophrynidae; genus Rhinophrynus; species Rhinophrynus dorsalis. Next base: position 191,825,297 of record CM074718.1, on the reverse strand, counting down.
CCCTGGAAAAAAAGAAATGTTGACTGGGGAAATCCACCCCAAGCAGTGTACAGAGGTAGGAGGGAAAATGTGCCTTTTACTTTAGGCCAAATTCAGTGCTATCCAAAGGATAGTCCACAAGGGAATTTTTGTAAGCTGAGTACTCCAAAGCTATTAGTATTTTGCATCATATTTGATAAGGTCTGCTGCCTTTTCAACTGAGTCTGGTTCATTACCATATGACTCAAAAAGAAAGATTTAATCCTTTAAGAATCACAGGGCTATGCAGTGTATTACAGTATATTAAGAAATCCGTATCAAAACACAACAAGAAAGGAAATAGAGGAACTTTAGAAATTAATTAATTAATCCCTTAATGACCCTTAACCGTCCTGGCATGTCATGGATAGATTTGTGTTAAGGACCCATGACATGCCAGGACTGTCATGGAATGCAGGGTTCCCTGCGCAGCTGCACACGGTTCGGGGAGCCCTGACCCAGATGTCGGGAAAAAAATGGTCCGAGTTCCTTAAGTAACAGCTGCATGCGTGATAGTCCATCCTTAAGGGGTTAATGGTTATTCGTATAGCACCACAAGTGTATGCAGTGCTTTACAATATAAGGGTTTAGACAGTACTTGGTGACAGTTGGTTAGCAAAATGAAACACTGGAAGGAATGTCACTGCTCAAAAGCTTACAATCTAAAGTGGAAAATGTATATATACAGAATACATAAAGGTTAAGTGAGGAATACAGTGCTAGAGTTCTGTCTGAGAAAGGGGAAGGGGTAGAGGAGAGAAGGGTCTTGAATGAGAGAAGAAATAGTTTATAAAATAAGGAATGAAGTATATGGAGTTGGGAGGCAGGAAGAAAGAAGCAGGTTACAGAATTCTGTGTGGGATAGGATGAGTGCTTGAGAATTTTAGCTGTAGAGGAACTGAGGAAGGGATGGCTTTTTGCTGTGTTATGCAAGAGAATTTAGCAGGATTTGGTGAGTAAATGAATATTAGGAGAAAATGAGACAGCAGCATCAATTATCACCCCTAGGTACCATGCTTCTAATACTTGATTTATGTTAGTTCCATTTACTATCACATGAAAGGGCACTATTGGACCAGGTGTAGGTAGGATGAGGATTGGCTAAGTTTTTGACATGTTTAGTTTAAGGTGCCGGTGAGTCATGTAGTCCTAGATAGCAAATATGTCATCTGTGACTTTAGATTGAATATCAGGAGTGAGTGGAGGTGCAGATGATTAAAGCTGAATGTTTTCTGCGTAGACATGATATTTGAGTATGAATGAGCTAATAAGTTCACCAAGTGAAAAACTAGCTAGTGTGGTGCTGAGAGATCATGTATAGAGATATTTATTAAAGGGATAGTAATGTTTCATAATAAAAGCAGCTCTAATTAATCATCATAGTATTTGGACTTTGGAGAGTGTTATTTCAATTCTGTCAGAGTTGTAGTTCAAGAGTAATTCAATGACAAAGTATCCCCCTCCCACCCCTTTTACTGATGTAACATTGCTCAGCCAGAGCAGAAGGGAGGTGCCCAGGTAGATTGCAGAGAGAGACAATCTTCAATTAAGATAAGGGAAAAAACTGAAAAACTTGTCAAGGGGGGCAGGGTTTTCATTGTTTTCATAGGAAGAAGATTGTCCCCTTCTGTTATCTGTCTGGTCTATGGACTGCATTCCACATCTGAGAAGAGATTGTTTACAGTAGGTAAAAGGGGCGGGAGGGGGAAACTTTGCTTGTGAATATCTCATAAACCATAAAGGTTTGAGATATAAGACTTATATCGTTCTTCATGTTTTTTTAATGCCTACAAAATAAAATAAATAAATAAAAAGAAATGTTACTGTCCCTTTAATAAGAGAGTTAGTATTCTAGAGACCACAGGGAAAAGAAAGATATTGTGGTTAGAGATCTCTGTAGCATCCATGGGTATAAAAGTGGTGCAGGGACATTGCGATTGCTCTGGTCACACCCAAAATTCAGAATGTGGGTGTGGCCCACACAATTCAACTGTTTCAGCAGGTCGCCTGGGTAAAAAGCGCAACATAACAATCTCGCAGTGCATGGCAGCATGAGATTGTCATGTCGCACTGTCAGTAGGCGCATTAAGCACACGGACATTAAGCACACGGAGGCAGCTGGAGCACCTCCGTGTGCTGCGAAAGAGATACTAAAAGGCTGAACAGAAGACAGTCAGACATAAGGACGGGCACCAGGGTATCCGCAAAGTCATTTCAAAAAGCTAATGTTAAGCACACGGAGGCAGCTGGAGCTCCATCTCCACTGGAACCTGGCCACAGTAACATACGGAGCGCTTCCGTATGCAGCACACGGAGGCACTCCAGCTGCCTCCAGGTGCTTAACATGAGCTTTTTTTGACATGACTTTCTGGATACCCTGGTGCCCGTCCTTATGTCTAACTGTCTTCTGTTCAGCCTTTTAGTATCTCTCTCGCAGCACACGGAGGAGCTCCAGCTGCCTCCGTGTGTTTAATGCACCCATTGACAGCGTGACGTGACAATCTCAATCTGTCATGCACTGCCAAATTGTCACATTGCTCTTTTTACACAGATGACCTGCTGAAACAGTTGAATGTTCACATGCTCTTCTGCGTGCGACCATTCAAAAGAATACCAAGTTCTGGTGTTCTAGGCAGCTGCCTACTTTTCCTATTGGGAAATCCAAATATGGAAAATCCTAATGATCATTATGTATTTCCCCTTTCTCCTTGGTGTTTAAATCAGTCTTGGATGTCATGTCCATGGAAGTGGATATGAATCCTGCTGGCTGGACTCTTGGACCCTAAGCTCCACCCACTGCTGGATTTAAATCATCACGGGCTCATGCAATCTGCCTTCTTCAGTTTGAAAAACAAAAAAAAAAAAAATGTCTCAGAACAGTCTTTCAAAAAGTCATTTTTTTGGGGTGCAACTATATGGGAGAACACTGTGCACCTAATTTGGTGTCCATTGTGGTTTGTGATGTTATTGATTGACCCTTTGTGCTACTATTAGGTGCCTGTTGTATTCTGTTCTCTTATTCACATACTTTCTGTGTTGCTATTTAGGTGCACAGTACTTCTTCTTAATCAAGTACCTATTATAGTCTGTGCTAATAATCGGGTACCTCCTATTATACACCCATTTGAGTACACGGTGTGTGCCTAATCATGTGCCCATTGTATTGTGTACATGTATCTATTGAGTGCCCATTTGGATGCAGAATGTGCAACTTATCAGAAGCCCATTGTATTGTGTGCATTTGTTTGTGTGTCTATTGTACGCCCATGTAAGTGCACTGTGTCTAATCAGGAGCCCACAGCATTCTGTACTTCTGTTTGTGTGCCCATTTAGGTATATATATTGTACATCCATGAAATGTCACATGCACGGCACAGTATTTTACATGAATTTGCATACGTTTTATAGTAAAAAGATGTGATTATTGCTGATACATGTGTAAGAACAGTTTGATCTCTTCCATGATGTACAGAGATAATTTGTGTATATGTATGGTTTATTTCAATGCTGGTTGTAGAGCTGCCTTTATCCCTTTGTGTGCCCGGGGATACACAAAGCATTGCAGTCACTGCAGAGTAATGCATTAAATACCACTCTGACATTCAAAATGTTAATGGAAACATTGTGGTTGGTGAACAAAGAGTAATTGGAGCTGTTCTGGAGCAAACGAACTGTACCCTACGGAACATCTAAAAATCCCCAAATTCCCATTGATGTAATTGGGGCTTTTAATCCCATCGATTGTTAGAGAGGTCTATATGCATTGCAAAGCAATACTTTTGCGACCTAACTAGCACTCAATGGGTTGAAAGTCCATTTAAATCAATGGGAATTTTTGCTTATCCCCTATGGTGCAGTTGCTAAAATCCTTCCTAGTACATTAGCCTCCTTATGTTGCAGACCAGGCATTTCAAACCTGTGGTCTGCAAATGTGCAAGAAGCCGTACAGCCCATTTACACTAATGAGATTTTTTTACCCTCATTCATAGGGTTGAAGTGACTGCCAGAGAGGTCACTGGTAGTATACACCAGTGAATGTAACACACCTGTGATTAGCAATGGACAAGCTACAATTGCCTATGTATACTGGTGGGTACATGGCCTCGTTGTTAGCCATATGTAAATATAGTATGGACACTTTGCATATGGGGATTTTTCACTTATTACTTTTAGATATGTTGTGCAGTTATTTGCTTTGCATTTATTTTTCCTAACATACTTGGATAAGGATTTATACTATGGTAATGTGACTTTGTTTTAATATTTTTAATTTTCCCTCAACACTTATTCACTAAGATATCCAAAGTTGAAGAAATCTTAGTGCATAGGCTTCATAGAATAACAAAGGAATCGGAGAAGTGATAAACTGGAGAAGTCATCTCCACTTTATCACCTCTTTATAACCGCTTTCTGACTCTCCCCCCAGGTATGTAATGGTGGTATGCACTATAACATAGTCTTGATGAAGATTCCAGTCTAATGTGTCTATACATACACAAACACATATGCGGACCCTTACAGCCAATGTTGCGGCACTCCTTGGAGGGAATAAGTTAAGGATGGGGCCCTCAACTGTATTTAAGTTTGACATGCCTGTTATAGACCTATTTTTACTCAACATTTGGCAATTCAGCACAATCAAGCTTCACTAAAGCATTAACATGAGACAAGCCTCATTACTTCTGTACTTCTCTTGTTGAAATGTTACGGAATCTGTTGAATTAAAATGAAAAACAGGCCATCAGACATCTCTCACAGCTTATTTCAGAGAAAAAATAACAATTGGAAAGTGTTGGGGGAATTGAAATCTTGCTTCAGGAATGAACCTGGTATACATTAAACTGCATTACTTTCCAACTTCTCCCTGTCCGCTGTGCTATCTAACAGCTAATTTCACATGCTTCTGAACTACCATTATAAAATATTTCATCCTGACATCTGTAATTTTTACTTGCCCTAGAGAATACAATTGGGTATATATTGGGAATTACCTCATTCTTCTTGTACTGTAAAGGAAACAGAAGTATTTGTTTAAATGATGATCGTTTGGATGATTTACATGGGTTTGTTTAAGCATTTACCTGGCACGGTATTTGTTGTTTGTCAGCCCCACTCACCATTTTAATTCAAGTGCAGAATTTGAGTGTAGTATATCTGTGACATTAAGGATGTTAAGCTTGTTTTGGTAAGAAGTAGATTAGCTTAGAAGTGTTTCTGTAACCATGTCACACAGCAGGGCGTTGAGAAACATTTCTTAAAGGAGCAGTAATGTTAAACTGTGGATGCTTCTGCTGCAACACATATATATATGTTAAATATTCATATCTGAAAGCAGGGAAATCCAAATTAAGTATCTGTCAGGGCAAGGTCAATCCAGCTCACTGTGCAGCTTTACTTAAAAGGGAACTATCGCCCCAAATAAAGTCTCCCCGCAACAATTACCCTGCTAGCAAAAAGCTTAACAATAGTAGTATTAGCCAGCATAGTCACCACGCTACTGAGAAATCCTATTTGTGCGGACACTGATGGCCAGGCAATTGCGCAGGCATCTTTGCTTACAGATGCCTGTGCGCTGTTGCCTGGCCATCAGTCTCTGCAGAAGTAGGTCTCAATAATGTGGTAATTATGCTGGTTAATACTACTATTGTTAAGCTTATCACTAGATGGGTAATTGTTGGGGGAAGACTTTATTTGGGGTGATAGTTCCACTTTAAAGCGGAACTATCATCAAAGTTGTATTTTGCAGTATAAGTCCGGCATTAGAGAAAAATAGACCTGGTATGGTACACTGGCAGAGGGGCAACAGCGCAGACATCTTGAAGAGAAGGCATCTCTGACGTCATCTCTGTCCGACTCCTTCACTTCCATGATTAGAGTGTTGAATGCCTTTGTACCTTAAGGCACCGGAATCGACTGACAGCGCAGGCTCAGAGAGCACCTATAGCAAGATCCCAGCCGGTTCCTGCCTGCATAAAAGGTTCTATTTTTTGTTAATGCAGCAATTATACTTGAAAATAAAGCTAAGTCGGTGGATATTGCTAATGTAATTTTCATTTGCGGTGCTATGTTATTCTGGTGAAAGTTCTGCTTTAAACTAGCTAAATGGAACAGCCAAATAACATATGATAAAGCCACCTACCCCCATCGATGGAAAAGTGGACATCGATGCCTGTGGCTCAAAACCACATGCTTCACAGGTAAGCACAGCTCTATACTGCTATGGTCCTGTTACAAATCCACCCACTGAAGTGCAATACTTCAAAAGCTCACAATTCACAGTCTTTAAATCAGCAGGGGGGGGGCACTTTTCTGTCCATTGTACGGCTCTCGAACTGATCTAGTAGGGCTCATAGACCTGCCCGAAAGCCCAACTGTAAAATTATAATTGTTCTGGGTAGCAGCAATTCATTTCTCATCTCCTTCTTCTTCCTCTACACTGAAAGGATTAAGTGTCAGTGAGTGGGGAAAGTACTGCATGATTGAGGCAGGAAGTGTCTGCACAGCATGCCTTAATTAGCATAGTCTATAAATCAATTAACTCAAACAAGTTTTCTAAATAAATAAAAACTTAAATAGAACATATAGGTGAATCTAAATGCACTTTCAAAACTACCAAAATTATTAGGAGATAATGTCTCTTTATAAGGGGCATTTAACCTTTTGAATGACAGAGAGGCTTACAACACATAAAGCATTCAAGGGGTTAAAATGCCCATTTAAATCAACGGGAACTTGTGAAGGTTTCATTTCAGCCTTGTGGTGCAGTTGGTTTGCTCCAGAATATCAGACTGTATTTAAAGACTGCATGTAAGGGCCCTCACATCACTGAAAATGGAAGAGAGGAACTGAAACAGCTGTTTAAAGGTAAGCGCATAGCACTAACGAAGAAAAAGGCATCAAGAGAAATTGATTAACTCTTTGGGTGCCAAAGGGGTACGCAATGCATGGCACTCAAAGGGTTAATACTCCTAATATGCTCTCCCTTCCCTTATGGTCCAAGGAAGGCAACTGCAAAAAAATAAAATGTTAATCCTTTGCATGCCACAGGGGTATCTATGGCACTGTATTGACTAAATATTCTGTTGTGTATAGAAACACACACAAACACACTCGTGGTACTCAATCCTTTATAAAGTGCATTAAGTAAATATTGACATGATAATAAAGAACTGCAACATTTACACAATAAAATGATGTCGAAAATGAGTCATGCCAGAAGCTTAAATTTAAAGAAAGTAATTTATTTCATTACTAGTGTGTACACGGACCCAGCATTCTGTGCATTTGGCCAGTCTTTACTGTGCATGACTGCATCAGACAAACATACATCTGGCCTTTTATATTGTAGGAGATGAGGCCTGGCATCTTTTGAGCAGTATATTCTTCACAGGTATAACCACGTGGTAAACAGTATGGTGCTAGGTACTACTATAACCTTTGATCTGAAAGTAAAAACTGTTCTCTCTAGTGAATCAGAGAGAAATGCTTAATATGTAAAAAAAAAAAGTATATTGTGGTGTTTATTTCCCTAAATAAAACAAGGGTATGCCAACTTCTGAATGATGTTTTTTTTTCCTAAAAGTTATTAAAGCTCAAACTTGAATTTTTTAGGTTCAGTTTTACAGTGGCCTGAAATGTTACAATGGCACTGTTGCTACACCATCCTATGGAGGTTTGTGGGCAACTGACCAGAGTTGTCCATAGGATGGTGTAGCAACAGTGCCGCTGTATAATATCAGGCCACTGTGATACTGCACCTAAAAAATTCAAGTTTGAGCTGCAATAACTTTTGAATAAAACACCTTTTAGCAGTCAGAGTACCCTTGTTTTACTGAGGGGGATAAACGCTACAATATATACTTTTTTACATTATAAAGCAGAACTTTCATCTTAAATAAAGTCGCCCTGCAATAATTAAGCAGGTAGCGACTACCTTTATAATATATCTATTACCTCTCAAAAGTAGCCGATTGTAAAGAAATCCTTTATCTTCGGAGACTGACGGGCAGGTTAGTGCAGTCTGTGCGACTGTGCTGTCAGTCACTTCCGGTTACCTTGTGGCACAGTGCAGTGCTTCTCAATGGAGACTGGGACTGACAGCTCAGGCAGGCAGACAAGATGTCTGCTCTGATGCCTGGCGTCTGGTCTCCTAAGATAAAGGATTACTGTACAATCGGCTACTTTTGAGAGGTAATAGATATATTATAAAGCTAGTCGCTACCTGCTTAATTGTTGCAGGGTGACTTTACATAAGATGAAAGCTCCGCTTTCAGTATTACTAAACCTTTATCAAGACCCTTTAGGGGTCTGAAACGTTGACAAATAAATCAGCACTTTTCACAAGACCTGTGTGTGTACTTAATCCATGGCCCCAATACCATTTATTTTCTTATGTTTATACTTATAAGAAGCATCCACGCAGTAGTCTTTTTATCATGTTTATCAAGTAAAGGGCCTGGAATCCAGAGGCCTGAGTCTGTGCACTTTTCTTAGTTCCTTTGCTAAATGACAGGTCATGTATCACTTACGTGTAACACTATGTTTTTTGTTCAATGACACTTTCTGTTAAGCCAATTTAGCCAGACAGTCTCGTTCATAATGTTATGGTGACCCATACTTCCTGTGCCCCCTGTATAAGCCCTGGATTTCTTCAGCTTCATTGTTATTCATCACAGAAAAGCCATTTCTCATTAATATCATCCATCTTTTCCCAAGTAGCATATTTCCTGTGAGACTCTATTTTAGTCATGTTTTCCATTATCTGCTTGACAGCCTCTGCCATTGTACTTGCAGTACCTGTATGCTTTTCATACTACTATTATCACTTTCTTAGACCATCTTTTCAATTCTACTTTATTTCTACACTCTGTTTACATTTTCACACGTGCACTGTTTTAACAAAGACAAATTACCTCTTGTTCTTAGTGGGATTTGGGTTATTATTTTCTTTGGCTACTCAGAGAGATGATTCATTTGAAGTGCCTTGTGTTTATGTAAGGAATGAGATGTACTATCACAGCATGATCAATACACTATCTACCTAGAACATATACCAACCGCCAAACCACTCCTAATACAAAACAAATAACAGACAGAATGCCTGACATGGAGAAAAGGCCACAGCATTTATTAACGTAACATGTTGGGAAACAGTTAAACAGTAATTCATATTAATTATAATAAAAGCAAAACAATGCATTATTTTACATTATACTACCATTAACCCTTTGAGTGCCAGAGGGCTATGCAAGGTATTGCTCTGCAACGTGTTGTGTACCCCTCTGGCACACAAAGGGTTAATAAACATGACATCAATATGAAACTTATTAGAGGATCCTTGGCACTGTCTCCATTTTACCACCTCCCTTTTTGTTATTTGCTGACTCTGTCTCGCACAATGGGTAACCCTGGTCACCCCCCTTTCCCATTTTTCCCAGGAACCCTGTGTCTTTAAAGAAAATGTTTATGATCATCCACCATTTTAAAGTGACAAGGACTCCTGCACGTAGCTGTGACAAAATAACCCCAACAACCCACTACTTACACAGTAATGCAACAGCGCTATCACTATTAAAATATCCAAAAGGGGTGGGAGGGAGGGAAAGGTTCTCAACAGAGAGCTAATGGGGCAAAAACAGAAGCCCAGTGTCTTCTCACTACCCTTCTTTCTTCCCACAATACACAGCAAAACCGACCCCAAACATAAGCTAGCTAATCTTAGCACTGTCACTTAAACCCATCCTAGCTACAGCTCTGAGGAGCATTAGATTAATGGCAGCCAATGAGAATCTCCTTGTAAGTTAGTGTGTGCTGGTTATGTCAGACATGTTTAATTGACTGAGTGGCAAACTTATCACCTGTTTTAATTATGACTAACAATACTAGGATGGTTTTGCCTGTGCTTTTAATAAAACACATTTTTGAAAAAGTCCCATTCAGTTGTATACAAGGCTAAATAAACACAGAATGTGATGAAAATGAAAAGTTGATGTATGTGTAGGACTATTTTCCCCTAACATCCAAGTGAATCCAGAAAGGAGACATATATCCTTAAAGGGGAACTACCACCCCGCAATAATTTAAGCTTGACTGATTGCTCATCTGGCGACTAGCTGCTTAGTAGCGCTAGTCGCCAGAAATATTACCCGGTTCTGCAGATATCGGCGTTTTAGCGATGGTGACAGGAGCAGGAAGCACGGACGTCTCTTCACAGTGACGTCCGTGCACCTGCGCTGTCAGTCCCTTTTGAACCGCGCGGTTCAAAAGGGATTGACAGCGCAGGCGCACGGACGTCACTGTGAAGAGACGTCCGTGCTTCCTGCTCCTGTCACCATCTGTAAAATGCCGATATCTGCAGAACCGGGTAATATTTCTGGCGACTAGCGCTACTAAGCAGCTAGTCGCCAGATGAGCAATCAGTCAAGCTTAAATTATTGCGGGGTGGTAGTTCCCCTTTAATGTATGTTGGATTTTCAATGCTTAGCCCTTTCAACTCCAAAACTGTGTGCAACGCATTGCAAAGCACTGTGTTACGCAACTCTTCATCAGTGAGCTTGAGTGTGTGTGTTAGTGTGAGAGGGTATGTGAGCGAGAGCATGTTAGTGTTCAAACATGAGCATGTGTGATTGTGTATGTGTTTTGCTTTTTGCATATTGTGTATATGATTTTGTGCTTAGCATTTTACTTTTGTGTATAGCGTTTTGCATACAGCTTATTGCTTTTTGCATATAGCATAAAGCATTTTGTGTATAGCATTTTGTGTCTACCTTATTGTGTATAAAGTTTTGTGAATTACTTTTGCGCATAACATTTTGCTCATAGAGTATAGCATTTTGCATATACCATTCTGCATATAGTGTTTTGCTATCGTGTTTGGCATATAGCGTTTTGTGTATAGCATTTTTCATTTAATGTTTTGCATATAGATTATTGTGCATAGCATATCGAGGTTTGCATATAGCATATAGAGTTTTGCGTATACCTTATTACGTATAGAGTGTTGCATATTGCATTTTGCATATGGTGTATAGCAGTTTGCGTATAGCGGTTTACATATAGGAGTTTGCAGATAGAGGATTGCGTTTTGTGTATGGCATTTACAGTATTGCGTATAGCATTTTGCCAATAGTATTTTTCGTATTGTGTGTGTGTTTGTGTACATTGTGTGTTTATTGTATGTGTGTATGAATTGTGTCTGTGTTTATTGCATGTGTTGCATGTATTATATGCATTGTGTTTGTCTGTGCACACTGTTTGCTTATGTATGTGTATTGCATTTGTATATTGTGTTTGTGTGTGTGTGTATTGTGTGTTTTGTGTGTGTGTTTTCCACTTATGTATTGCTTGTGAGTGTTTGCATGTGTCTTGTGCATATGTTTGTATTTTGTATGTGTGGTGCGTGTTGTATGCATAGCTGGGAACTCTTTGCCCCAGAGACTCCAGTTTTGCATTACTGGGTCTCTGGGGCAGAGGCTGAGTCTCCGGATGTGGGGAGTCTCTAATAAAATTCTGCACACTTCTGCTCCTTCCCAGTCTTATCCTCCCACTCCTTGCCCTCTTCTCCGCCTTCCCCAGCCTATCCTGCCTATTTTTCACTACATTTCTTCACCCCACCCCCACTTGCAATTAAGTGGGGAGTCCAGAAGAAAACGTTCCCAGGTATGTTTGTATGTGCATGTAATGTGTGTTTTGTGCATGTATTGTGTGTGTATTGTGTATGTGTTGTGCATGTGTCTGTTGCGTGGGTGTTGTGTGTGTGTATTGTGTGTTTGTGCAGAAGGCCTTGTAATTCCTTGCAGGGGTTTTCACAGGAGTGGCCAGCCACCCCCTGACCACTTCTATGAAAATCATACCCCCATGAACTGAAGCGCCGGTATAGAGGAGATCTGAATAACTCCTTACTGATGCCGCAGGGTGTTTGTGGCAGACAGGCAGAAGTCTTCTATTATACATAAATAATAAGTGTTGACTAACCTTTATTTTTCATGGAATTTTGAGGCCTCTGCAGTGTTCTAGTGAGCACTAGGTTAATCTTGTGAAAACAGCTAAAAACACTCACTCTTGTCAAATAATAGATTTCACCTGAGGAAACCAATGTCAAGAGACAACACAAAATGCCCAACTGGCCCACCACCCGCTGTGATGGTAGTCTGTAGCTGAACTAATACACAGGTACATTTCTAATGTCATAATGTCCCATCATAATTCAGAACATTAGTGTTTCAGTTACTTGAAAGTGGATGTGTCACCTATTTATAACATAGCATAAATAGTTAGGCTACATATCAAATACTTCTAAAATATTATTAAAGCGGAACTACCACCGAAAAAGTATATTGGCCCACATAATTGCACATCTCGCGACTAGCTGCTCAGTAGCTCTAGTCACCAGAATTCTTACAAGATTAAAGAGAAAACGCTATTCTTCATGGACTCGTTTAGAGCCGATCGGCTTGTAGCAATGCCTCCTAGACCCGACTGGGACTGACAGCGCAGGCATACGGACTTTAAAAAAAAATTAATAATGTATTCGATATATAGCCTAACTATTTAGTCTATGTTACAAAAAGGTGACACATCCACTTTAAACTTTTTGGTATGACTTGGTAAAAGTTATGCATATGTTTTCATGTAAAGGGTAGAATTTAGAGAATGGCAAAGCAAGATATGATAGTGGATAGGATTGGTTTGGGCCTGCACAGAGATACATTCAAGCTCTCTGAGCCCACATAACTAGGCTGTGTTTCCAAATACTTTAATAGGAAAATGGCACAGCACCAAGCACCGGGAAAAATATAAACATTGTAAAAGCAGAAAAACACATGGCGCATTACTGTACTGTAGGGATTCTTTGAAGTGAGATTCCAATTTATGTAAATAAACAGCTGTATTACAGTGTGTCTATAAATGTGTTTATTTTTAATCCCATTGTTTCACTGGCAAATATAATCCAGTTTCTAGTTACTATAACTAAAAAAATACAGCAAGTTTGATATTTTTTGTATAATTTGAGTTTCAACTAACCATTTAAGTGCCAGAGGGGTGGGTGTGTTATGTAAGTTGTAAATAGATGCTTTGGGTAGTATACAGACAGTAAAATGTCAGCAGGTCTGGAGCATACCAGCTGTAGCATAGGGGACAAATAAATATTCCTTTGAGTGCCAGAGAGGTCTCCAAGACATTCCTTCTCAATGCACTTAAGACCTCTCTTGCATTAAAGAGATTACAAACACTGTTTAAATTTACTCTTTGAATGCCAGAGAGGTATCCATTGCCTTGCAAGGCATTGGATTCCTCTCTCGCACTCTGTGGGTTAAAGGATAAGTAAACATTTTTTATGAAAATATATATATTGTAGGGTGTTGCCTGTTGAGTAAAATAAGGGTACTTCCACTGCTGAGAGGTGCATATTTCCAAAGTTATTACAGTTTAAAAGAACACTAATGTCCCATAAAAAAAATCTCGTGTTATTTTAAAAAAATTACTTAATTGGAAAGGTCTCCAAAGTTTGCCTGGTTTGCAAGCAAAAAACAAAAAAGGAGAGAGAGCGCATACACTCTAAGTGTTATCTGTTTAAAATCAAGTATCCACCTCCACCATGTTTTTTAAACAACTGTTTCTTCCACTGTGCTTAAACTCTTTTCCATGTGGGTAAATCTCCCACTCACCTTCTCCAGAGGCTAAATGACCACCTCTAGGTACCAACGCCTCTACTGGATCATACCCAGTAATGGTATTATCTGTCGTCTCCTTGATATTATATTTTATATTTTAAATAAATTCATATTTACTGGCCCCATATTGGTACTGTCGTGTCCAAAGTGTTTCCACATTACATTGGTCCCTGTACAAGCCCTGCGGTCTTCAGGTAGAGGGAATCTGTGGCGGATTAAGGAAGCAAAGCTGAGACGAAGGGAGACCTAGCAAGATCAGTGGAGAGGAGACGATAGATAATACCATTACTGGGGGTGATCCAGTAGAGGCGTTGGTACCTATAGGCGTGATATAGCCTCTGGAGAAGGTGAGTGGGAGATTTACCCACATGGAAAAGAGTTTACGCACGGTGGAAGAAACAGTTGTACTCTCATACTAGCGCTGAATCTAATAAGTGGTGGTGGTTAGATATTCTGTTACATGCTAATGATAAGGAAAGTCAGTGACTTGCAGTTCTACATAGACTGTGACATAAACTGCTCGTCACTTCCTGTCAGTAGATCTATCAGGAAGTAAACACCGTAAAATCACTTCCTGATTATTTGAACTGTTATATCATTTGAATAAAACAACTGAGAGCAGTGGGAGTGACCTTGTTTTACTCAGCAGGAAAAGCGCTATAACAAATATGTTTTCATAAAAACATTTACTGCTCCTTTAAATCAGTGGACATTTGTATTTCCCCCTTATGGTGCAGTTGGTTTGCTCCAGAATTGCTTCTGTTTTTCTTTCTGTCTATCGCCTTTAAAGTGGATATCTCACTTATACAAAAGTAAAGCTCATTCGTTAGAGCATTTAGCGAAAAAGTTGAACACGTTATTCATTTAAAAAAAAAAAAAAAACGTTATCTGCGCAAAAAATTATGTTTTAAAAGGGCCCAGCAGCCTACATCTGGATTGCCGAAGATTGCCGCACAGAAGCTGCTCCCGTCCCACTACCCAGCAACCTCCGATGACGGAGGCTGTCTGTCTTTAAGCGGGAGCGATCTCATTGGCTAGATATTGATCTCTGCCAGTGAGATCGCTCAAGCTTAGAGACAGACATCCTCTGTCATCGGAGGATGTTGGGTAGTGGGACGGGAGCAGCTTCTATGCGGTAAGCTTCGGCAATCCGGAAGTAGGCTGCTGGCCACTTTTAAAACTCAATTTTTGCGCAGATAACATTTTTTTTTTAAAATGAATAACGTGTTCAACTTTTTCGCTAAATGCTCTAACGAATGAGCAACTTTTGTATATGTGAGAGATCCACTTTAAGGTGCAATTCTAGTGCAATTCTGGGGTAAACCATCTGTGTACTAGGGGACAAATAAATATTTCTAAGTCTCCATTGCTTTCAGTGGGGCTTTTAACCCTATAAATTCAAGGGTTAAACACCCCATTGAAATCAGTGTGATATTTAAAGTGAAACTTTCATCCTCAAGACACTTTATGTAACTGGATTTATCTATTTAAACTTTCTATAGGTTGTATAATTATTTTTTGAAAATATCAATACTTTATTATATATATATATATATATATATATATATATATATATATATATATAGCCCTTTTTAAGATGTTACAGATTCCTTTTGCTGCGGTACAAGGTGTACCACACGGCTCTGCAGGATGTCCCCTATGCTGAAATTCCCCACCCACCTCGCATCCCAGCTCTCCTTAGGAGATATCCACCCAAATTTAACTTGGCTGGTGGAACAGAAGCTTGAAACAGGTGCCCCCCCCAAGCCTGTGCCTTGCTGGTGTGAATTCCAGCTCAGTAGAAAACAGCACTGTCATGCCAAGTCATGAGTTGGCTTGTCCAGGCCTCTGGTATGTGTAATTTGTATGTGTATTTTATTGTAGCCTTTCAAAGTGTTAGCAGTACACCAGTCCTTGGCCATAAACTGGATGAGTAGATAACATCATCAGAGCTGGACCTAGGGTGTCATAAAATGTATTGGTATATCTGCTTTGAGATGGGTTATCCAGGGGACAGCCACATAATATGTAATAGGGAGGACATGTGTATATATTGTAAAAAGGATCAATACAAATATATATTTATAATGTCCAGGTTTTATCCTTTTGGTGGATACCAAACATGCCCAGGGAGAGGTGTTCCTGCTATGAGTTACAAGAATGGCCACTTTGCAAGCAGTTAGACCCAGCATATTTGGTGTCCAGATATTCACACGAGTACGTGATTATGATAACATTATGGAGGTGTTCTGTAAATTGCATGTTTTGGGAAGTCTTATGTCTTTTCAGGTAGCACTCTGCACTAGCATCCCTGACAGGTCCGACTGAGTGGGACATAAACTGTCAGGACAAACTTCTGATCCTCCCAGGTAACACCCAGGGGGTCTGGCATCTTAGACACAACTGTGGTATCGATTTAATACGGGCCTTGGATAATAAAAGGGTGAATTTATTTTTAAAGGGATAGTAATGTTTCATAAAAAAGCAGCTCTAATTAATCTTCATAGTATATGGACTTTGGAGAGTGTTATTTCAGTTCTGTCAGAGTTGTAGTTCAAGAGTAATTCAATGACAAAGTGTCCCCCTCCCGCCCCTTTTACTGATGTAACACTGCTCAGCCAGATCAGAAGGGAGGTGCCCAGGTAGACTGCAGAGAGGGACAATCTTCAATTAAGATAAGGGAAAAACCTGAAAAGCTTGTCAAGGGGGACAGGGCTTTCATTGTTTTCATAGGAAGAAGATTGTCCCCTTCTGTTATCTGTCTGGTCTTACAACCAGATTCCACATCTGAGAAGAGATGGCTTACACTAGGTAAAAAGGGGAGGGAGGGGAAACTTTGCTTGTGAATATCTCTTAAACCATAAAGGTTTGAGAAATAAGACTTATATTGTTCTTTATGTTTTTTTAATGCCTACAAAATAAAATAAAGTTAAAACGAAGTATTACTATCCCTTTAAGAACTGGAAGGAGAACATTCCCTTATATATTGTTAATTGTATGTGGGGATTTCTTGTGTTTCTCCCATTTTATTCTATGGACTGTTTGCCAATTTGTAATATTTATTTCTGTATGGCAAATTCTCCTGCTCATCATAAATACCCAAAGCTTCTTCTAAACAGTGAAATACTCTTAGGGCGAGGTGTTCAAAAAGTCGTCATAATGAAAAAATTGTTGGATCATGAGTTGATGGTAAAAGAAGGACAATATTTTCAGAAGTCAATCCATCGTGTTTGAAAATGTGTCTAAAGAATTAAAAATGACTGTAAGAATATCTTGATGGACATTGCCTTTAAAAATTCTGATGCTAAAAATGTCTTTGATTTTGTCTTTGAAAAGAACATTTTCAAAGAAAAATACATTTTTTGTCTTTGAAATTTCAAATTGCTTCTCACCCCTGATAGCAGTACTTTAATTTGTCTATTCCAAGTTTACGCCATTTTTTATTTTGTCGGGAAAAAATTACATTGATCAGACAAAAAAGTGACGTTGAAACGAATATTTTTTTATGTATATACTTTAGATCAAACTACACCTACTTTTAAGATGGATTTTTCCCTTTGACAGAGATGGTGGAATTGGATGCAAAAAATGACGGAAACATGTTTGAGATTTGACGGACCATGGTCTTAGAACTTTTTTATTCTGATTACAGACAAGTTACAACCACTTACTGAACATCTCGTCCTTAATCTTTGATACATTTCCACAGTTTTTTATATCAATCATTGCAGAGAACAGAGGCATATCTGATATGCTGTTTTTCCACTGGTAAGTAAACAACATGAGCTTTTGATATGGATTAATATTTTCCTTCTGTTTATTATTAGATTGTAGTACAATAATTATCTAAACAGTAAAACCTTCCTCCACGATTATTCAGTATTTTAAAGGCAACTGTATCACTAAGGAGCCCTTTATTTTATGCATGTGTTAAAGTGCAACACAAACAATACGATGGATACATTTATAGCATCCTGTGTGTCAAAGGGAGTATTTTAAATGAGAAATAAAGATTAAAAATAGTTATTATAACATTTATGTTATAACCCATAATTAGCCTTGTAAAAAGACTTGTCTTAATCTCCTCGAATATAAAAAAAATAAATTTTCCCCTTAGCGATGAATTACTTAAGTTAAAAAGCAAGAGGACTGCTTATGTTGTATCAGTGAAGAATTATATAGATGCCTCAGTGACATATCTGGGAACTTCCTTCTGTGGGGCCCCAGGAGATGGCTCATGGACTGTGGCCAGGCTTATGTTAATGACCAAAGAAAAAACTTCCTAGAGCGTGATACCAAAGAAACATATATATGTGCAATTATACACAAACAATAAAATATAATAGGACCTGATCAAGTTCCTAAAAGTCCTTCACTTGTCGTTGTTGCACTTATGGACCTCCGGTTAAGAGTCCTTTCAAACCATACAATAAACCACAACAGTCTACACTGAGATTGTGTGCAGTCTCTCTTTTAGTGTTTTCTTATCTTAATTACATGATTTGCATCATAAAGTGGGAAGGGCTTAATTGGATGGACTGGGCTTAACTGGGATTGGATTAGGACATGGGAGGAGCAGGTTGGGAAGGAGAGCCTGTGTCTCAGAAGACCTAGTAATTAACACTAGTCTCTAGGGCAGGTCCAGAGAGTTCCCAGGTATGCTCAGTGAGGACTCATTCCAATGAAGAAGCCCCAAAATGACAGTTTTGCGGGGCAAAAAAGATATTGTCAAATAACACACTAGAAATGATTTTAAGTTGATTGAGCCAAATATATGTTTGGTGTGTAATTTAATTTGAGACAAACAGCATTACTTTCCTCGTAGTGGTTTCCATTTTTCTTATCTATTTGGCTTTCAAAAACCTAATTATGCTCTGCAGGCTTGGGACACTATAAACACACAAAAACAGGAAGTGAATTCCTTCTGATACCATTGGAAAGCCCATGCATAAATAGGAATCTTGCAGTGACTGCCTTTACCATCTCCGTCTCATACTGAGAGTGTTTTATAACACAACCAGATGGAAAGGAAAAGTCAGAAAGACATGCCAAAACTTTCTGTGTACTTCAATAAACATTGTGATTTTGATGTACTAAGAACAGGGCTGGATTTACATACCAGGTACCCCTAGGCATGGCACTCTAGTGGCACCTATGACCACAGGCCTGCTCCTCACATGACCCCACCACCAGTCTAATCCACACTTTCCTGGCACAGAAAATACCTTTGGCCCACAACACACAAAGCAAAAAAAACTTTAACCCCTTGGTTGAGAGAGAGATCTCAAGCGTATTGTGTTGATATCCAAGGGGTTAAATAATAGCCTGTAAAGGAGTAAAATCTGAGGCAGGGGCACTGAGATTGATCTGGCCACACCCATAATTCAGAATGTAGGCGTGGCCAGCACAGCTGAATTGCCGCTCAAAATATGTAGCTCTGTGATGTTGCCTACTGTGCCTATTGGGAGCAAGCCACCTATATTGTAGGTATCAAATAAAATTCACACTTGTTTTTAACCCCTTAAGGACATGGCCGGCACCTATGGACCATGGACTATTTTTTTTTTTTTTAGCGAATCTGGTTCAGGGCTCCCCGAACGGCATGCAGCCGAGTGGGAAACCCTGAAATCCATTACGGTCCTGGTACGTCATGGGTCCTTATGGCTCGCCAACCCATGATATACCAGGACCATCATGGATCCTTAAGGGGTTAATGGCTAAACTTTTTTAATGAAAAAATATATATTTTAGGGAGTTTCCTGTTGAGTAAATCCTGAGCCATCCTCTACCAGTTTATTATTGTATTTTTTTTACTGCATGAACAACCTTGGTAGTATTATCCCAGAAAGAAGTATGTTTAAGGTCAAAGGAAAAAAAAATCTCTATTTCCTGAGTAAATATATTATATTCCTTGGAGTACTTTTTTTTTTGTTGCAACGTATTTATAAAGAAATTCGCTAATTGCGCCTAAAAATAAAGGCAGTTTTAGGGATTAAATCTTAACGCCAGATATAACCTGTACTTAATGGAAGTATATAATAAATAGTAAATAAGACTAGGAGTTTTGAATTTTAGCGACAATTCTTAAGTGTAAGAAGGCTTTTTATGCATCCCCCACAAAGTTCCCAAAACATTGAATGAGATATACCTTGTATGGTAGGCTAACCTTTACTTATGCCAGGAAGCACCCATTCACGGATCTTAAATCTGTTGCAGAGCTGTCTTCTATTGGAAGGGAGCCTAACACTTCCAGAGTACAGTGTCTAATCCTTGCCACCTCATAGTAACCTTACCTGGAGTAGTCACCAGTGGGTGACAACTACTAGTATAGACACATGTAGGTCCCTTGGAATCAAAGGTCTCGAATTTTGTAAGCTGCTGGATCTGTGTGTAGATCCCACTGGACCTTATACTAGTGAATGGCAAAGAGGAAAGGCATCCAGCCTGGATACCCAATCCACTTGGATGGACTATGGCAGAGCCAGGTAAGGGGATAACTTACTAGGACCCCAGAGCAAAAAACTGTAGAGGAACGCAAATCCTAACACAGCATCTTGCCTGAGTATTTCTGGTAAACATGGAGATGGCTGGGTAGGTGGCTTTTTTTAAAACATTTCCTGCCTTACCTGGTATATGTACTGCCAGGAGACCTAAGGGAAATAACAATTTTCAAAATGGATGTTGATGTAAATGCATTTTTGTACGACTTGAGATGTCTGATACATTGCTTTGCTGTGCATCACAGACTTCAATAGCCCAATTTAACTCTTTGAGTGCCAAAGGCTGCGCAAGGCATTGATTTGCATATTTTTATTTTGCTCTTTGAGTACAGTTGGTTTGCTCTAGAATTGCTCATTATTTGCTTCCTGCATAAGTCCCATTGGTGTGAATGTAAGGATTTTCCAGTCCAGCCCCAGTGGTGTTATCCTGTAACGCTAGTGACTTTACTTCATGGTATGTATTATAGTGTGGGACATCTGCATACCACCGTTACACTTTCTACAAACCCAGTACCCCAGCCCCATTAACCCTTTGAGTGTCAGAGGGGAACCAAACGCATTGCATACCCCTCTGCCACTCATAGGGTTAAGTATACAGCAAAATGGTGTACAATCGCCCCATTTCCTTCACATTGTCTCATACATAGCCTTAAATAAGGTGTGGAGGAAAGTAACATCCCAAATACCCATAAAGTGCCCCAATGTTAAGTGGAGGAATTTAAGCATATCTATTTCAGTAAATAGATGCTAGGCAAGCGTGGGGACAAAATCTCGATTTGAGCTCCTGTTTTAGCGCATCATTTTCATTCTACTTTACCTTACTGTGCCTTGACTAAAACAACAGTGTGCATTAGCACATGGTAACAGACTCTTGTATGTGATGGCTTTGATTTATATGGTGTATTTTTAGAAAGGTGTCTGTGGTTTATAACTTCAAATTAGTGTGCATGGAAAACTAGGGTAGAGCAATGTATTGCATTTGTAATGGGAATACTCTTTCATGCCAAATCTGATGCAATATTTTCGACTTGATGCTCTGCAGATTGGTTGTTAAAGCAAATGAGGTGCAATACGGCATCAGGAGACTCACTTCTGAGTAGGCGCATACAGTTTGGATAATGTTAAGTTTCATAAACCTTACTGATTGAATCTTTGTTCATCAGGTGCAATGTTGTACTGAACAGACACATACTTATCTTAACTAAGCCTGGATTTATCATGTCTTGTGAAAGATTATCCAAAAAGGAACATATTCCTAGTATTATTAAGCATGAGGCACAGATATTTTCTTTGGAATTTGACAAAATAAAAGTTGTAATTAAAACATATGACCTGACGATGATTTTACAGTGCTTTGTAAGGTAAACCATTGTACATCCCTGTTGTCCTCAAGAGGTTGATAAACACACTCTGCATAGTAATAATAAGTCAGAAAGACATATTGAACATAATTTTAGTGGAGAGGTTGTTCATACCAGATAAATCCGTGCCACTATGCAATTGGTTAATATCAGGGCTGTCCAAGTTCAGTCCTCAAGGGCCTGAAAAAAATGCAACCCCCCCATTCCTCCTGGCACTATGCCCAGGACACAGAAAAAAAAAAGATTGGATTATCAGATGATGGAGGGGTCACGTTTGAGCAGTCATGATGACCGGCTCTCTAAAGGGTGGGTAGTAGAGGAAGGGTTCCTGGTATCCTGTCTTTGGACACTGATTAAATCGATATGAGTCCTCTGAACAACATATTGATTTCTTTAGTTGTTTTGAGTTTTTTTTTGTATGAATTAATATGTACCCCATATTAATTTATTTATTTTAAAAAGCATTAAACTATAAGGTGAATGTACTATATATATATATATATATATATATATATATATATATATATATATATATATATATATACATAGTGTTTTTCATTTTATTAGTTCAGGGAGGAAATAAACGTCTCCTCTCCCCATAAATTTATTTGAAGCCATTTTGGTCTTACATAAAAAATATTTCTTTTTATTATGAACGTAACCCCTTCATTTCTGGGTCAGCTAGAACGTATTGATCGCAGTGCTTTCCTGGCCAATCTGGCAATGGAAGTGGAGAGGTTTATGTTGTACCTGGTTAGGCTAGTGGGGGTAGTATAAGTATATATTTTTTATTTAACCCATCCACTGCCTTCAAGTTGGCAGCTCATTGCACAGCAAACTGTATAGAATCAGAGAGGTTAATAGGGACTTGAGTAAGTGTAGGGAAGTTGCTTGGGTAGACACTTAGGGACATGGGAGCGGTCATCCTTGCAGCTTTTTGCAGCCGTGTAGGTAGGTCTTTTTTGAGGCTGGGAAGGCTTTTTCCATAGTTATTTTTCTTCCTTTTTTGTGCCATTTTTGCAGTTTGTTTTGTATCCCAGATTTCCTATTTCATCAGTTAAGGGATGGCTTAAGTCACAGAAAGGCTAAAAAACCCACCCTTTTGTAGCTCTTTTGCCAGCCAAAGATCCATTCTTGTGAAATGAAATCTAGGCCATTGACTCTTTAGAGTTGTCTGCAGAAAAGGAAGAGCTTTTAACCCTTTGAGTGCCAGAGCAAAGCAATGCATTGCGTACCCCTCTGGCACTCAACGGGTTAACATAAATGTATATTAAATATATTTATATATGGAGCATATAACGTACAAAAGTGTCTCTACACCATATATATACATATATATATGTGTTGTGTGCATTTTATACTTTTAAAGGGATAGTAATACTTAAGAAGTAAAAAAAATTATGAGTAAAACAAGGGATGCCCATTGCTGAAAGGTGCTTTATTGAAAAGTTATTACAGCACAAATTTGAATTTTTAAGGTGCAGTATCTCAGTTGGCTGAAATTGTACAGTGGGGCTGTTGCTCCTCCATCCTATGGAGATTTATGGTCAATTGGCCAGAGCTGTCCATAGGATAGTGTAGAAACAGCGCCACTGTACAATTTCAGGCCATTGAGATACTGCACCTTAAAAATTCAAGTTTCAGTTGTAATAACTTTTGAATAAAACACCTTTCAGAAGTGGGAGTACCCTTGTTTTACTCAGAGGGATAAACACTACAATATGCCTATGTTTCACATATAAAGTATTACTATCCCTTTATTGTGAAAATGTGTCATGTAGATATGAAGTAGGCGTCTGATGTCAAAACATGTTAAATAATGCTGAGTGCATCAGCCTTCTTGTGTTTTACACTTTTTTTGGGTTGTGTTTAGAATAATTCTGCACCTAACTGAGTGGAATCACTAATCAAACTGTACCTGTCACCTTGGTGCTTAAAGTGTTTTTACTCACTAAATGACTTTGCCTAGCTAAATATTTATGTCAGAGTATGCCACATTAAAGGAACAGTAATGCTTTAAATGTAAAAAATATATGTTGTAGGGTTTATCCCTTTGAGTAAAACAAGGGAACTCCCACTGCTGAAAGATGTTTTATTTAAAGGTTAATACAGCTCAAACTTGAACTTTTTAAATGCAGTATGCATGGCAGGCATGTGTGTCATGTGGAAGATGGTATCCCGTCAGATTTGTTAACAGGCCTGCCTACCAGGCTGTCCAGCTGGCTTAGTTCTGCCCCTCTGGGATGTATGTAAATGTGATAAACCATGTTTTAATTCACTGTATGCTCAACCTCTTTGTTCCTCACATTACTAGAGAGGCATCACTTATCATTTAACCCACTATATGGAAACCAGTGTATGGATTAACCCCTTGCATGCCAGGTAGGTGTATGTAACCCAGTGTACAGATTAACTCCTTGCATACAGGGGGTTAATCCATACACTGGGTTTTATACACCTGCCTGGAATACTGGGGTTAATCCTTACACTGGATTCCATACAGTGGGTTAAATTATAAGTGATTCCTCTCTAATCGGCCAATAGCGCAGACATCTTGCAGAGAAGGCATCTCTGCGTATGCACTGTCTGTCCCCTTCTTCTCCACGATTGGAGAGTTCAGTGCCTGGTTACCTTAAGGCACCGGAAAGGACTGACGGCGCAGGCACAGAGAGTACCTACAGTAAGATCCCTGCCGATGCCTGTCTGCCTGTAAAGGTCTATTTTTCACTAATGCCACAATTATTATTGAAATTACAAGAACGCAGATGCATATCGCTATTATTAATAGTATTTGGGGCTCAATATAATGTGGATGATAGTTCCACTTTAAATTATAAGTGATGCATTTTTAGTAATGTGAGGAATAAAAAGGTTGAGCGTACAGTGAATGAAATCATGGTTTATCACATAACCTGTCAGAATCATCCCTTATCCCTGTCACAATCTCTGTCACAATCAGTATCAGTGTGAACATGTTTATTAGGACCCAGAAGCTGTGCAGAACACAGCAAGGCACGATTAGCAGGGCAGAACTAAGCCGGCTGGACAGCTTTGCAGATGGGCCAGTTACCAAATCCGAGGAGATGCCATGACACACCTGTGTACTACAGAAATGCCATCACCTACATCGCTGGGCCACATTTTCATGTTGCCCTTTTGATGCAGTATTGCCCTTTTGAGGGTCACCATGTAGGTGACGACAGCTCAATAGGATAACATTAACTTGGAGCCCTCACCCAACCCTTCAGGCATCACTACAAAATCTAGTGAACTACTCTGTAAAATTAGCATAGATGTAATCATGGCAACCTACCCTTTAGATTAAGTCAATGATTTCCAACTCTGGTCCCCTGGGCATACAGACAGGTCATGTTTCAAGGATATCCCTTATTTAGCACAGTTGGAGTAATCACAATGACTGAGTTATCTATCTATCTGTCTATCTATCTATCTATCTATCTATCTATCTATCTATCTATCTATCCATATGCATTCTTGTCCTTAAACTTTATAATATATATATATAACTCCTGCAGTCCATTATGTAGTCACAGAAAGGCTCAGTTCATCCACTAATAGATGGACATGACATGTAGAATTAGTAGATAGCAACAACAACAGTATGTCAAGCAAGCAAAAAGGAAGCAAATAATTGTTAGCAGCCGATATGGAGCAGAGAAGATTTAACCTTCTGTTAGATGTAATGTCAAATGAGTATGGAGTGGCTTAATGGGGGAGGATCAGATAGGGAGGAAAATACACAGTTCTTTTAACGGATATGATGGCATAACTCCTGGATTTTCCGCCACTCATCTCCTATATGGAACATTATTATATTTATGGAGTGTTATTTAGAAGTATCAGATTATGGATATTACTACCGTTTATTTGTATAATGAAGGGCAGTCACTCTGTGTTCATAAACAGCGACATTGGTCTATGAATATACCGGTGTGGCTAGTTTTGAGAATGATATGGGTTGATTTGCACCCCTTAGATTGTAGATGTGGTGGAGGTTCAGAGGGGGAGAATGGATAGCTGTCTGAAAGGCTGATACTTTGATTGAATGGACCGCTGACAACCATGCTCCCTGATCTGATTATACTATCAAAGAGCTATAGGAGTTGTTAAATACCTGGTATGTTGTTTGATGCACGATTTTATTACCTACACTACTGAAGAAGCAGAGTGGATTGCTGCGAGACGTTTGTAGTAGGATTTATTTTGTTTTTAATAAATTTGGATACAAGAGCAACAGTTTGGAGTGGATTTTTTATTTTATTTTCATTTTTATTTGTGTATACACTTCATATGGTGGAACATTTCCTATGCCCATTTTGATCAGTATAAGGTGTGGAGGATTCTTCTGGAACCGAACAGGGGCGGTAAGATACCCCTGTATGCATTACTAGCTGTGTTTCTGCATATGTTCTAATACAGCAGCTTGCAAATGTGAGTGTAATTGATATATTGCTATATATATTGTTGTAGTATTTGTCTGATAAGGCACTATTGGCGCCTCCTATTTTTTCTTGTTTTTGTTGTTTGAGATCCTTCGAGAGTGGAGGTTGGAGGGTGAGTGGCCAGACATCTATCCAGATGACAGCTGAATAAGGGACAGAGCCAACAAACCCTGAGCTCTACTGCCGTCTAACACATAGGTGTATAACTGGCATATACACTTGTGAGTACCATTTTATGGTGGTGGTGAGGTGGGATTTTTACCAAGAGGATATTACACTAGGAAGTGCCTCTTCTCTTCTTTTTGCATCTCCATATCTCCCAAGTGTCTCTCTTTAGGAGGGACAGTACCTCTTTTAGGCCCAAATCCCTCTGTCCCTCGTACCCACTCCTATGTCCTTCTTTTTAGGAGATCAGACTGTGTGGTGTGTATATAAGTGTATCATATTGCTCCACAGCAATAAAACTCACATTAATGATTGTTTAAACATCAGTATTTGTGTTTATACATTAGTCTGTGTAAATAAAATACTTTGGGCTTGTTCTGAATAATTTATTAGGTTACACAAAGAGATATCATTAGGTCATGAAATAGCCTAAACATTCTTGGTAATGCCCTGCCTACCAGCCACGCCCACAGCAACACCCCCTAAAACACAAGTGTCCCTCTTTGGCAATTTGAAATGTTAAGAGGTATGCATCTCCTATATGGGAGCGCTCATCCTTCTCTACCATGCACACACCCAGAGCTTTTCCAGCATCTGTCACTTGTCAAACTCCCAGCCTTCTGCCAATTTTTTCTTTCACTTGAGTGCTGTATCTATCTCATCCATCATACAGACAATGTGTATAACTATGTGGGTTCAAGCAGACTTGAATACATGAGTAGCCTTACACCAACGTATTTTGCTCTTTCTTTTCAGGCTTTTTCAAAGTATCCCAGCAACTCTAAAGGCACTTCTTTTAACCCTCTGAGTGCCAGCAATGTGTTGGACACCCCTTTGACACTCAAAGGGTAAATGTAGCTAAGGAACAGCAGGCATTTCATTCATGTATTATAAGATCCCTAATGTTTTTCCACTGGAGATACTGGAAGGTTTTTGTTCTCTATAATCTAAACAGATTAAAGTTTTTCATATTTTAATTGTGACAGCAATTAAAACTATACAGCTTTGATGGTTTTCAGTGAAAAAGCCAACAATACAACACTGGTTAGATAATGTATTAATGGCAGCCCATGCAGAAACAATGGCGGCACTGCAGGAACTGGAATCTAAGGGCTAGACTTTTGGCAGATATGGGAGCCATTTATACATACTTTATCTACTTATTAAAAAAATACATTTACCTTATGTTTTAAGGATACTTCATGGAGGCTTCTAAACAATCTTAGAGATTAATCATACCATAATAGCTCTAAAGCAGTGGTTCTCAACTCCTGTCCTCAGGACCCACTAACAGGCCAGGATTTGATGATTTCCTTGTTAGAGCACAGGTGAGTTAATCAATGTGAATGAGCCTCTGATCACCACACCTGTGCTCTAGCAGAGAAATCCCTAAGTCCTGGCCTGTTAGTGGGTCCTGAGGACAGGAGTTGAGAACCACTGCTCTAAAGGATAGTTTATTGATACGAGATGCTTTCTTCTACGGTTAGCTTATTTCATATTGTTCCTTTGTTATTGCATACTGGTGACTCTGTTAGAAATTCCGTTGCTGACCATGATGAACATAGCTATACTTATGTTCCTCATATCAGATGTATTGTTTTTACAATTTTTTATTAAAAAAAAACTCTTGGTGGTGCTACTTTTTGGCCCACATGTTTGACATATCCTTTCATACTTCCATGACCTCTGCTGTTATTGCAGTTCTGATAATTGAGGGAAGGAACATGATTTGCTGAAATAGGAATGAAAAAAATGGTTTAGGAATTGGTGTTTCTTAATATCAGATTGAAAGACTCAGAAGCATTTTTAATGATCTTATAAAAATGGATTACTGATTAAACATAGTAACATAGTAAATTAGGTTGAATAAAGACACAAGTCCATCAAGTTCAACCTTCTCCTCATACCCCAGTAACTGAGGATTTTATAGCTTTCCTGCTACCAATTAAATTAGTCTTTATCAGACCTTCCTGATCAGCCTACTGATAAACAGTATAACTCTGTATGTTCCGTTTTTAAAGAAATGTATCTAATCTTCTCTTAAATGTATCCATTGTATCTGCCATAACCACCTCCCTGGGCAATGAATTCCTCAATTTAACAGACATTACCATAAAAAAAACCTTCCTCTGCTGAAGTTTAAACCTCCTTTCCACTAATCTCAAGGGGTGTCTCCTGGTCACCTGATCAGGCCTTGGAATAAATAGCTTACTGCTGAGATCCTTGTATTGACCTCTCATATACTTGTACAATGTGATAAGGTCTCCTTTTAGTCGTCTTTTCTCGAGAGTAAATAAACCAAGTTTGTTTAGTCGTTCCTCGTATGTCAAGTCCTCCATTCCCTTAATTAATTTTGTTGCTCTCCACTGTACCCTCTCTAGTTCTAGTATATCCTTTTTCAGAACCGGTGCCCAAAATTGCACTGCATACTCAAGGTGAGGTCTTATCAATGATTTGTATAATGGCAAAATAATGTTATCCACTCTTGCTTCGATACCTCATTTTTATTCAAGACAGGATTTTGTTTGCCTTTGCTACCGCTGTTTGACACTGGTCACTGTTTCCACATACCCTATAAGAAGACTACACATAAACAATAGGTGTAGTCTTCTTATAGGGTAGGCCAAGATTTTCTAATTATCATTTTATGTTTTTTATTATTACGAGAAAATAATCCTCACATAAACAAAATTATAAAAGCAGTATTAGTTGATTCATATATAATAGATGGTTCGGTCATTTTATATTTAAGATCTATAATAATTTTTAAAGGAGATAGTAATGTCAGAATATACATAGGATTATTCAATAAAGTTTTTTATTACGCATAGTATATTTTGAATCTCTTTACCTTTGTATTGTTCTTAAAAATCGAGTCCAAAGTCTCCCCCCCTCACCCCTTTCCATCATATGCAGAGTTCACTGAGATCCGAAAGCCGGTCACTTGACTGGACAGATCGCAACGAGAAACAATATTGTGTGTGTCAGTATAAGGAAAACCCTTCTCCCCTTGATGAACTAGTGGATGAACTTAGCCTTTCTGTGACTCCAACTTAATGCTAAGATTAGGAAAAAGGCACATTTTCTCAAGTTGCTTATGGTCCTTAAAGTGGACCTTTCAAGTCTGCATATTTAAAAACTGCCTGTGTTCCATGTTGGTCAGAAGACCAGCAAACATACAGGGAAGGAGATATTCATAATTGTTACCAGATGCTAATGTATGCTAATTGTGGTACCCGTGTGATACCTGTGACATTTCATATGCTAATTACGTTTTTCAGTGATATTTCCTTTGTTAATAAAGCCTTTTCAGTGACGTGTCATCTTCAAATGAAGGTTTCAGTAACGTGTCATATTCTAATGAAGGTTTCAGTAATATGTCACCTTCTAATGAAGGTTTCAGTAACATGTCATACTCTAATGAAGGTTTCAGTAATGTCATACTTTAATGAAGGTTTAAGTAATATGTCATATTCTAATGAAGGTGTCACGGTTTATTATGACTCTCAGACACAAGTTTAGGTAAAAATCAATTTTATTGAAATAATAAATTGATAACGTAGGATGGCATACACATTCATACAGATATATACAGAATATAACAAGACAGAAGGCAGACTCTACCGGTCCTGTCAATATACCGGACAGGACAGTCTGAAGTAGCGGAATGTTAGGCTCTACCGGCCTTGCCAATACCGGGTAAGGCAACCTGCAGATGGAATGGCATAACGGTTCTACCGGCCTTACCGAATTACCGGGCAAGGCAGCCTCAAAAGATTCAATGTAGGCTCTACCGGTCCTGCCAATACCGGGTAAGGCAACCTCAGATGGAATGTGGCAAAAGGTTCTACCGGCCTTACCAATACCGGGCAGGACAGCCCAAAGATAGTAGCAGCAGTCAGATGGTAATGGCAAATAGACAGGATCGTAAGTAACTCAGTGTACACACACTGAGACCAACAGGGGAATCGTAAAGCCGCAAGACTTTGGAGCAAACCAGCATCCGCACGCTGGGACCAATACTGACTTGTATAGCCGATAGGCTTTGGAGCAAACCAGTGACCGCACACTGGTGTAACAAGCGAGTTTGTATAGCCGCAAGGCTTTGGAGCAAACCAGCGTCCACACGCTGGGACCAACACAGGATGGCATAGCCGATAGGCTTTGGAGCAAACCAGTGACCGCACACTGGTGTAACAAGCGAGTTTTGTCTAGCCGCAAGGCTTTGGAGCAAACCAGCGTCCGCACGCTGGGACCAACACAGGAGTGTATAGCCGATAGGCTTTGGAGCAAACCAGTGACCGCACACTGGTGTAACAAGCGAGTTAGAATAACTGCAAGGCTTTGGAGCAAACCCGCGACCACACACGGGAGTAACAAGCAATGTCGCCCATGCGACCAGGCAGGAGGTCGCCAGGATACAGAAGACAGGCGATGCGATGACAGGAACCAGCAACGATCAGTCAGGTCAGGAAACCGCAGAGATGAAGTTCAGCAGGAACTGCAACACCATAGACTAGGCCGGAACCAGGACTGGAATTACTCAGCATGCAGGAAACACTGGAACAGTAGCGATCAGGAACTCAGGAACACATGAGAACAGGAACTCAGGAACACTGGAACAGAGGCCCAGCTATCACTGGCATAGTGATAGCAAGAAGGTCAGAAACAACACGAAAGGGCACGCAAAGGGTGCCCAATCCAGGTTTAAATAGGCAACAAGAGGCGGGCTATCTGCAGACAGCCAATAGCAGCCCCCTACTGGTGACAGACAAGGAACTGCAGCAATCACGGGCACCGTGATAGAAGGTTTCAGTAATGTGTCATACTCTAATGAAGGTTTCAGTAAAGTGTCATATTCTTTTTTTTTTTAATTTAAAGTTTTTATTGTTTAATTTGAGTTAGGGGTACGGAAGAGAATACAGATAAAAAGAGACAAATATGGAGTAAAGAAAACAAGTGGAGAGAAGTCAAAATACAGACATGAGCAAGTATTCTATTACAAATTTAGCAATTAAAAGTTTAGCATCAACTGACACTCGAAGAAGAAGAAAGGGGAAAAGAAGAGGAATAGAGAAGAAGAAGAAGAAGAGGAAAAAAATGTGGGGGGGTTTGAAAGGACAAACAATAGGATAAGCCTCAACCACCAGAGATTAATGGAGAAGCAAGTCACTGTGAAAGTCAGGAGAAACAATTGAATCCATCCACGGGGCCCAGATCCGGAGATAAGAGGAGGAGGAGTTGTGGAGATAGTGTGTCAATTTCTCCATACAGAGCAACTTCCAGATCATAGCATCCAAAGGGTTGTGACCTGGGGGCAAAGATTTCCAGTTAAAAGCGATATGACAGCAGGTCATGGCACAGATCCAGAAAACAAATTTGTTAGAGGAGTGGGACATGGGAGGATAATGGGAGGATCTATTCAACAAAGCCGTCCATGGATCCAGTGTCAGCGCCACTCCCAGAGCCAAACTTAAGAGCCCAAAGACATATTTCCAAATGGAAGTCACTGAAGGGCAGGTCCACCACAAGTGAAGGTAGGTACCTTCTTGACCACATCCACAATAGCACAGCTGAGGAACTGATGGAAAGATACGATGAAGTCTAGTGGGACAGTAATACCATCTTGCTAGTACCTTGTAGGCATTTTCTTTCACTAGCACACAAGGAGTGAAGCTCCCAGTGTTAGCCATAATATTATTCCACTCCTCGGGATCCAGAGTTTCACCCAAATCAAGCTCCCATCTAGTATGATAAGAAGGAGATTGGGGGAACAACACTTTCAGAAGGTGGGAATAAATCTTAGAGATAGCATCCCTACCAGTTGAGGCATTAGAGCAAAGATTTTCCTATATAGTGTTGTTCAAAGGAGGGCCATCCCTAAAATAGGATTGAATAAAATGCCGAACTTGGAGGAAGCAGAAATATTCACGAGGAAGAGCCCGGTATCTTTCTCTGAACTGGTCCCATGTCAAAAGAGTATTCACAAAGAACAGGTCAGAGAGATTTGTAACTCCATTCCGACTCCACCATCCAAATTGAGCAGGGATCACACCAGGGGGAAAAAACGGATACCTGAAAAGGGAACACAATTTAGGGGTAGTAAGCCGGTCTTCACATCGATGTTGTCTCCAAAGAGCCAAAGTAAGCAAAAGAGTAGAGAACCGTTCAGTCACCAATGGGGCAGAGACTGAAGGCCGGAGGTGAGGTGCACAGCGAAGTCTCCAAGCCCACCCACCATGGAATATTATATGTAAGATGAAGTTGAATCTCCTTGGCAAACTGAGACGCTTTAAAATAAAAACGTGTCATATTCTAATGAAGGTTTCAGTAACGTGTCATATTCTAATGAAGCTCAGGGCAGTACCATTCATTTTTTACTTTTCCCAGAAATAAAAGTATGAAATCTCCTAAACTATATCTGCTGGGATTGTGGTTAACATAACAAAAAGGCAATTTTGAATAAAGTTTGTAAATATGTAAAGAAAATTCAAGGGGATAGGTCCAACTTTAAGGGGTTAAAAAATCAGTTGCAAAAAACATACCCTTTACAGTATACAGCAATAATCACAGTGTAATACTATCGGACTTCTGTAACTTCTAAATATATTTGGTGATTTCTGGCAAGGTGTCTGGAACATGAGCTGGTATATTATTCTACCAGTCAAGATAGCAGGCAAAGGATTAAAACCAAGCTTCTAACAAAATGGAATAATATTCATACGTATTTCTTGAATAGCCATCTGAGGACCAGCGAGGTGTGGAACGTGTTCTAGAGCAATGCATTGCACAGAGAGTTACCATTGCAGATATTTTTCTAACCTCAGTTTTCTCATTTGTCTGTCCTTAAAGGCCAATGGAGTTAAGTATCCATTGTTCCAGTTGCTGGAATGTCATGTAATTTATCAGAAGACGTGACTATGCTTGCTCTCATCAATTGACCTTCTGGTAAGCCAATCTGTACTCAGGCAGATGGCAGTTTAATCTAAGAAGCATGCTGCTCCTATCACCTTGCTTCTTTTTTGCAATGATGTATGCTGGTTTCCCTCTCTTTTGATTGAACCTAGTTAATTTATTCCTGATTGTACCGTTAGGTTAATTTAAAGAGCATTCTATCATTTGATTGTTTCCCTCAGACAAGTCTGGTGTAGGAGAAAAGTCATGTCAGAGGTCAGGGAGCAGTCCCAAGTGGCAGTTTCTTCAATCAAGTGATTCAGTGGATTGGAAGATGCTCCATAGACTTGGCTAAAGCGATTTCAATGTCTTGGATATCCATTAGAGTCTATGGAGGCCACATTGCACAAAATGGTTGTTAGAAGCCACAGCAGGTAATCGAGTGCTACTCTCTATAGTAGTTAATGTAAATCCATATGCAAAAGAGAACAGAGGAATACCATAGGGTACAACAATGTCAAAAAATTCCCATCAATTTAAATGGAGTTAGTATTGGAGACATTTCCAGAATTCACGTGTTTAAAAGCCCCATTTAAATCAGTGGGATTTTGTATTTTTCTCCTATGGGGCAGTTGGTTTGCCTCAGAAATGCTTCTCCTTTGCAATGCGCACATAGGCCTAAATAGTATATGGAAGTGTATTATCATTTACATTGTAATTTACGTAACCTTAATCAGCATAGCTGGGAACTCTCCGGATTTGCCCTGGAGACTCTGATTTTCTCTTCTAATTACCGGGTCTCCGGGGCAGAGGCTGAATAAAACTCTACCCACTTCCGTGTCTTCCAGATATACTCCTTGTACTCAGCGCCAAGTTCTCATGCTTCCCAGGCTATTTCGCAGTTGGCATTTTTTATATTTCTAAGCCCCGCCCCACTCATGATTAAGCCCATCCCTTTTCTGATGCAAATCGCATCATAGATCTCCCCCAGCAGCACTAGTGGACTGCCTTCCGGGTAGTCCTCATTGCAAAGTTCCCAGGTGTGTTAGTCAGATGAAAGCTCAAATGGCCACTTTGTGTCCTATGCAAATCACAATCCCTCAGTGCATCAGGCACCAAGTTTAGAATGTAGCCTCACTGTCTGCATTATTCATGTGCAACTCTGCGTATAAAAGTAGAGATGCTACTTTAAGTATGAGAGTGACCTTGATTATCTCTCTTCTGCACATACTTTTTGGTGTACGCATAGCAAATAAAGTGTCTCTCACACAGGTTACATCCTTGGGGTTCCCTGTAGTCCTTTTTTATTTTCAGTCTCCTCCATGTTACACAAGACTGGACTTAGCCCTGGTAAGTAACACTCTCTGTGCTTAATAGGAGATATGTACAAATCCACCAGCACAGCTCAGTTTCTGTGATCATACACTCACACAGAAAACATTGAAAAGCACTTTGGATCATATACTGGAGTATATGACTGATTTATTTCTTGCCAGAGCACACATACAGTCTGCACTCATTAAGATTATGATGTAAACAAGCCCCTAACTCCAACCCTATGGCATACAGAGGACAACTGATTAATTTTACTCCAGTTTCCACTGCACCTTTTTTAGTACATTATGAGGAATGAAGTACAGAGGACTGGAACTCCCCAAAATGCCCATATCTTCCCTTTTGCCCTCCCCTTAACATAAGCGAAGCAAAGAGGAGAATGTGAGGAATTGATAGCTTAGTACATAGGTGCAAAAAATCATTTCTAGTGCCAATTTTAGCACAGAATCATATTGGTACATCCCCTTTTCTGTGTAGGTGTATGTGTGGGTACTTCCATCCCACTGTAATCACTCACCATTCACTCTGCAGACAAGGTGCATGCTAAGATGTTTAATAAAAACAACAGTGGTGAAACTAGTGATTCAGGACCCTGGCTCAAAACAATTTTCTGACATTTTCTATTGTCAGCATTCAAAATGGGCACCTAAAGATGTCTGTTGCTTTTCACCTGCTGCACCAATGGGAGCTTAGCTCCTGAAAAACAAAACACTGTTTATTTCATAGATCATAGAGCAGACTTCTCAGTCAGGAGGCCACTAGTCCTGCTTGGAGGCTAGTTAAAGGGGCTATGGAATTTTACCTTATACTGTAATATGAAAGGCCAGATGTATGCTTGTCTGATGCAGTCATGCACAATAGAGACTGCACAGAATGCTGGCCCGTGTACACAGGCTTTTGCAGTCATGCGCAGTAGAGACTGCCGATGCAGTCATGCGCAGTAGAGACCGCCCGAACGCACAGAATGCTGGGCCCGTGTACAAGAGCTTTTAGACTACTCTAGCTATAAAGCCTTACATGAACACTAAATAAGCCGAAGATTGAAACATTGCAGTGTTGTTTTCTGTTAGAGTTCTCTTGGAGTAAGCCCTATAACTTAGTACCAGCCCTGGTCCTCACGAGCTACTAGCAGTGAATGAGTTCAGGAAATCTCTTCTCAAGTAAAGATGGATTAGTCACTGGCCCAGTCACTTTAATTAATCTATCTGTACTCTATCAGAGACGTCATGAAAACATGTGGTACTGTTACCTGTTGAGTAACATGGATGTTACCCATGTTATATACCTTAACAAAAGAATGGAGTTTTCCCAGGCACACCATGGACATGCACAAAGCATGCTGGTTCCTAGACACATAGACGTACAGGAGCATAGAAGGCAATGCGATTCAGATTTTAAGGGTCTTCTGCATAATCCTTTGAGTGCCAGAGGGGTATCCTCTCAAAGGGTTAAAGGCAAGCTGGAGCTGTTGTGGGGAAAATCAAATGCAATGTAAGGGACAAGTAAAGCATTCCCTTTAAATGGGATTTTAATTACCTTGTGGTTTATGCACTAAAAGCTTGATAAAGAGATGATAACACGGAGATAACTTCTCCAGTGACATCACTTCTACAGTTCCTATGTTATTCTATGGCGCCAATGCACTAAAATCTCCAAAGATAGAGAAATATTAATGAATTGGCTCCATAGAATAACAGGAATTGGAGATGTGATATCACTGGAGATGTCATCTCCACAATCTCCACTTTATCACTTCTTTATCACCTCTTTATCACTGCTTAGTGCATAACCCCCCTTGAATGCTAGAAAGGTCTCCAGTTCATTGCTTCACAATGAATATTTTTGAATAGGTGACAGACTATAATTCACCATCATTATCAATGTAAAAAAATAGCACTTACGGCTTTCTGATCATATGGCCCATGATTGGAAAAAAAAAGTGGACTCCCTGGTCTAGACTCCAAAACAGCTGTTCTTGCCGTTATGACCAGTATAGTGATATGGGTCATTCTGGGACAGAATCTCCACAGATGTCAGTGAAACATAATACAGGCACTGTGGAATTCAGAAATGGCCCCTTTAATTAGAATTGGAAGCCAATCTCTCTAATAATCAATCTCATATGTAACTGAATATAATTCCCTTTTGGGCAATAAAAATGCTTGGAATATGCTGCACATAAGACTAAAATTAAAGGTACTCAAGGATCAACTAGAATCTGGAGGTTTAGAGCAGGTCTCTAGGAGGGACAATCACTGTCTGTCAAATTCTATGTTCTATGTGGTTTCCCTGGCTTCTATGGAGTTTCATTCTTTGAAGTCAGAATGTTTCCATTAATATGTCATTTTCTCAGAGTCCAGATCTCACTGATTGGGACCCTTGAAGCATGACTGTTATGTAAATAGAGATGCTATTTGTTTTATTGAAGAATCATGCTTTGTGCATTATATGCAATCAAGTTGTGCAAAGTACTGTATGCTTGATGAGACCAGTATGTTGATATCCTTTGTCTGGACTAGCTCCAACATCAGACTCACCCATACAGCTCCTGCCAGCTGATACAGATTGAGATGATGATTAGCCATTTTGGTGCTGCTTTGGCCAGCAACACATTGCTTTGTGTACTTTTCTGTAATGCATCTCACATCAGTATTTCATGGTTAATTAGATATGATGGAGCACTGTGAAAAACATAGATTTCATAACAAAAGGGAAGAATTCACTGCATCATAATAATTACTTTTTTTTCACATCAGTTACAGTAATTGGTTATCTGAAATACATAGGGCAGTATACATAAAATACAGAGGAGCATTTCTTAGTGTAGACTAGCTGCACTATAAAGGGCAAATGAAAATTTCCACTGATTGCATTGCGTACGTACCCCTTTGGCACTGAAAGGGTTAACATGTTCAGTGATCACAGAGCAGCATGCCAGGACCATCACCAGGCCTAAACGTCTGGACAGGCATGACGGTTGTTAAGGTGTTAAATTGTTTTTTTATCTCATGAATGCTAAAGAGGTCTTCATTACAATACATTGGAGACCTATCTAGTGTTCAAGGGGTTAAAAGTTTCTATTTTGATATTTTGATGCATAAAGCTGAGCAAGTAGCTTCAGCGTTGATCTTGTAATCAAGGCTCTCTTTTCCTTCTGTGCTAGCACACTTTATTTTCTCTTTGAATGTGTTTGCATATAAATCATGCAGACTTCAGATTAGATACCAAAATGTAGGGTCACTTTAGCGCATACTGACATATACACTGACATTACAGGCACACATACTCTGCTGTTACCAGCGCACATAATAGCACACATTACTGACACACGTACCAACGCACACACTCTGCCATTACCAACACACATACCAACCAACACACATACCAACACACAACTGTCATTACCGACACACATACCAAAACACACACTGCCATTACAGACATACATAACAGCATACACTGTTCCATTACCAACACACATACCAAAATACACACTCTGCCATTACCTACACACATACTCTGCCATTACCGACACACATGCCAACACACACTCTGCCATTACCGACACATATGTCAACACACACACTCTTCCATTACCGACACACATACCAACCAACACACATACCAAGACACACACTCTTCCATTACTGACACACATACCAACACACACACTCTGCCATTACCGACACACGTACCAACACACACACTCTGCCATTACCAACACACATACCAACAAACACACATACCAACACACAACTGTCATTACCGACACACAAACCAAAACACATACTGCCATTACAGACACACATAACAGCATACACTCTTCCATTACTGACACACATACCAACACACACACTCTGCCATTATTGACACACATACCAACACACACACACTCTGCCATTATTGACACACATACCAACACACACTCTTCCATTACCGACACACATACCAACCAACACACATACCAACACACAACTGTCATTATCAACACACATATCAAAACACAAACTGCCGTTACAGACACACATAACAACATACACTCTTCCATTACTGACACACACATACCAACACACACACTCTGCCATTATTGACACACATACCAACACACACTCTTCCATTACCGACACACATACCAACCAACACACATACCAACACACAACTGTCATTATCAACACACATATCAAAACACAAACTGCCGTTACAGACACACATAACAACATACACTCTTCCATTACTGACACACATACCAACACACACACACTCTGCCATTACCGACACACATACCAACACGCACACTCTTCCATTACCGACACACATACCAACACGCACACTCTTCCATTACTGACACACATACCAACACACACACTCTTCCATTACTGACACACATACCAACACACACATACCAACCAACTTATATACCAACACACACAGTTTCTGCCATTACCGACACACATACCAACCAACACACATACCAACACACAACTGTCATTACCAACACACATACCAAAACACACACTGCCATTACTGACACACATAACAGCATACGCTCTTCCATTACTGACACACATACCAACACAATCTGCTATTACCAACACACATACCAACAGACACTCTGCCATTACCGGTGCACATACCAGGCCACTCTGGCATTACTGACACACATACCAGTACACATTCTGCCATTACCAACACACATACCAACACACACTCTGCCATTACCGGTGCACATACCAGCACACTCTGCCGTTACTGACACACATACCGGTACACACTCTGCCATTACCAACACACACTCTGCCATTACCGGTGCACATACCAGCACACTCTGCCATTACTGACATACATACCAGTACACACTCTGCCGTTACCAACACACATACCAACACACACTCTGCCATTACCGATGCACATACCAGCACACGCTGCCATTACTGACACAGATACAGTACACACTCTGCCATTACTGACACATATATCAGCACACACTTTGCCATTACCGACACACATATCAGCACACACTCTGCCATTACCGACACACATACCAGCACACACACTCTGCCATTACTGACACACATACCAGAACACACTCTGCTATTACCGACACACATACCAGCAACCACATTACCGATACACCTACTGGCACATACACATACCTGGGAACTTTTGAAACAGGGCTACCCGGAGGGTAACCCTGTCAGTGCCCAGGGGGAGGAAAATGACGCGATCCGCGTCATAAAAGGGGTGGGGCTTAGGCTCGTGGGGGGGCGGGACAAAAAAAACCCTGCAAAATGTATCTAAGAGGACGGGGAGGCGGGACGGAGCACAAGTGGGCAGAGTTTCTATTTAAACTCTGCCCACCCGGTGATCCACACATTGCCTCGGAGACCCGGTAATTCAGTCTGAAATCCGGAGTCTCCGGGGCAAAACCGGAGAGTTCCCAGGTATGCACATACACTCTGCCATTACTGTTGCATATACTAGCACACACTCTGCCATTACCAACACATCTACTGGCACATACACTCTGCCATTACTAGCACACACACTCTTAGCGAGAGCAACCAAAGTTAACTCCTATACCATGGACTGGAAAGTGAAATCATTTTGCAGTGATTTCCTCTGTGGTTTGTTAACACATAGTGATAAACAAGAAGCAACAAGACACAAAGGTATGGAAAGTCCCAAAACACCCATAGTTTCTCACATCTCGCTTGCTCAGTCACC
Organism: Rhinophrynus dorsalis; assembly: GCA_037306005.1. Classification (NCBI taxonomy): domain Eukaryota; kingdom Metazoa; phylum Chordata; class Amphibia; order Anura; family Rhinophrynidae; genus Rhinophrynus; species Rhinophrynus dorsalis. Next base: position 191,785,164 of record CM074718.1, on the reverse strand, counting down.
TTACATTTGAGAATGTTTGGTGTATACATATACAGCATAGTACAAAAGTGATAGATATGTACAACAAATAAAAATCAACTCCATCTCTTATTATAAAGTAGAATCATATCATTTCATCCCCTTAATGTATTTTAATCTTAATTGTAAAACACATTGATTTCCTTTTACCTCTTCCATCAATATTAACTAAAAATAACATGTATTTATCTATGAAACATTGAACATTAAGGAGGTGTTGGTGAATAGGATATTTTACCAGTAATCACTATTATTTAGATCTGTGTGTTTTAATCAGGGTCTAATTTGTATTGAAGATTTCCCTAAGCAGGTTAACCTATGTGCTCCCTAGCCCTACTCACGGCTTTACGTCCAGTCCCTGGATGACCACAACCCCTACTCCATCCCTTAGCCAATAACATGCAAACAGAAAAAATGCTCTTAAACTGTACAGAGGCATGTATATATATATATATATATATATATATTGATACTCTGGTAAATAATTTGGCGACCATAAACCTGGAGTTGGTCTGTAGTGGAAAGGCACTGGAATTGTTCATGAAATACTTATAAATGTGTGCGGTAGAAACCATCAGTGCCGATGAGGTGCTCAAAGAAGTTGTTTACTTTGCCTTTTGGGAAATTCATCTTTCGCTATAACTGAATAATACAGTATACAAGTAAAACAATTGTAACCTTGCCCCTTGTGATTCTAGAGATGTTTCTAACACATTGCTTCTCAATGTATTGGATCCTTCACTGGAATCCAAAGACTTAAAGCTTTTAAATGAACTTGATAGTAGTTAACATCATGATATTCCACTTGACATAGATTGAATGGGATGCTGGACAATGTTACCTTTAATTGAGAACAGATTGCACCTCCTTTAGACACCAATCCTTCAATGACAGTATTATAGCTAACTGTACTTGGTCAAGCACTGGGATAATATGACTATCCATTAATCTCTCCTTGTGAAAAATGACTCCAGTAAAATCCCCCAATCCTTTTATTAGGAACTCATGTTCAACTAAGAATATTAACATTTGTTTTAGCTCAGATCTGCAGCAGGAGAGCATAATAAGTATTTATAAATTATCTGGAATATTGATCGATTTTTGATGAATAAGCAGCATCGAGGTGGGCTTTGTAGAAGTATGAACTAGATGAAACTCATTAATCATTCTGGATATACTCTTTAGTCAAGACACAAATCGGCTGCTGACAACATATCCCTGGAACAAGCCTTTTGTAGCTTTAGCCAAGTTCATGGCACTGTTACTTCGATAAGTCAGTCTGTTGATGTCATTCTTATACAAATCTTTTTTTAAATAAAGCTTTGTGTTTCCCTAGAGGTCTAAAATTATTAAGACACATAATTAAACAAACCCTAAAGTACATAAACTGTCCTATGCAGTATACAAAGACATTGTAGATTAAGAAACAATTTTGTATAACACTAAATATTTGAGGGTAAAATACATTTCTAACACACCCTTGAAAAAATATTGAATATCTTCATGTCATTCCCTGTGTTCTTTCTCTGTTTTCACCCTTCTAATGATCTCTCACTGAGACTGATGTAATAATAACTGAGAGAGATGCTCTAAGGTTTTTATAAAGAGGAGATAACGTCTTCATTGAGATAAACTCTCTGGTTTCTGTGGCATTCTATGGATCCTATGCACCAAGATGTCTCCAACTGGAGAAATTTTAGTGCATGGCCTCGACAGAGTAACATGGGATTTGGAGAGTTGATTATCACACTGTAAAAGTTATCTCCCCTTTATCACGCTGTTATCACACCTTACTGCGCCTCCCCCTGCAGTAATTATGAAGTAAATCAAATGCACCGAAGGGGAGAAATAAAAAAAATCCTACAATTGTCATTGATTTAAAGGGGACCCTTAACCCTTTGAGTGCCAGAAATGTTTCCAAAGCATTGCGATGCAGTGCATTGGGTACTTCTCTGGCACACAGAGGGTTGACCCCTTGAATGGTAAAATGGTCACCAATGCATTGTTTTGCAATGCGCTGGCAACTTCTCTGGCATTCAAAGGGATAAAAAACCCAATTAATTCAGTGGGGATATTTATTTCTCACTAAGGTACAATTTGTTTCCAGCAGAATTACTCAAGAGGATTTATCCCCAGTATGATACTGAATACAGGTGGGCATTCAGTGTATCAGTTGTGATTTATCTACCTGTTAAGCAGAGGTATACTTAATCCCATAACAGCAGGGGGCGGGTATTAAGGACCACAGCACTTTTTTTTCTTGTGATGGAAGAGCGACGTGCAGCCACGCTGTCATCCCAAAATTCCATGACGTGCTAGGACCGTCACTGATCATTAATGTCTGGACCAGCGTGACAGTCATGGCACTTCACGCGTCCTTTAAAGGATAAGACCTGACCTGTTGGTTGAAAGTCATTGCTATCACTCAGAAGTAGCCATCCCTGGTCCTCAAGTCATATCCATGAAAGTGGACTTGACAGTTGCTAACAGGACTATAGGATCTCCAACTCTACTCACTGCACATGGTAATCTAAACCGTTTAAAGGGTTAGTAATGTCTATAATAAAGTTTATCTCAGAGTCTTCTCTATTGTAAACATAACACTTTGCACTATGGTTAATAACTTACTGTTGGGTAGTTCAAAAGATAGTCATTGTAAAAGGATCCCAGTCCCACCCCTTCTGGCTGCCTCCCCATGGAGCTGCAATCTGGTCATGGGACTGGACGAATGTAGCGAAGGACAAACTTAAAGGACCAGTAAACTTTTTTTATGAAAAAATATATATTGTAAGGCTTTTCCTTTGAGAGATGAATATTTCCAACAGTATTACAGTTTAAACCACTATTTTTTTACATTAGCAATGCCCTCTAGTGGTTAAATTCCAATTAGTAATTCTGTTACATGCTAATGGAGAGGAAAGTCATTGACTTACAGTTCTCCATAGAATATGGTAGAAATTGCTGAGTCATGCTGTCATTTAGAATTTCCAGGAAGTAAACATACAGTAAATTCACTTCCTTATTATTTGAACTGTTATAAATCGTATATTATAATTTGCTAAGGATGTTTGTCAGAAATCGTCATGTGCAGTAGTGACGGCTGCGCGCGCTGCAGTCATGCGCAGTACAGACTGCCTGCACTGCGGCTGATATGGAGCTGGGTGCTCATGAATTCAGACCAGAGTGCTCTCTGTGCACCTTCCTGGGACCGCTTGGTCCCAGGAAAGTACGCAGACAGGACTATGGTCTGAATTTGGAGCTCCCATCTCTGTATCAGCTGCGGATCATTTGGGCAGTAAGTACTGCACATGACTGCAGGGCTGTCAGTTTTGGCCTGTGTACAAGGGCTTTAAAACTAGCATTGAATAAAGCAACTGACAGTTAGAGTGCCCTTGTTTTACTCAGCAGAAAACGCTCTTAAACATAAACATTTTCATAAAAAAGTTTACTTCTCCTTTAAGTGAGTTAGTATGAGGAAAACCTTCCCTCCTTTGCTTTCTGAAGTTTGTCCCTCGCCGCTTTCCTTTCCTCTTAGATGCAGAGTGATGCGGCCAGAAGGGGTGGGAGGGGGATCCTTTTACATTGAATATCTTTTGAACAGTAAGTTAGTAAACATAGCACAAAGTGTTATGTTTTCGATAGAGAAGACTCAGAGTAAAACTTGATAGATATTACTATCTCTTCAAGGAAGGGTTAAGTAAGCTCACACACTCTGCCTCGGTGTGAAAAAATGCCAGCAACTCTCATGTACTCCCCATAGACAATATCCAATGCTGATTGAGGACCTTTTCTCTTGAACAAATGCACAAGGGTAAAAGTCATAAGGGCCTTTAGGATTTTCTGGCTATATTAAGGTAGTTGGGGGGTTAGTTCTCCTTTAATACTGCCTAATAGTATTATACATACATGACACAATCCAAGATATATTAATGCAAGTTAATACACACATACATGTTCCTAACTATACATTGAAAACATGGAGCAATCTATACATAACATTTTCACTCTTATGATATGAACCTGCTCAAAGTATTTTTCTTGTTACTTGTTCATTATAAGTGTTTCCTTCTTAAAACTATTGATGTCACCAATTCATTACTTCTCAATGCCTTGGAGGCATCTGTAGCATTCAAGAGGTTAAATAGACTTTCCGTAGATTAAAATGCCACACTACTTATATTTCATCATGGCATATAAATTATACAATAGAATAAAATTGTGTGGTGGGTACTAAAGAAACACTTATTATTGGTCCTTTGATTTTTAACCCCTTATTGACAAAGTCTTTTTTGACACTACTGTTCAACCAATTTAGCCCACCTCAGAAATGATATACCTTTTTTAAGCATAAGTAGGGCTTTATTTTGACACCACATTTATATGGATAACCCACCATTTCATATGATAAAAATAAAAAATATGAGTAAAAAAATGAAAAACAAAACAAAACACAACTTTTTATAGGTTTTCCTATAAACATTTGTTCAATTGGTTCATTTTTAATAGGGACTGGATAAAAGGTATGAACGGTCATTCATGCCTCCCAAATGTCCCTTTTTAGAGGGTACTGTCCTTTGAGCCCAAAATCCTTATGTCCCTCATTTCCTCCCTGGTGTCCCTCATTTAGGAGATCAGAATATGTGGTGTGTATATAAGTGTATCACATTGCTCCACAATAATAAAACTCACATTAATGTTGGTTTAATATTCAGTATGTGTGTTTATAAATGAGGCTATGTAAATAAAGTACTTTGGACTTTCTATAAAATATTTATGTAGTGACCTGAAGAGGTGGCAGTAGGTCATCAAGTGACCAAACCTGCTCTACCTCTGGTTCTGCCCCATCAGCACCAAAAACTTTATGAAAAGTGTCCCCTGTAGTGGCCATTTCCACCGTGTGGATGTGAATTCTCTCTTCTTCCTGATCACTGTGAGGAAGAGAGCGGCAGTGAACACTGACAAAGGCAATGTATTGGCTCAACCAGCACATGTGATTGCTGTCGCAGTGATCATGTGTTTACAAACGTGCATATGGGAACTGAATCCATCTTCACTCGGACTCTCCAGATATCCAGATAAAGGAAATACAAGTATGCAGCAACTGTTGGGAAATACAGTGTGTCCCTTATGGGGATATATTGACACAAAATATATAAAAACTAGATGAACAGCCCGTTACACGGGCCACAGTGCCTCTGGCAGCCGGTCGCGGGGCAGTCACGCGCAGCAGAGACTGCCCGCTCCACTGCTGATACAGAGCTGGCCCAACTCTGTATCAGCTGCGGCGGGGGCAGTCTGTACTGCGCATGACTGCCGCACGCGCAGCAGTGTCTACTGCGCATGTCGGGCGTTACACACAACTTAGCGAATTATTATATAGGATGATATGTTGTGATGAAAACAACAATATTAGATAAAATAAAGCAGAACCCAATCTGATATGTTTTGTGGCACTGCAGAGCCACTTTATCAAAGATAAAATCAGGGGAACTTTAAAACCAAGATTGCTGTTATGAACGACCTACACTGCAGCCCATAGACTGTCATGCATATCAGCTCTGCTTAACTTCACTGCATTCGACACATAAAACGCAGTATATTTGCAGTATATCTGCAGTCGTCCACGTTCATCCGTGGCAATATCTGCCTTAAAAGTGCAGGCCGTCAGTTCTCACTCACATCTTGTATATTTGCTTTTTACAAACATACTTCACACACTTCTCCATTACATTATATTACAGAGGAACAGCTAGTATCTTGGAGAGAGATTTCATGATTGTGTTTTATGTCCAAAAAAGTAAACAGTGTATGTTAATGGATACAGATGGGGTCATGTTGGTGGTGGTGGTTGTTTTAAACAGAAGTAAGAATAAAAAAAAGAGGTTTATCACTAAAAACAGGTCTGACTTCCATAAAAGGAAGCTGCTCTTTTACTTCTCTGTCTCTAACTACAAACTGCAAATGTTATTCCTATGAGTCATTGGAGCACTAGAACTTTAAAAAGTGCAGATTTCTTTGGAATATAGAATTAAAAAAACAACTCAATCCAAAGAGAAACAATGTTAATACATTGCTTAACGCCTCCTAATATTATCCCTTTGAGTGTCAGAGGGGTGCCCAGTGTGTTGCTTTGCAATGCATTGGAAACCCATCTGATACTCAAGAGGTTAAACCCCACTTTATCTTAGTGTGATCAGAAAATCTTACTGGCCACTGTGGAGCATATTTGTTCTCAAAAATGAATAGTTAATTATTATTATGTTTTATTTATAAAGTGCTAACAAATTCCTTGGTGCTGTACAAATTAGTACTGAAAGTCATGTCCACAGAGACATCCATAATGCATTGTTTACAGAATGCAGTACTCATTCTCTCACAATTCCATTCTGCAAATGAACTAAGTGGAGTGAATAGGCCTTATCCAGCAGACAGTGCATTGCTGAATAGTGAAAAAAAGGCTCTTGATTAGCTGTATAGTACTCGTGGCTGGATAGTCTCACTATGTGCATTATCTGCCCACTGTTTGCAAACTAGTCAGTCAGTGTTTCTAGTGGTCACTACCAACATGAATTTATCGACATTTCAAAGAGAAAAAAAGATTCATTCTCACTTTCTAAATCTGAGTAATTTTTTTACTTGTTCATCAAATTTTATGAGCATATAGTCACACATATGTTTTCTTATGCCTTTTTTTGGGACATGTCATAACCATACAAGAGCCTGTTTACCAAAATCATTCATTAATACACATGAAAGATTTGTTTTATGAATGACCAAATGTACTAGATATGAACAGTGTATGATGTTAGACAAATGCATTCCCAGTTATGGGAGGAAGTCTGCATAGGTGGTTCATCGATAATAGTCACAAGTGGCCATTTAGAACATTTTATGAATATCTGTCCGGATCAACATCATCAAGTGTTTTATAAGAAAATCTGTGCTATAAGATTAAATGTGTTCTAAGATTAAGGAGGCAGACACCTCTTTTCCTAAAATATGAATAACCATATTACAATTTATGTACATTTTACTATAATGTCAACATTTCATTTGCAATGGGGCCTTGATTGAAATAGTCTCTAAATTTACCCATAGACTTTGCAATTTGGTCAGGCAATCTGACATAAAAATAACTGAATTGACTGGTATCTTAGTGTGTGCACCTTTATCATGCTGAACTGGCCAAACTGGTCATCTGAGCTGATTGGGCTGGTTTAAAAATGTTGATCAGATCCTGATCAGAGACTTATGCATGGCTGCTCAACAGATCAAACCACAGCAATCTGCGGCTCCAAGACTGGTTTATTTTAGCCACACATTAAAGTATCAGATTGTTTGCCTTTTGTTCTATGAGAATGTGGGGAGGAAGTACAAGCAATACGATTTTTCGGTGATCAGATATATATGGTTGTTTCTGACCCAGTTCATTTACTGTATGGTACCTTAATCCTTTGAGTGCAAGAGGGGTGTGCAGTGCATTGCACAGCCCTCTGGCACTCAAAGGGTTATGTAAAATGTGAATAAAAATGTATAATAATGATAACAATATAATTAATCCCTTGGATGTTTGAGCGGTCTCTAGTGCTTTGTAAAGTAATACATTGCATTGAAGGGGTTAAACATGTATATTGTAAACTATCATTATTGTGACTGTACTGTAAGAGCTGTTCATTTCATTTAATCCAAGTACAGCAGTCTGAGTCATACTCACCTAGATATGAACTTAAATGTGGAAACCTTAGTTCTGCACAGATGTTAAAGACTGATCCCTCAAGCACTCCTACATAATGTAACAGTGATATTAAAGGGAAGTGTATAATTGAAGAAAGGAAGCTCTGACATTGTGCATATAATGATTACCACCCACTTGATAAGTCACAAAACTAGTATACTTCACTGTTGCAACATATAAGCAAGGTCAGCCGTGAGACCAGGCATTAATAATATCTCTTCTTGTACTCAGGTTAGTTAAACCTTTGAGTGCCGGAGGGGTACGCAGAGCAGTGATATGAGGTCACTCCATGTACTCAATACAGAATGAAACATCTGCTGTGCCTATTTCTGTTTGGTAGATGTAATGTAGACTAACATCTAATAATAAGCTTCCTCTTACCTTACTATGACCAGAAATTCATAATTCTGCTATGCATTTTTCAGTTGTGCCTTTGTTTAAGAGATAACTGTGAGAGATTCACTAATCTCATAGGTGACCTTGCGGACTTATATGTTGCCACAGTGAAGTATAATAGTTTAGTTCCTATGTTGTTCTATAGAGCCTGTTCACTAAGATCTCCAGAGTTGAAGAAATCTTAGTGCATTGGCTCTGTAGAATAACATAGTAATTGGAGAAGTGATAAACTGGAGAAGTCATCTCCACTTTATCACCTCATTATCACTAATTAGTGAATCTCCCCAAAATCTTCAGTCAGCTGAGGATATCACATTCTTTATGTTTTGTCACAGTGTTTTAACACATTTTACTTCTATAATTGAAAATGATGGTGTAAATGTTGGGCACTAAAATATGTTTTTTTTAAACATGCCCAGTTGCTGATCAGCACATTAGAGGTTTTTAACTGCTTGATTTTTTGATGTTCCCTCCCCATTTTTGCAAATATTTCCCCTTTAAAAGCATGTAAGGTAAGCCATGGGGGCATTAGCCAAATATTTTAATATACATATGTACTATGTACATATATGTAATAGATGGGTCTGTAACTCTGCCCTCCCTTTATCTGTCCTCCTCCTATGACGGAGGCTTTCTGCCTGTAATCTGGAGCCATCTCATTGACAGAGATTGATATCTAGTCAATGAGATGGCTCAAGATTACAGGCAGAAATCCTCTGTCATCAGAGGAGGCTGGATAGAGGGAGGGGAGCATAGGCAGAGTTACAGACTGCTGGTATAGAGCTGTACCCGCAGTCTATCCGGAAGCAGGGTCAGTGCAATACTTATTCTTTCGATTTTGCTCAAATAGCATTTTAAAATATGAAATTAATGAAATACCCAACATAATTGCTATATAAACTAACATTTAAGAGCAGCTTGTATAGGGGTGATAGATCCCCTTTAATCCTGCTACACCATTGAGCAAGCCAGAATAATAAGATCAAATTAGTTACCACACTCCCATTAGCTGGTATTGGGAGGTTACACAGGGCATGGAATGAGCCCTGGCATAACCTTACCTCCCAACTAATCATCATCTAGCTGGAGAGGTCACATATGCATGTAACATCACCCCACCAGCTAGCCAATCATGGTGACGTTAAGCGCATTCATGATCCCTTCAGCCAGGTGCTGATTGGCTGGGAGGAGAAGTTACTCTGGGGCATGTTCCATGCCATGTGTAACCCCACAATCCTAGCCAATGGGAATGTGGGAACTAATCTGAACAGGGTTCCCTGTTCAGTTCTTCTCACTCTGGTGTGGGCAATGGCCCAAGACGGATTAAGGGATTTCTTTTTTTTTTGTAGAGACAGAGTGCTGGCAGGGTATCAGATTAATTTTTTTTTATTTAATTTTATTTTTGGAAAGAAGATGCAGGAGGACAGTGGTGTCAAGGACACTGCTCAACCCTCATCATCAAGGTGCGTGTGATGCTTGGTATGAATGTTGTGTAAGCTTGTGAGTATGTGTGCGAATGAACAAATGATCAAAATGAAATGTGTTATTCTGTGCCATTCTTTTGTTGGTTTAGTCCGGATGTCACAAAACATAGTTTTTGTTAAGTGTTGCATTTGTAACAAAATGTGTACACAAATCTAGTATTCAATAACCTAAAGAAGTACAGATCTGGGGTAGACTAGCTGCACCCTAAAATTGTCAGTTATCTAAATGGGTCTTTTAAACCCTTGAATACTAGAGAGGCCTCCATCACATTGCTTCACTATTGCATTGAAGACCTCTCTAGCATTCAAAGGGTTAAGAATTAAATTTAAATGAGTGGGAATTAGACTAACGTTTAATTGTCCCATATTGTGTACTTGATTTGATCCAGAATTGCACATGTTTAACCCTTAGGGTGCCAGAGAGAATGCATTGGATACCTCTCTGGCACTCAGAGGGTTAACATTTTGAATACGACCCATAGTCCCGACTAAGGAAAAAAGAAATAATTAGCTGGTGACAGTTACGTGATAGCTTTTAGCCTAATAATGTACTTTTGTTATCAGTGCAAAGTAGCATTTCATTAAATGTGATACCAATACTATTTAACTCTTCTGATGCCACAGAGGTCGCAATGCGTTGGAAACCCCTTTAGAAAACAAGGGGTTAAAGGATTTGATTGTTGGCTTCGCAGACACTTAATTTAACGATTTGAGTGCCAGAGAGGTATTCAACTTTGGCACTCAAAATGTTAATACTGAATCGTTTTGAGACTATAAAAAGTTTGAGAGCCACTGCTGTAATGTCATTTTTTTTAATACAGCCAGTTCACAGCTGAACGTCTTCAAGTTCATTTCAATGAGTAAATCATATTTTGGCTATGGATTCCTCAGTATTCCCCAAGTCATTGCTGAGCTGAAGTGCTTCTATAAATACGGCTATTCAGTTAGCTATTATGACTTGAACATGCAGCTATAAAGTTACAATCACAACAGCTCATGGAGCAGATCTCAGTTAAAGTAAAACTTATACTTGAGACTGACATAAAAAAAGATGACTTGTATATGTCCTATGATAGCAATTGCTCTTCTCAGCCTACTCTTTCTAGGATTCCCTTTTTCTGCTTTGCTGCATGGGACATTTCCCAGTGGGTTTTGAAAAAAGATGCAGTTCGGGGCAAACCAACTGCACCATAGGGGACAAATAAAAAACATCCTCAAATTTCTATTTATTTAAAGTGAATTTTAACATCTTCAGTGCTAGAGAGGACTTCAATGCATTGCAAAATAACGTGTTCGAGACCTGTCAGATTCAAGGGGTTAAAAGACCCTCTTAAATCAACTGGACTTTTCATTTGTCCCCTATGTTGTATTTGATTTGCACCAGAATTGCATGACCTTTGATTTGAACACATGACTACTAAACTATGTAGTAATATACCTTGATTTATACAAGCAATAAAGCAGAAGGCATTTCCTCTTCATAAACCTGTTTTATTGGAAAACTGAACTGTATTTTATATAGTTATTTATCAAGGGTAACGATGACACTGACATATACATTAAATTAGACAAGTTACTTTATACATCATTGGGTCTGTTATAATGATTCTTCCAGATGATAGTGCATCTCATGAAACTGTTTACAACAAGCTCTGTGGCCATTCAGCTGTGGTCATCACCAGTGAAACATTGGCTGGTGAGGATGATTTGAGTTGTAGTCCAACAACATCTGGATAACCACAATTTTCTTTTTGATGGTTTTGAAATGTATACACCTATTTGTACTGTTGCAATTGCTTTCTATGTAGTGCTTTTAGCCTAGACACTCAGCTCTTTTTAGACTGCTACAAAAAGTTTTGCACTCATAAAAATGTACATTTCTTCTGTAATAACTTGTAAATGAAGCATATTCCAGCAGTGGGAGTACCTGTACTTTATCCATCTGGATAAGTCAGACTATATATTTTTTTCTGTAGTATAAACATTATGCTCATTTAACTGGCTAATAAAGTGAATGTTCACTGGCGATTCTATAGTAAATCAGGCTCTGATATTCTCAGTGCCTACAAGCAAGTACGGTCAGATTCCTCCACATGGTGCAACTTTTGTCACGGGGAAGATAATGGGGCAGACTGTGCTCATTTTGGTAATTCCTTTCCTCTACTCCAGGGACCAGGCTATAAGTTACCATTGTTATCTTTAACCCTTTGATTGCCAGAGAGATTTGTGTTAAATAAATTATGTGGCCTTTCACTTATGGCTTTCTGATCATGTGGCCCACGACTGAAAAAGCCTGGATGCGCCTGTTCAACACCACAACACCATCTATTATACAAGGAACAGAGAAAATGCTCTGATTTAGTGTTTGATATCATTAACCCCTTAACGACCGGGCAGCAGTTAAGGACCCCTGAGCATTTTTTTTTTTTTGCGATTCTGATTCAGGGGTCGCTGAGAGGTGTGTAATCGTTCCGGAACCCCTGAATTCCATGACGTGTCAGCAAGGTTACCTATGACGGTCCTGGAACGTCATGGGTCCTTAAAGGGGATGTATCACCTCTATATAACTTAGCCTAAATAGTTAGGTTATGTATTGAATATGAATAAAGGTGTCTTAATTTTGTTTTAAGCTTTATTTGGTCTAAATTGAAGTTATAAACGCTGCCCTGCACCTACTTCTGGATAGACTGTGGTTACCTGCTCTGTACCACAGTACATCACTCTGCCTCTGCTCCCCTCCCTCTATCCAGCCTCCTCCGATGATGGAGGCTTTCTGTCTGTAATCTGGAGTGGTCTCATTGGCAGAGATCAATATCTGGCCAATGAGATCTCTCCAGATTACAGGCAGAAAGCCTCTGTCATCGGAGGAGGCTGGATAGAGGGAGGGGAGCAGAGGCAGAGTGACAGACTGCAATTAAAGAGCTGTTAATCACAGTCTATCTGGAACTAGGTGCAGGGCAGCGTTTATAACTTACATTTACAACAAATAAAGCTTAAAAAAAATTAAGACACTTTCAGTCATATTCGATATATAACCTATTTAGGCTAAATTATATAGAGGTGATAGATCCCCTTTATGGGATTAAGTTCTAACAATGGAGAACATTGTCTGATGGTATGTGCATACCCTTGATTGCAGTGGCTAATGCTAGTGGGACTGCATTGGACAATTCATACAGTCATCCCAGTAACCATTTATTTTCACTTAACATACACGGAAAGTGCATTATATGTACAGTCAAATTGTTTATACCTTTTTTTTCTATTTTCACCTATTTCTTTTTTTTTTACACTCTTATCTCTCTGGTCATAAGCTTCCTGGTTTCTGCTTCCAGAGAGCATTCAAGAAATCAAAGAAGGACAGTGATACAATGCAACACCATCTCTGCAACAATGAGTGCTCTGTATGCTGTATGCTATCTTTTCTACATTGTATCTTTTTTACTTTGGATCACTATCCCTGATTTCACAGTCCCTTGTCGAGAGAGATTCAGGGAGCTCAGTGTCAGAGACCTAAATGTGTAAAAAAACATTGGTGAAGATGAAAAAAGTATTGGCAGTGTGAGTGCACATGTTATGCACTTGCAGATCATGTGAGAAGAAAATGTTTTTATCCCTTTAAGGACTAGTGCATTACACACTCCTCAGCATGTTGGAAATGATCTACCATTCAAGGATGTAAAAACTAATTGTGGGTTATGCACTAAGGTGTGATAAAGAGATGATAAAGCGGAGATGACTTCTCTGGTGATATCACTTCTCCAGTTCCTAAGTTATTCTATAAAGCCTATGCACTAAGATCTCCAAAGCTAGAGAAATCTTAGCACACTGGCACCATAGAATAACATATGAAAAACAAAACACACAAAAGGGGGGCACCAACAGTGCCTGATTACTATGAATGGTGCTGTAGTAATTCTACTAAGAAAATTCTACATTTGCTGTGTACTAAACATATGTTACACACAGCTGCTTATATCTTATGTTTTATGTATCTTAAATGTTATGTGTTAACCACTTTCTTTGAAAAAGCAGCACTACAGCTGCGAAACGCGTAAGTGAAACGTTATAGCTTGCCTGAAATTGGATTACCGTTACATTGGGTATCAAAGGAAGGAGGAGGAGAATGGACAGGATTGATTGGTACAGAGTGGTACAGAACAGAGACGGTAATATTTTCTCTGTGTGCATGGCAGCTGTGTGTAACATACGAATATTACACATGAAATGTAGACTGTGAGTACCTATTTATTAGAATTAGTAGAATTACTACAGTACCATTCATAATGATCAGGCACTATTGGCAGCCCCCTTTTGTGTGTTTTGTTTTTCATATTCCATGGCCTTGAGAGTGGGGTTTCCAGGGGAGAGCAGCCCATACTTGATTGGTGAAACACCTAAGGTTGTATAGGGGAGCAGCTTACAGTCCCCCACTCTATATTGCTGGATTATACATATGTATCATTCCAGCCAACGTTACAAGTGAGTACCAGTCTTAGGTGGCGGTGTGGTATACACATTGTTACAGAGGATATTGTGCAAGAGGCACCTTCTTCTTTTCATTTCTCTATAGAATAACATAGGAAATGGAGAAGTTATATCACATAAGTCATCATCTCCTATTTTTCACCTCTTTATCACACCTTAGTTCATCTCCCCCATTAGATTCAATGCAATATTTTATTTCTCAGCTATAGTGGAGAAATACACCAGGGGATATTATGCACTAAGGTGTGATGAAGTGCAGATAAATTTGATTTGGTGCACATGTTCATGGGATTGTTGTCAGTCATTCATTCATCATACAGATCAGTTGTAATGTTTACCAGTCTCCTCCACCAATGCAGCTCCTTTCAGGTTAACCACCAACGCATGCTCTTCCCATTGTGGGTATGTACTAGAGAGTATGATTTCTTTAGTGCACACCAGAGCACACACTACACCGTTTTTAAGACTTTAATACGAACAAGCACCAAACACCTCCTTCATACCATGGAACTGGAAAATAGAGTAAATTTATGCCATGCTTCTTTGCGTCTTGCTGCATAGCCTCAAATACTGCCCCATTTCCCTCCCCTTGGCACGAGCAGTGTACAGATAAAAACCTTCAATGGTAGCAGATTAGTAAATTCATCTTAGGCAGGTGTGGCACTTAGAAACTGGTTGAAACAACTAGTTTAGGGTGTAAATCATATTAGAACATCCCCACTTCTGTGTCAAACCAATATGATGTTGTTAGATTAGCTTTCATGTATGATTGCCTTAACCAGAGGTGGTCAGTTGTTGGATCTCCAGCTGTTGAGGACTACAACTCCCATCATCACCAATGAACAAACAGCTGGATGGGGATGATATCAGTTGTAGTCTCCAACAGCTGAAGGTCCAACAATTGACTATCTGTTGGTTAGGGATGGTGGGAGGTCTAGATCCCAACAACCAGAGGTCCAGCAATTGACTATCAATCGTTTAGAGATGGTGGGAGTTGTAGACCCCAACAGCTGAAGGCCAACAATTGACTATCTGTTGGTTAAGGATGGTGGGAGGTGTAGACTCCAACAACCGGAGATCCAGCAATTGACTATCAATCAATCAGAGATGGAGGGAGTTGTAGACCTCAACAGCTGGAGGTCCAGCAGTTGACGGCTGGTCTAAACTCTTGGGAAACAAAACTAGTTTATTGAAGTTGGAATCTAATTAAACTGTGTAAATAAAAAACAAGTTGCTACTGTGTTTCAAGTTGTTTTTATTAGAAGCATTTGGTTTTGGTTATGTAGACATAAGGACATGAAAGGCATCAGTTGTAGACTGGCATATCATGCAGTCTGTTGTTGTTCTACTTGCCAGTAACACCAGTGTGCCCTAATTAGGAAATTGTTCTTTTATTGTTGGTAATAGAAACGGAGACAACAAAAGCAGAATACAAAGATTAGCTGGAACTGCTTATACCAAGTATAAATCATATTTTGCCTGCCTCATCCAAGTGGTATGCTTGAGGCATATTACGTCAAATGAGAATACAACAATTTTGCAGGATTGGATCTTTGTTTTATTTGCATGCTGTTATTTTATACTGTTATTTTTAAAGTGGACCTGTCACCTCAAATCAAGATGTGTTTGGTTTACAGAGAATATGCCTTTGTTATTTACTAAGTAAATCATTTTTGAGAAATTAACCTTTATGTTTTGATGGCACAGTGTGGGATTTGGTATTAATTCCCTTCAAAAGTATGCTAATTCGTTATGTTGAAGGCCAGACTTTAGAAATATCCCTAGGATATGGGCACTGTCTAGATTGGGAGTGGGCACATTTTCTGTGTGAGGGCAACATTTACAGTTAAAATTTGTGTGGGGACAGAGAAGTCACCTTGTATGCACTAATGAAAACATACACATACATGTTCAAATTAACACGATCTCTCATGTAAACAACACACACACTTTCACAAACAATATCTCAAACGCAGACAATGTCTTATATGCACACTGTCTCACACATTCACATACATATACATGCACACACACAAAAATGCTCATACATTGACTTTGACATCATCCCTATTAAAGAAAATAATAAATACACATTTATACTGAAGCTGGCAGTGTTCCCAGCATCCTGGTCCATCTTTTCTCTTCACCTGTGCCCCACAGTCACCTTGATGGGGGTTTGCATGATAAGGTGGTGACAATGCAAAAAATATATGGACCGTACTCAGCCAATTGGCTTGGTACACACAGGGACTAAACCACTGATAATAAGGGAAAAGAGAGAGTAATCGCTTTATAGCGATGAGCCTTAACAGAGGTACTCAACCATGAGACAATACATACCAAAAAAACAACATTTTTATTCAAATATGGCAAAACATAGTTTTGAAATCACAAATATATAAAACATACTTAAAAAAAAAGGTGATGAGGACAATAGAGGCCACAAATATAATTATATCTTAAAATACTAGTACAAAAGCAATGCAGAACAATGTAATGATATCATGAATAGTAGTGCAACTACTAGCTAGTCAATCCCATAATATAAAGTGCAAGTGTATAAAAACATAAGATATATATATATTGAAGCCCCATCCTGGGGGAATGAGATCATAACCCTACACAACAGATCAACCACCCATACATGAAAAAACAATACTTATCAATAACTGTGACAAAACGATGCCAGCAATATTAGTAGTACAGCCTCAGGATGCCCTCCTCACAAACAACCACACAGCCCACCCCGTATCGCCCAAAAGCTTTGATAGGGGATGCTGAGTGGTTGGATGTAGTGTGGTTTAAATGTGGAGCGCGAACCAATCAGATACAATTAAGGCAAGTCACGTGATGTATTCAAATGGGATCTTGTAACTGCTGATCCGATAAAAAATTGATGAAAAGATACAATGTGCATAGAAAGCTCTTATCCCCTTAACGACCGGCCGCGCAGGCACACGGCGGTCACTAAAGGACCACGGAGCTTTTTTTTTTTATTCTGGACTCCCCGAACGGCATGCAGCCGTGGGAGGAGCCCGGAATTCCATGACGGTCATAAACTGTACACTGCATGGCGATCAAGTGCAGAGCAGTAAATACATATATGGAGAGGGAGAAAAGGGGATTAATTTATGGCACAACGCTAAAATAATTAGGAAGCAGTGAACTCCATCTTTGTATCTGGCAAAATAATGAAGTGTATGAGTAAACCCAATATAGTATAGAGAATGATACAATAGTATTTGTCAAGGTACAAAATATAAAATTGTACTAGAATATAAGAAATGAAAAAAGTCAAAGCCCTCCAATAATGTCAAGTGAAACTCGAGTATATTTATAAATGGCTCTAATATCGAAATACGGAACAATATGTGTTCAGCCATTGGAAAGAGATATAAATAAACATACCCTAAGATCAAATATAATAATAAAATAATAAAAAATATATGTGGTCCATCAAAAATAGATAAATGTTGCTTTTACATCAATCGAATAAATAAATATTAATGATGTAGGATCAGACGCCTATCATATAAGTAAAGTATTGTGACTTTAAGAGCACAACATGACCAATGAAAAATGAGAAAGGCACAATCAGTTGCATTGTTGACACAATGTAGCAGATGAGAAGGAATAGTATAGAGGGATAGATCTTACCTAAGTTAATACCTTCCTGCATAGGGAAAGTCGAAAATTTTCGCCTCAAACTGAAATTGGTGAATAATGGCATTTTCCACTTGGCAAAAAATTTCCCGCAAAAAAGTGCAGTTTTTCAGCTTTTTTCCGCCCATTGAAATCAGTGGGAAGAAAACTGTTTCTACACCACATGAAAGTTTTTTACAGCCATATAAAAGGCTATGAGGCTCTCACAGCAGCCATTCTGTGTTTGTGAGAGGAGAAAGCAGCATGTTTTTGAGCTAGCGGAGATAGGCAAATAAAGGGGAATTGAAACTTAGTTTAGGGAGTCATTTAGGTAGGACATTTGTTCTCTGTATTAGGGGAGTCTGGGAGCACTCTAGCTGATAAGAAGGGAGGAAGTAGGTTGACCCCCAAATACTCCAAAATTCCATGTGACTGACTGGCAAGACACAGGCAGCTAGGGACCTATTTGCTTGCTGATCTTGCTGTTATTGTCTCTGTTCTGGGTGGGGAAGTCTGGGGAAAGACATTGTTGATTTTGTTTTTCAGTTATAATTTTTTTTGGACAGACTGTGATAAGACAACAGGGTGGACAACTTAAAAAAAGAATAAATAAATAAATAAAGAACTAAATCTATTAGGTGACAGTGACAAACAGCTGACCGGGCTTAGGCAAGGCATCATACAGCTGCATCAGTTGTGTTGTGTACCGTACAGTAAAAAAAGCCCAGTGTAGTTGCATAATGTACAGCAAACACACAAAGGGAAAGGGGAGGGACGTGAAAGTAGTAGTTCAAAAACTGACTGCAGCAATGGTTGCTGCAACGTGTGCAATCAGTGATGATGATCCCTCTACTCGAAAAACAAGAATATGCCTTAATTGTATAAGATTGGCTCGTGCTCTGCCACACCACATCCAACCACACAGCATCCCCTGACAAAGCCTTTGGGCGACGTGGTGGTCTGTGTGGTTGTTTGTGAGGAGGGAAACTTGAGGCTGTACTACTACTATTGCTGGAATCCTTTTGTCACAGTTATTGATAAGTATTGTTTTCTCACATATGGGTGGTTGACCTATTGTGTAGGGTTATGATCTCATTCCCCCCAGGATGGGGCTTCAATATATATATATCTTATGTTTTTATACACTTGCACTTTATATTATGGGATTGACTAGCTAGTAGTTGCAATACTATTCATGAAGACTTTTTTAAACATTGTCTGTCATTTGTTTTTAATTGCATACATGGAGACCTTCACACATACAAAAATAAAGTAAAAAGGTTCCCCTTCTCTACGCATTGCTATCACATTTCCTCAGGGGTTATTATTTTTTATTTAAATTTTTTATTTTTACATAGGGACTTCAAGTGTTTAGAGTAGGACTTGCCACACTTTAGGAACCTTGGTGCTGTTGGTAAGCTTAAACCTTGTTTTTGGGCCAAAAATGTAGGCATATCATGGATGTAATATTGACAGCAATAGATTCGATTCTTGCTGGCAGAACATCTTGGCCCCAAACTCTTCTACTGCACATGTAATTTCCTGATAGCTAATGCACTTGGTCTGCTTCAGCTTGAAAAAAAAAATAGAAAGTTCCAGTGGGTGGAGATGGAGGTCCAGGAGTACTGCTGGCAACAGTCATGTGAACTTATTGAATATGTTACCTCTTGAACCAAGGAGTAGGGGCAAAAATACACAGGGGGCCATTAGGTTTTTTTGTGACCATAGTAAAGTAAGTGTGTGTGTCTGTGTGGGGGGTTATTAGAAGGTGTTAGGATACGGTCTGTCCAACATCAGCCTCACTATGTACTTCTTGCTCTTTGCAGCCACAGTGTTTTACATTGACTCCGATGTACTAAGTACTGACATCATTCTGGGGCAACCAACTGTGCTATAGGGGACAAGTAACATTCCCATTGACTTCAGTGGGACGTTCAGCCATTTGAATGTGCAATGGAGTGACAGAGGGGTACGCAATGCATTGCGAAGCATACCCCTTTGGCACTCAGAGGGTTAAGAGCCCCTTTTAAATCAATGTGAATGTTTATTAGGCCCAGTACATTTGGCTTGTCCCAAAATTACTCCAGTTTTACGTAGTACATTAACCTCACTGTGTTTACTTTGAAAACTACATATGTTTCTTTTTTTACCAGATCTTTGTTTTTTTCCCTTCTAACTTTAAGTGTTTGTTTACAAAACACTAAATAAATGTCTTAATATGGAAAGTGAAAACAGAGCAAAGACCTTATACCCCTTTCAATGGGATAATTTCCTTGATGAGATATCAGTTGAGGTCCAGATGTACATAGCTTTGTTTATTTCACTCGATGGGGGCTGTAAAGTCCTTGCGAACATTTCATTACAGACCTATTCAGCCCTGAAGGATTTATGGAAAGGAGTCTCTGCTCAGCTAGAATATATGTCCTTTTTTGGTTCTACAGACCTGCTTCTATGACACTTTGTCATGGCTCACAGTACAAGCTTAAATTAATGGTAAATTCACTGTCTTGTTTGTTACTTTGTTTGGCTTTCATGCAGTGATTTACATAAAGGGGAAGTGCACTGAGAGACATGTAGTTTCATGGTGCCCTGACACAATCTTTCAACTTGCCATAGTAAGTGCCTGTCCCTGATATCCAGGACATCTGCTAGGCATGCTGTACTAGATTTATGGTAGCAGGAATGTACCATGTTTCTCTTCCAGTTGCTTCACTGATGCAGAGTGCACACTCTTTAAGCTCTTTCTCACTTCTAGATGTGAATGTATTGTCAAGATTTGTTTCTTGAATTGATCTTTCAGTTTGTCAAAATCCCGTTTTTGTTCAGTCGATAAAGTTGCTAAAATCTTTTTGCAGGTCTTTATTTCTTCCATACCCTTGTTTTGTCTCTATTCAGGTTACAATTATCACAAGCTAAACCCTGCACAAGCATGCTCGGTAAAGGGCGACAAGGGGGTGTTCTATAAAGATTATGCTGCAGTGCCTGGAATACATTTTTAGAACCTATGGCTGCCTATCGCCAATTTACTAAAGCTACATATGGGACAATTCCTCACATTAAAGGGATAGAAATGCCCAAAATAAAGTTGATGCTATATGTTAGATTTTACAAAAATAACATATTTGGAAAAAGTCCTATCTCTCAGACCTTTATGGTTCGAGAGATATCCACCACTAAAGTTCCCCTTCTCCTGATGTCAGCTGGAAAGCTGACAGAAGGAGATCTGTGTCTGACAACATGAGGAGGCTCTTCAGCAGAGCCAAGATAGTGTGATTTAAAAAGAATTACTTCTTTGGAATGGTCTAAAAAGTGTGCTTGCAAACCAGGAACACTTTGTAGACAGTTCCAAAGAAGTATTTCTTTTAATTTGCGCTATTTCGGTTCTGCTGGAGAGCCGCCTGCAGGTCCCCGGACCAGGGACTCCTGCTGTCAGCTTACATCAGGAGAAGAGGCGGGAGATGGGAACATTGGGGCAGTCATGAAAGTTCCTGCTTGTTCCTTTCCTCTGCTCTTTGTTTAGTGTGATGTTTTAACCCTTTGCGTGCCAGAGGGGTACACAAAGCATTGCAGAGCACTCAAAGAGTTAAACAAAGCATAGCAGAAATGAGTACTGGTCACTACAATGCTCATATGCAAGCAATGGATTTGACACTTCTTTGGCACCTTAAGTTTGCCATTGAACAGAATATTATTTAACCCTTTGAGTGCCAGACAGAGTGAGCAACTCATTGCTTTGCAATGATTTGCATACCACTCCGGCATTCAAAGGGTTTAATTAGAAATATTTTTGCAGTGGTTGGCAGATTAATGCTGTCAATACTAACATGAATACAATGTGACTAGGCCCCAGCAGAAGGTGGGGGGTCAGTGAGCTGCTCCTCTAAAAATGAAGAGCAGGTCCCAAAAGGCATGTTATCCTTTTTCCCAGAAAGCATTTAAAAAACTATACTTAACTACTAATGCAGATGTTTTAACATTGATAATGAATATCCCATAAGTCTCTAGTGTGTGGTTTCTTGAGAGACTCAGTACACAAACAATAACATTGAAGCACTTTTGGCAACATGATGTTTGGAGTAAGGTTAGGAAAGTATTTAAAGAATCGTAAACAATGAACAAATTAACTATACAAAGAAAATAAATACATCACCGCAGTTAACTAAGTAATGGATTGGTCATCAAACTCAGAAAAATGAAAAGTCAATACCATATGATGTTCTTGGTTAGTGGGTGTTAGAAAATCAGTCACATTCACCATTAATCAGTTTTACAATCTGAGTCGATCAAGTGTGCTGCATTTTCATTTTCGTTTCCTTAACGTACATCATTTAGCTGCTGTAAATAGTTAAGTATCTCATTACTATGCGTGTCATCAATCCCTGGCATTTGGTTACCTTCTGGCTCTTAATGTAATCTCAGCTTCCTGTTGTTATTCATCGCACCCACACTGTGTGTCAGAGCAGGACACATTGAACTTTATGGACAGAAGAAAATTAAAGCAATTCTGATGCAAACATCCACACCATAGGGAGGAAATAAAAAAGCCCATTGAATGCTAGAGAGGTCTCCAATACATTGTGAAGCAATGCATTGGATACCTCTCTAGTATTCAAGGGGTTAAAAGCCCCATTTAAATCAGTGGTAATTTGAGGAATTTTTGTTTGTCTCTTACTGTACACTTGGTTGGCCACAAAATTGCTTCTTTTCTTTTTCTCTTAGGGGTCATGGACTTTAACCCATTGAGTGTGAAAGGGGTACGCAACGCATTGCATTGCAATGCATTGCGTACCCCTCTGGCACTCAACGGGCTAATACAGATGGGGTGTGGTGTTCTGTGTGGTAAAGCAACTGCTAAAAGGTTAAAGTAACATGGGGGAAGGTGAAGTTAATATCAGCAAGTGACATAATGGCAGTGGTGAAAATTAACCCTATGAGTGCCATACCCAACAAATTGCAGAGCAATGGCACTTTTATTGTAAAAAAAAAAGTAATACTTACTATATTGAGATAGCTTTATTGATTTTGTGGAGCGTTACAAAACACAATTAAAAGGTGAGGTTTCCCTTTAAAGGAATAGTAATATTTTCAATTAAAGTGCTAGTAATGTCTACAAAAAAGTTTTTTTGCATTTAGAAGAGCTTAAAAAACTGAGCTAAATGCAAAAAAACGTATCTCTCTAACGCTATGGTTTACAAGATACAGACGTTTAAAGTTTGATCTCTCCTACTGACTGCTGTAAAGCTGTCAGCAGGAGATCCGTGTCGGCTGACACAGAGGCGCTTGAGCAGATCCCACAAATCCCTTCATTGGAATGGTCTAAAACGAGTGCTTGAAAACCAGGCATACGTTTTAGACCATTCCAATGAAGGGATTCCGTGTCGACGGCTGAGGGCGGATGCAACGAGGGACAAACTTCAGTAAGTAAGCATAAGGAAAACCATGTCCTCCTTGACAGAGGGCGGGATTTTCCTTTGCTTACTGAAGTTTGTCCCTCGCTGAATCTGTCCGGACCAGACAGAGCTGCAGCAGTGACATGGACAGAAGGGGCAGGAGGGGGATCCTTCTACATTTAAAGAGTTAGTAATGTTCCATTATAAATAGGTTGCATTTTGTAGAGCTTCAAAAGTTGAATTGAATGCAAAAAATGTATCTCTCAAACCGCTATGGTTTGAGAGATATCTGCATTCAAACCTTGCTATGTCCTGCTTTAAGCTGTCAGCAGGAGATCCGTGTCGGCCGACACGGAGGCTCTGCAGCAGAGCCGCAATCACGTTATTTAAATGGTCTAAAAAGTGTGCCTGATTTGCAAGCATACTTTTTAGACCATTCCAATGAAGTCATTAATTGTAAATAACACGATTGCGTCTCTGCTGCAGAGCCACCGTGTCAGCCGACACAGATCTCCTGCTGACAGCTTTACAGCTGAAAGCAGGACACATCAAGGTTTGAATGTCGATATCTCTCAAGCTGCACGTTTTTTTGCATTCAATTCAATTTTTGAAGCTCTACAAAATGCAAGCTATTTATAATGGGACATTACTAACAACTTAATAATGTTATATTTATGATAAAAAAGACTCTGCAATATACTTAATTGAAACCATTACTATCCCTTTAACCCCTTAAGGACCGGCTGTGCATGCATGTGGCTGGCACTTAAGGACCACGGACCTTTTTTTTTCTCTCTCTTCTGGTTCCAGGCTCCCCGAACGGCGTACATGTACGTCCTTGGTCCTTTAGGGACCTACAACCTGTGATGTACATATACATCATGGGTCGTTAAGGGGTTAATATGTTTTGATGGGGGTCAATATTGGAAGAAATTGATTGGCTCTGATTGTTATGCAGATGACAGTTGTCTCTGCCTATTTATTTATTTTTTTTCTTAACTAAAAGGTAGATGGATGTTGGCTATTTGAAGCTGAACTCTGAAAAGCTGTATTCAGGATGTGAAAAGAAACCCAGCAGCACCATAGGCAAATTTTGGCAGTTTTAAAATAAGCTCACCCTGAGAAATATTAACTCTTATTGCTTCCAAGACAGTAGATTTTGGGTGCTTTATTAATGTTTACTCTCACCCAGAGATGATCCTTTTGAATGCCAAGGGCATGCGCAATGCATTGCTTTGCAATGCATTGCATGCCCCCTGGCAATAGAAAGAGTTAACATGCTACAGTTTTAACCCTTTTAGTGCAATGCAATGCATTGTATACCTCTCTGGAACTAGAGCTAGAGCAGTTTACAAAGCATTACGAAGCCCAGCATACTCCCAAGGCATTCCCTGCAAAGAAAGTTAGTTATCAGTGGAGTAACTAGTCATTGCACGGTCCTGGTGCAAACAGTTTTTGGGCCCCCATCATAAAAAATATTTTCACAGAGGCATAACTACAACCTGTTGGACACTAGAGCTGATGGGGCACCCCTTGGATGCTGGATTCTAGTACAGCTGCACCCTCTGTACCCCCTGTAGTTATACCCCTCTTAGTTATTGTTGAAGTCAAAGGTATTGCTCTCTATTAGAAATGTCCATATTCATTCACAGTACAGTATGTGTGTGGTAATATTGTCTCAGCTCAGGAACTAATTAGCATACAATGCCAGACTGTGCCACCAACAAAGGTTAATTTTAAAACTCTAAAAATATTTATTAGCAAAAATGCTTCTCAACCTTTTTAATTAAGGGCACCCCTAACTTACAATCTAAATTTCTCTTACGTCCAATATGGCACACAGGTACCATGGGGTTGGAGGTCAGGGCGCATCACAAAAGACAGAGCCTTTGGGGTAGAGACTCCCTCCTCCTCAAAGTCAACCTCCCTCCTCCCACCGACTTTCAGAATTAATGTATCCTGCTAGGATCTGTACAGGCATGGCCATCATCTTAGTTTTATTCATTTATTTTTTTCAATTGGCTTCCCTTGGGTGGTTTTACCAGTTCACAGGTGCTTTGTGGACTCTTTTAGTCCTGAGGAGGGAATCTTGCTGCCAAGTTTTCCTTCATGACAGGGTCTCTTGGGACTTATTAACTTCTCTCTAAGATGGTAACCTGAAGACAGAAGACTTGTGAGTAACTTTTTAAGTACCTTGGTCCACTTTATGTCCTAAACTGTGTTGCCTATCCATACAGGGGCTGATGTGAGTCTGCCCACTACCATCTTTGCTCCACTGACTTCTATGAGAAAACTTCTATGGGACATATCTTTGTGACCAGTTAAGCTACAATTGTCAGAGAGGGCTTTATCTTCTTGTCTCCTCGTGCTCTACCATCCAATCTACTATCTGAGTGCCCAGGGAACCCATGGCTATCCACAGAGTTGTATTCAATGCTAGGCAACAAGCGTGGAGAAGACTGCAGTATCCAGTATCTTCTGATTGGCTGACAGTTTTGCAGTGGCCACCTTATGTCTCTCTTGCTTATCCTATACAAAAGCTGACACTATTTGCTTTCCTACAGATTAACCATTTGCTTGCCAATTAAGTGTATTTCTGGTCTATTAAGGGTGCTATATTATTCTGGGACATTTTCTAGTGTTTACTATGTTTGGGATACATTTTAAATGGGAAGTAATGTGGACTCTTAAGCATAATGAGGATAAATCCAAGTCAGAGGACTCAGGGGCTACCCTTACCCCCCTTACACATTGTTCCTCTTGCCATACAGGGCTACCCAGGGAGTATTAGGGTCTCTATGCCCCTCATGTGCAGTGTCTCCTACCACACCAAAGGGTCCCTTTAGCACAGATCAAGAGCCAGCATGGGTCAAGACATTGCTATATTCAGTGGCCCAATTCCCTTCATCTGTTCAAGGGGTTACTACATTCATGTTAGCCTATCTAATTTTAAGCAGATACACAGTTAATGGGATTTCTCTGAGGATGAATTATCCTCAGAAGAGGAAGACGATGATGGGGAGTATGAGGACATGGATTCCGCCTATTCCTATGGAGAGTCTTATTAGGCTGATCTGTTTCCCTCTGTTGAGGGGCTCATCAGGGCAGTCTTGGAGACCTTTCGGTTTTCTGATGCACCTCATTGGAAAGCTCCCTTAATCAGATCCTTATGGATGAGTGTAAACTCCTGATAAAAAGCTTTTCCTCCATAAGCGCTTTTCTAAGCTCTACCCTTTTTCATCTGAGGCTTTGGTGCTGGGAGCTTCTCCCCTCACCTTAGGACCCCTCTATTGTACAGCTGGTAAAGACCACCGCCCTCCCACTGGTGGATAAAGGGCTGGATTCTCTTTGCTGTCACCAGGGCAGCATTAAGACCTATTTTTGCCTCTGTCTGAGTTAACAGTACAGTTGTCGTTTGGGGTGAGCAACTAACCATGCTTTCCGTACTGATGTGACCAAGAAAGACTTATTGGTTCTGATGGCTAACATCAAGGAGGCCAACACTTAGCAGATTTTCTGCTAAGGCCTCCCCTTCTCTGTTGCTGTGTGCCACACCTTGTGGCTCAAGATTTGTTCTGTGGACCAGTCTTAAGAAAAAGTCACTGGTTTCCTTGCTATTTCAGGGCAATTCTCTTTTTGGGAATTAACTGAAACAGATAATCAGTGACGCTATTGCTGGTGAGAGTACCTTTTTACTTCAGATCTCCACCAAGCAAGGAAGGTGCATCTTTTTTGTCACACAATCAAATGGGGGGGCAGAAGCCACAGAATTTGCAAGCATCTCAATCACACCCCTCAGCAAATCCATGACAAGCCTGGCAGTCAAAGCGTTCAGCTCCAAGGCCAAATCTGACAAGTGTACTTTGCATGACTCAAGGAATCCTGGTCCTTTCTTGCCTGTAGAGTACTGTCTCCACCTTTTTCGAGGCACCTAGGCATCGTTAATAACGGACCAGTGGGTTTTGAGGGTAATCTCAGAAGGGTACCTCATTGATTTCAAATCCCTTCCTCCATATCATTTTTTTTGTCAAGGGTTCTGAAAGAGCCAGACAAGGCAAGGCTGCTCCAGGAGGCAGTAGACTTCCTGCTGGCAAAACAGGTTCTGGTTCTAGCCCCCAAGCTCTCCTCTCTTCAGGTTTCTATTCCAACCTATATGTGGTTCCAAAGAAGAATGTCAGCTGCCACCCCATTTTGGGCCTCAGATGCCTCAACAAGTATGTAGTTGCTACATGCTTCAAGATGGAATCTTTGCATTCTGTCATCTCACAGATGACAGAATGGACAGCCAATGCTACCTACACTTTGCTTTAGATTCCAATCATTACCAGTTTACGGCTCTGCTGTTTGGCCTGGCTTCAGCGCCACACATCGTCTCAAAGATCATGGCAGCTCTGGCAGCCTTCATTCATGCTCAGAGAATCTCCGCATATCCGGACAATTTCCTCATCAAGGTCCCTTCAGAGGAACTCTTGACTTGTCATGCTTAGGACTGCACCCACATTCTAGTCCACCATGAGTGGATTCTGAATCTGTGGAAGTCTTCCACAATTCCTTCCCAGGTTCTGGTTTTCCTGGGTATGAGGTTCGACACCTATCAGGGGAAGGCCTTTCTCTCCTGCAGAAGAAAACTTTGCTTGTGTCTAAGGAAGTGTCACCTGCAGTGGAGTGGTCCTCTGCGACAATCAAGGATTTCATGAGTGTGTTGGATTTGTTGATGTCGACCCTGGACACAGTTCCGCACTCTCAGGTCCACATGAGGGAACTGCAGAGGGACGTTCTCAGGAACTGGTCCAGGAATCCAGAGCACCTTCTTCAGCATATGTCTCTTTCTCCGAAAGCCAGGAGGGATCTCCGGTGGTGGTAGCATCGGCCAAACCTGGAATGGGGGATGCCCTTTGTAAACCTGGGGTGGACCCTTTTCACCATGGATGACAGCCGGGGAAGCAAGGTAGCTGTTCTGGTTCATCTCGGTGTTGAACAATGCCATGGCCTTGTCATACATCAGCTGCCAGTGAGGAACAAGTTTGGAAGAAAGTGAAGGGTCTCCTCTGTTGGGCGGAGGCTTGTGTTTTGGCCATCTCAGACTTTCATATTCCAGTTGCCAACACACAGATACAGGAAACTGGGAACTCCATCCTGAAGTGTTTACCTGATTGTCTAACAGTGGAGTTTGGCAGCAATAGATCTCATGGCAACCACGGAGAGCAGGAAGGGTCTGACTTTCTGCCCAGGACGGGGATTCTCTGGCCTTTGCAATGGTTGCAGTGTCTATCCTATGGAGCTTCCATCTCTTCTATGTATTTCCTCCAATCTCTTTCCACACAAGGGTGATTCAGAAGATCAGAATGGATGGGCCTTAGTCATTCTCATTGTTCCTTACTGGCCCAAGAGGACATGGTTTGCGGACCTGGTCAGTCTTTCTGTTCAGGATCTGATCCGTCTCCCTCCCAGGCCAGAACTGTTGTTCCAGGGGTCACCTGTTGCACGAGGATGTGGAGAAACTGGCTTTGCACCATGACTCTTGAAAGCAACACCCTGAAGAGGAAGGGGTTTACGCTGAGGTCATATCCACCTTGAGACCCAGAAGTCGGTCTCTTCCAAGGCATACCATAGGATGTGGTCTATTTTTCATAAGTGGTGCTGGGACAAGAACTTGTCCATGCAAGTCTTTGACCTTCCTTTGTTGTTGTCTTTTCTCCAATATGGTGTAAGCAAAGGGCTCGGCTTGAGCTCCCTTAAGGTTCAGCGGTCGTCATCATTTAAAATGTCAAGGTTTTTCTCAAGGGATGCTCATGCCTTCCCTTCCTTCAAGGGTACCACTCCTCCGTGGGACCTTAAACTGGTTCTGGGTGTTTTTGCTGAGGCCTCCTTTCGAGACTCTTGCTTCCATCTCTTTGTGCCAATTGACATTCAAGACAGTCTCCGTCTTGGCAGTGGTTTCAGTGTGGTGAATCATGGGGACATGCATGAGGTCCATTCTCCTTTCACACCACTGGGAGTCTAGCATTGGTATATCCCCATGGTACCTGTATTCCATATTGGACGTAAGTGAAAATAGGATTTTATTGTTCTTATTTGTTAACTCCTTTTCTTTTTAGTCCAAATGGAACACAGGTCTCCCACCCAGGCCTTTATAGTATTGCTTTCCTGTACTCTTAAGAGTCTTTCAGAACATTTTCTTCTGCTCTTCACCGCTAACATCTTGTTGCGTGGCTTCAGTCACATGAATTCAGGGCGTTAGTGGTCCAGGTGGGGGGTTGAGCTGGAGGAGGGAGTCTCCACTCCAAAGATTGCCTTTTGTGATGTGCCCTTCCCTCCAGAGGAACTCAACCCCATGGTAACTGTGTTCCATGTGGACTATAGAATTTAACAGGTAGGAATACTAAAATCCTATTTTTCCCAGGGCACCCCTATCATTTTATATGTTGTTTGTCAAGAGTGTTATGAAGAGTATAAATAAAATAGTTCTTATTAACCCCTTAACATCTGTCCAGTCCAGCGTGTGGGGGCTGTTAAGGACCACAGACCCTAACAAAACACAATGCACATAAAATTTGCATAAATATCAAATTGAAACTCAGTTTTCACATTTTTTTCCAAAATCTTCATAAAATACGAGGGGCATCCTAAGTGGATGTATGTGGCACATCAAAGTGCCACTGCACTCTTGTTGAGAATCACTGACGCATGCCATATCACTCCTGTTGAGCAAGAGGAAATCAAAAAACAAAAAAAAAACATTGAAGCCATTTCCAATGAACCCCAAATGGGTAAAAAAAAATCCTTCCTGACTCAAAATGGCAGCCAGATATTTCCCTCGATTAACATCTGCTCTGAAGTCAATTGTCAGAATTGTCAATATTTTTCTGTGATAGATAGGCATCCATGACTTTTTTTGAAAGCAGTTACAGTGTCTGCAAGCATAGCAGCATACTGGGTGAAGTCAAATTGACTATAATTTTATTTGTTTTCACCAAAACTGTGTTTTTTTCTTTTACAATGGTATCCTGCCATTGAGCTCCCTGGATCTAGTTCCACAGAGCTTTCTGTCAGAGAATGTGAAAGCAGGGATAGTGTTACAGTGTAAAAAGATATGAAGTAAAGAGCATACAGCATACAACACACTCTGTGCTTCAGGTTTACTGTTACATTGTATCACAGTCCTGCTTTGATGGCCGACTGACCAGAAACATCTCTAGAAACATATATCCAGGGATCTTATAGTCAGGATCATAAAAGTTTAAAAATATGTAAGTGAAGATGGAAAAAAATAAACAGCATTTGCAATCTGACTTTACAGATTATTAGGGCTGCAACTAACGATTATTTTGATTATCGATTAGTTGGCCGATTATTTTTTCGATTAATCGGATAAAAAAACAATATGCTAATTTTTCATTATTTAAACTGATTTAATGAACAAACAGTGTTAAAAACAAACAGCAGAATAAAAACTTTACACATTAACATGTGTCATTGTTATTATTTTACTATGGGGTCTATGCACCTCTTTCTCCCCCTTGCACCTCTATTTCTCCCCCCTTGTACTTCTCTCTCTCCCCCTTGTGCCTCTATTTCTCCCCCCTTGTACTTCTCTCTCTCCCCCTTGTGCCTCTGTTTCTCCCCCCTTGTGCCTCTATTTCTCCCCCATGTACTTATCTCTCCCCCTTGTGCCTCTCTTTCTCCCCCATGTACTTCTCTCTCTCTCCCCCATGTACTTCTCTCTCTCCCCCATGTGCCTCTATTTCTCCCCCATGTAACTCTCTCTCTCTCCCCCATGTACCTCTCTCTCTCCCCATGTACTTCTCTCTCTCTCCCCCATGTACTTCTCTCTCTCTCCCCCATGTGCCTCTCTCTCACTCCCCCTTGTGCCTCTCTCTCCCCCATGTACTTCTCTCTCTCTCTCTCTCTCTCCCCCCCTTGTGCCTCTCTCTCTCTCTCCCCCTTGTGCCTCTCTCTCTCTCTCTCTCCCCCTTGTGCCTCTCTCTCTCTCCCCCTTGTGCCTCTCTCTCTCCCCCTTGTGCCTCCCTCTCTCTCTCTCCCTCCCTTGTGCCTCTCTCTCTCCCCCTTGTGCCTCTCTCTCTCTCCCCCCTTGTGCCTCTCTCTCTCCCCCATGTACTTCTCTCTCCCCCCCTTGTGCCTCTTTCTCCCCCCATGTACTTCTCTCTCTCTCCCCCTTGTGCCTCTTTCTCCCCATGTACTTCTCTCTCTCTCCCCCTTGTTCCTCTCTCTCTCTCTCTCTCCCCCTTGTGCCTCTTTCTCTCCCCCATGTACTTCTCTCTCCCCCCTTGTGCCTCTCTCTCTCTCTCCCCCTTGTGCCTCTCTTTCTCCCTTGTGCCTCTCTCTCTCTTCCCCTTGTGCCTCTCTCTCTCCCCCATGTGCCTCTTTCTCTCCCCCATGTGCCTATGTCTCTCTCTCCCCCTTGTGCCTCTTTCTCCCCCATGTACTTCTCTCTCTCTCTCCCTCTCTCTCTCTCCCCCCCTTGTGCCTCTTTCTCCTCCATGTACTTCTCTCTCTCTCTCCCACTTTGCCTCTTTCTCCTCCATGTACTTCTCTCTCTCTCTCTCCCCCTTGTGCCTCTTTCTCCCCCATGTACTTCTCTCTCCCCCTTGTGCCTCTTTCTCCTCCATGTACTTCTCTCTCTCTCTCTCTCTCTCCCACTTGTGCCTCTTTCTCCCCCATGTACTTCTCTCTCTCTCTCTCCCCCTCGTGCCTCTTTCTCCCCCATGTACTTCTCTCTCTCTCTCCCCCTTGTGCCTCTCTCTCTCCCCCGTGTGCCTCTCTCTCTCTCTCCCCCTTGTGCCTCTCTCTCTCTCTCTCCCCCTTGTGCCTCTCTCTCTCTCCTCCCTTGTGCCTCTCTCTCTCTCTCCCCCTTGTGCCTCTCTCTGTCCCCCTTGTGCCTCCCTCTCTCTCTCTCTCCCTTGTGCCTCTCTCTCTCTCTCCCCCTTGTGCCTCTCTCTCTCTCCCCCCCTTGTGCCTCTCTCTCTCCCCCATGTACTTCTCTCTCCCCCCCTTGTGCCTCTTTCTCCCCCCATGTACTTCTTTCTCTCTCCCCCTTGTGCCTCTTTCTCCCCCATGTACTTCTCTCTCTCTCTCCCCTTTGTGCCTCTCTCTCTCTCCCCCTTGTGCCTCTTTCTCTCCCCCATGTACTTCTCTCTCTCCCCCCCTTGTGCCTCTCTCTCTCTCCCCTTGTGCCTCTCTTTCTCCCTTGTGCCTCTCTCTCTCTCTCTTCCCCTTGTGCCTCTCTCTCTCTTCCCCTTGTGCCTCTCTCTCTCCCCCATGTGCCTCTTTCTCTCCCCCATGTGCCTCTGTCTTTCTCCCCCTTGTGCCTCTTTCTCCCCCATGTACTTCTCTCTCTCTCCCCCCCTTGTGCCTCTTTCTCCCCCATGTACTTCTCTCTCTCTCTCCCCCTTGTGCCTCTTTCTCCTCCATGTACTTCTCTCTCTCTCTCCCACTTTGCCTCTTTCTCCTCCATGTACTTCTCTCTCTCTCTCCCCCTTGTGCCTCTTTCTCCCCCATGTACTTCTCTCTCCCCCTTGTGCCTCTTTCTCCTCCATGTACTTCTCTCTCTCTCTCCCCCTTGTGCCTCTTTCTCCCCCATGTACTTCTCTCTCTCTCTCTCTCTCCCCCTTGTGCCTCTTTCTCCCCCCATGTACTTCTCTCTCTCTCCCCCTTGTGCCTCTTTCTCCCCCCATGTACTTCTCTCTCTCTCCCCCTTGTTCCTCTTTCTCCCCCATGTACTTCTCTCTCTCTCCCCCTTGTGCCTCTTTCTCCCCCATGTACTTCTCTCTTTCTTCCCCTTGTGCCTCTCTTTCTCTCCCCCTTGTATGTCTCTCCCCCATACCTCTTTTCCACTCTTTCCTGCATTGATGACATCCGGGGCGCAACCACGCCAAACGTGGAGACGCCGCGTGGAGCGTGCAGGGGTTTTCCTCCTCAGTCTGGGCGCCAGTTTTAAACTTGCCTCAGAACAGAGGAAGAAAATACCTGCAAGCTCCACGCGGCTTCTCCGCGTTTGGCGTGGTTGCGCCCCGGATGTCATCAATGCAGGCAGTAAGAAGACAGCAGCATCCGGCAGCTGTGGGGCTGCTGGGCAGCACAACTAATCACTGCACAACGAATCGATAATGAGAATCGTTGGCAACGATTCTCATTATCGATTTTATCGATTAGTTGTTGCAGCCCTACAGATTATGTTTGGCTATTGCAGAAAATGTAAAGTGAAAATAAAGGGTTACTATGTCTTGCTTGCTGGACTACAAATGCAGGTCCCGTTCTGTGCAATGTAAATGAGCTCCTCTTTCCTGTACTCCAGCCCACCCACTGAGAACTGCAGCCTAAAGTATTAACAGTCCCCAGACACACCATTTCTGTAGGGGTCCAAGCTTTCAATCAGTACAACACAAACTTTCTGGAACCTTCTTTTTCATGCAGGGAGGGTCACTAGACATTTTTTCTAAACAAACTAGAAAAAATCTTATTCAGCCTTTTGATTAATAGACTGCAATCCTAATAATCACCTCCATCTGCCTATAATTATCCTTTCCTTTGTACTTAAGAAGGCAATCTGTGTCTTTTTAGTAGAAAAGTGCTATGCAAATAAATTACCCTACTTTTTCTTTTATAAAATGCTATTTATTTTTTTTGAAAAGTTTAGTCTATAGGTGATTTCCTCCTTGGATGCTAGAGACATATCCAACATATTGGGGGTTATGCACTAAGGCGTGACAAAGAGGTGATAAAGCGGACATGACTTCTCCAGTGATACCACTTCTCCAGTTCCTATGTTATTCTATGGAGCCTATGCACTAAGACTGGAGAAATTTCAGTGTATTGGCTCCATAAAATAAAATAGGAAATTGAGAAGTGATAGACTGGAGAAGTCATTTCTACTATATCACCTTTTTATTATGCCTTAGTGCATCTCCCCCACTGCTTCTTAATGTATTGGAGAAGTCTCTAGCATTTATGTATGTACTGAGAGAAGTCTCTAGCATCTATGTATGTGTTGAATTTTATATATATATATATAATTACACCAGGTGTACTTAGTACTTTGCAGTTTATGTTTAGCATAGAGGGGACGCAATAAGTGCAGTAGTCAAGTGGTTACATAGATGATTATCACAAAGCATAGACTAGGTATGCATACATTAGCATACTCGGGAATTCTCCGGATTTGCCCTGGAGACTCTGGTTCTGACACTGCTTTACTGGATCTCCGAGGCAGAGGCTGAGTCCTCCGGATGTGGGAGTTTCTATTGAAACTCTACCCAATTCCACTTTTTCCCCAGGTGTAGCTCCTTCCCCTCAGCCTTCTTTTAAGCCCCCCCCCCCGGCACTCACGTTAAGACCCGCCTCTTTTTGACGCAATACGCGTCATTCTTCACACCACACATGGCAGCAGAAGACTCCCCTCCGGGGAGACAACAATAAAAAGTTCCCAGGTATGTACATTAGGATAGTAGGTCCCTACCCCATAGAGATTACAAACTAAATCTGAGGTGTTAAGCAGCCTCTGTTAGCCTCCAACTTTAACCTTTTTTTCTTGTTTTGTAAAACTAATATTTTCCGGAATATGACATAATCATACCTGGGAACTCTCCAGATCTGCCTCAGTGATGATGTCATTCTGAGTTCATTACAGAGTTGCTGGGAACAGAGGTTGATTTTTTGGCTTGGTGAGTTCATGTCATGGTTTGACTAATCTGGTCTAACACTCACCTATTGATTACGTCTGCCTTTCCTTCCCTGGGTCAGGCTGAGTCAGCTGATGCTTAACGAACTGCCTCGACCTCTCAGTCTCCATGGTTACTCACCTGACTGTTATCAGCCAACCCCTTCCAGGGTACTTAAAGCAGCTAGGCTCACTTCCTCCTTGCCCTTGTGTCTGCTTCTGGCTGCAAATGCGTTCTCCTGAGTTGCTGTTTGTCCGTGCATGACCTGACTTCCTCTGACGTCCCTTCTGGCTCGTGACTCCTGGCTTGTTTCTGACATTACTGATCTCCGTATTCCTGACTCTGGCTTGCCCGAGTACCTGCCTGGATCACAATTTTGCTTTGTTTGCTTTGATTTTATTAATAAAGGTGTTTTGCGTTTTACATTTTTGCGTCTGTCTGGGGCAAAACATCTGTACCATAGAGGAAAAATGTAAATTCCCATTGATTAACATAGACCTTTTAAAGGGATAGTAATACTTAAAATGTAAAAAAAATGTTGTAAGGTTTATCCCCCTGCATAAAACAAGGGGACTCCCTCTGCTGAAAGGCGTTCTATTCAAAAGGTATTACATCTCAACAGAGCAGCGCTGTCCATAGGATGGTATAGCAACAGCACCACTGTAACATTTCAGTCCACTGAGATATTGTACTTAAAAAAATTCAAATCTGAGATGTAATAACTTTTGAATAAAATACCTGTCAGCAGTGGGAGTACCCTTGTTTTACTCAGGGAGATAACCCTACAACATGTATTTTTTTTACATTTTAAGTGTTACTAAACCTTGAATGCTAGAACATTCTCTGTGCATTGAGAAGCAATACATCGAAGATCTCTCTAGCATTCTAGGGGTTGAAAGTCCCATTTAGATCAACTGGAGTTTTATACATATTTGTTGCTCCCCTTGTTGTTATTGGTTTGTTTCTGAATTACTGTAGTGTTTTGCAGACCATCAGCCTGGCTTCTGTTACTGGCAAGAACTACATTTTAAATATGACTTGGGTGGAAATAGACAGGAAGGCTGAGAGTGTGACTATAACGAGCAGGGAGGGAGGGTTCCCCCTACCATGGAAATATTATTATTCCAAGGAACTTTGTGAAGAAGAGACCCTCTGTGTGTTCCATTGTGGGTGATCAAGAATATTCTGGGATAGCCACATGAAAGCATCACAGTGAATGATTGCTACAGTTGCAAGTTTCGACTGAAAATTGAAAAGTGGTAACATCTTGAAGGAAGTAAATACTCATCACATAGACTTAGGGGAGCTCTTGGAATAGTAGAGATTTGCCCCATCGTGTAATATACAGTTAAGGATTCTATACAATGATTTGATTTTTGATATTGTTGATTTCCGTATTGTTGATCAGTGAGATCTAGTATTGACGGAATCTGAATATCTGTTTCTGTTAATCTGTCTTGGGTTATTTAAAAGGATTTAGTAGAGAAACATGCACAGTTGTCTGTATTATTGTAGAGTGGCTGCTATACTGAGAAAACTGGAGTAATTCTGGGGCAGACTAACTGCACCATCATAAAGAAATAACATTTTCCCCAAATCCTATTGATTTTATTCTGTTGAATGTTAGAGAGTTATCCATTGCATTACAGAGTAGTTCATTAGCATGCAAGGGGTTAAATACTATATAAATCAATAGATAACTGGATTTACCCTTGTGATGCGCTGGGGGTTTCTTCCTGTAGCCACACATCATGTGGGTCCCTCCAGATAGCTGTCAGACTATAACTCTGTTGGCTGACGGGCAGTGATGGCATATGCCCTCCACTGCACTGAATGATAAAGAGGAGATAACCATATCTGGTAACATCAAAATGAGCTGACCCTGAAATCTTATAAATATAAGTTCTTAAAGTTTCCCAATAATATAGATTATCAGTGATATGTCCCTGCTTGCTCTAAACGAGAGATGCTCCAGACAGTCCTCAAGGAGCCACTAACATGCAACAACTCAAACATCACTGCTTGAACACACAAGACACAAACTGGACTTCTACCTCTGCCTTCCTTGTATAAATGGCATCAATCTAGATACTAAAGAAGCGGTTAATTGGGGCAGATCATATAGAAGGTAGCACTGGACGCTCTCACCCTGAGAACTAGGACCTTTATCCTGAGACCCTGAAATATGGGTTCACTCCAGAAGAAATTTGCAGAGAAGTAAAGTGTGCATCACTCTCAAAGTCCATAAAACATTATCAGTTGGACATCCAAGTACCAGCTGATGCGAACTTTGGAAGAAAGATGCTTTAATCAGTTGTTCTCGATTAAGGTTTAGATATTTGCCTTCTTCACAGACTTATATTCTCTAATGATTATCCCTCCTTGTATGGTACTGCTTGTGGACCATACAAGAAAAGGTGAAATGTGAAAAGGTGAAATTGCCCCTCCATAGCACACCTTTGCTTTGTATTTATTAAAATATGTACACATATAGTCTGTTTTATGGCCCACGTTCCTGCCATCTCTGCTGTTCATATTCCAGGGGTAGAAAACATCCTTGCGGACTTCCTAAGTCACCAAGATGTAGATCCGGGAGAGTGGGAACTCCTTGCGGAACTGTTCGCCCTGATTGTGCAGAAGTGGGTTTTGCCTCAGATAGACCTGATGGCCACAAAGGACAACTGGAAGGTTCCAGTGCTTTGCTTCTGTTGGGGGGACCCTCTGGCCTTTGCCACAAATGCAGTGGCTATTCCATGGCACTTCCACCTCACTTACATCTTTCCTCCGATTCCCCTCATTCCCAGGGTGCTCCGGAAGATCAGGATGGACGGTCCAGCTGTAATTCTGGTTGTTATGTTGTGGTATCTGTTCACTAACACAGTTATGGGCAACCTGTAGCCCTCCAGCTGTTGTGGACTACTACTCTCATCGGTAAGCTGGCATGGGATAATGGGAGTCGAAGTCCAAAACAGCTGGATGGCCAGAGGTTGGCCATCCTGCACTAAAATTTCTTAAGTTGCAGTGATGTCAACATTAGTATACCACCATATGATTAGTCTTTGAGACCAATATTTCAATATTTATAATGTTTTTCTCTTTGCCATGTGACAGTGGAAAGTTCTGCTGTCCTGGATGGATTCCACTGCAGTTGAACATTTTAGCACTGATTTTATTTTCACCTTTTCCTATAGACTTCAATAGGAACCTATGAGATAAAACCAGTGACAGCATCTTCTATGGAGTCTAGTCCTAGGTCAGGTCATAATCTGTTATTAGGAAAGTGAGGCTTGAGGACTGACTTTAAAGGGAAAGTTCCACCTGAAAATAGTTAGGTGTGCAAACACTTTACATGTACTAAAATATACTTAAACATTAGTGTACTAGAAATGCAATTCAATAACTTAAAGGGAATGTATCACCTTATAAAAAAGGTGTTACCATCTGACAACAACAATCCAGCGCTTCTCTATGTATAAAATAAATATGTGCCCTGTGTTTAGCATATATAATAATATTTCTAAATAAATAAAATAAGTGCGATATTAGTTTTCACAAATTGGCCAAGTTGCGGGTAAGCTTGCCAACCTCGCCAAGGTTTCTCACTGTACGGCAAGTCCTACTCTATACATCCATAATGCCCTATCTAAAAGTTAAAATAAAACTTAAGATTCCCTGAGGAGATGTTATTATAAACGTGTTGGAGTCCAATTTGTGAAAACTAATATCTCAATTATTTTATTTATTTTGAAATATTATTATATATGCTAAACACAGGGCACATATGTGTTACCATCTGCTTTGTGAATAAGTTATTATATGAAAGCTGAGTTGTTGTTTTTTTTAAATCAAAATACTTTTATAGAAATTCCATTTAGAAGTGCAGAAGAGCTTTGCTGATCAGCATAGAGTGTCCCATAATGCTGACCGACAAAGCTCTCCTTCACCTCCTATTTCTCCTCCTACCTCCCTCCCAGCTGCCCCAACCTGTAATGCTAGGAGCCGTTCACAGCACACCGAAGGGAAGCATGAACGAGCTCCCTGGGGCAGCTGGGAGGGAGGTGGGAGGAGAAATAGGACGGGTTGAAGATCTGTGCTGTGCACATAATGCGGAAGTGCACAGCACAGAATTTGGAATATATTTATAAGTATTTAGATTTGTTTTAAAAAACTCAGGTTTCATATAATAACTTTTATTCACAAAGCGGATGGTAACGCCTTTTTATAAGGTGATACATCCTTGTTAAAGCGGTGATATTTTGGGGTAAACCAATTACACCAACAAGAAGAAATTAAAATTCCAATTGATTTCACTATGGCTTTTAGTCCCGTTAATGGAACCAAAGTCTCTAATGCACTGCGAGGCAATGAGCTGGTGACCTCTCTCATTCAGTTGGTTGAAATCCCCACTTAAAGGGATAGTAATACTTAAGTATTACTAATCCCTATAGTAAAGCCCTCGTTAAAAAAAAAACGTATTGCCCCCAGTGTCATCTCTCAAACCTTTATGGTTTGAGAGATGAACGCTTCTAAAGTTGCCCTCTCCCTCCCCCTTCCCTGAAGTCAGCTGTGTAGCTGACTGAAGGGAAATCCGGTCAGAGATCATCAGGCGGCTCTGCAGCAGAGCCGCGATCGTGTTAACTAAAAAAAAAAACTTGCACTAAAACGGTCTTCTACGTGTGCTTGCAAACCAAGCACACGCAGAAGACCATTTCAATGAAAGTTTTTTTTTTTTTAGCTAACGTGATCAGGCTGTGCTGGAGAGCCGCCTGAAAGTCGTACGACTCTCTTCCCTGCAGTCAACTAGAATGCCGACTACGGGGAAGGAGGAGGGAGAGGGCAACTTTAGAAGCGTTCATCTCTCAAACCATAAAGGTTTGAGAGATGACACTGGGGGCAATATGTTTTTTTTTTACTAAGGCTTTACTATAGGGATTAGTAATACTTAAGTATTACTATCCCTTTAAATCAGAGGGATTTGGGGAATTGTTCCTGTTCCTTGTGGTGCATTTGGTATGCTCAAGAATTACTCTTTGTTAGCTTATCAAATGGCACCATATTTGATAGTGAGAGTGATGTACTAAGAAAAAGAGGAGAAATGCGGAGGCAAACCAAGTGCATCATAGAGAATATATACAATCCTGAAAATTCCCATTGATTTAACCTATTCAGTACCAGGGGCTTGGGCCATTTCATAGTCCCTGTATGCCAGAGACATGTTCAGCATTTGTGCTATGTGTTTAGGCCTGATTCCAGTAGGTAATTCTCTAGTTACATATGGAAAACCATAAATCATTTTCTTCCAGAACGAACTGAGCGTTTGCATGGTGCCTCACATGAAGTAAATATTGCAACAAGTGACAAGCCATGATGTCATAATTACAAAAAAAGTAGAAAATTACTTATTTTGTTAAAATTACACACTATATAAAAAAAACACTTATTTTGTTGGTGAAAGTTTCTATTATTTGAAAATGCCCTGAATCTGCCAAAAATGTATACTTTTACCTACTTACATTGCCTGCGCATACCCTTAATTACCAGGAGTACAAAGTGGTATTTTCAGCGTTATAAACTAAAATGCACATTCCAGTGGATACTTGGTAAAACTACTGAATAATTATTTAAAACTACATATTTCCTGAAACTAGATATCCCAGTGCACCAAATGAGGGGTCACTTTCCTTTTTAATCCTAGGGGTGCACAAACATTTCCATAAGGTGGCTCCATAGGAAAAAAATACCTCTTTTTCTACATTTCTACCACTTTGAAGATACTAAAAATTTTTTAAAACCATAAAATTTCCTACTGTATTCAGTACCTGCTACCAGTGTGAGAAAAATGGTACCCCATGTGTACCTCGCTGTTTAACCCCTTGTGTACTAAAGAGATATAATCATAAGTAATTAACACCTTTATTCACCATTCTGGAATCAGTGAGGTACAAATCCATGTGCACCTGTGAGGAATTCAATGGGTTAATCATAGAATAAAACCATGATATAAAACTCTTTGGCATGCAAGGGGGTAATAACTGAAAATGTATATCTCTCTATAGCATACAGTAAGTTAAGAGGTTAACAGATCATAATTATGCCTCTCTAGCAATGCATACAGTTAGTTAATTTGAATTAAATAATGCAAATTTAAACAGTTAGGTATTTAAGACCCATAAACTTTGCCTGTTCATCATGCACTGCAGCAGGACACCCATTGCAGGCAGAGAAAAGCCGGCTAAGTCAGCCTTGGGGGCGGGATGGATTCTGGTGACTAGACTGTCTTCCCTGCTACACCAGCACTGATGAGTGAGCTATTCCACACACGGCAACTGATGAGGGTGGGGCACAGGCCACAACACGATATATATATATATATATATATATATATATATATATATATATATATATCTTCCCCCCAATAAAGACTCAGGACACCTATCTGGGTGAGAAGAGGCCATATCATTTTATTAATTAAACAATAACAGTATGCCAGCCCTGGCAACAGGGCAGAGGCAAGACCAAACCACCATAACAAGAGTTTCTGTCCTCCCCACGCCATTAGCCAGTGGGTGAGGGTCTAATTCCCCAAAGCCCTGAAGGGCAAGTGAAATTTCTTCCTCCACTGGCGAGGACCCATCCACTACCACGAACCTGCTGTGACAACAGAAAGGGAGAGAGGGAGGGAGACAGCAAAACTGTATGTTGCTCAAAATGGCAGCCCCTTAAACTCCAAGCATAACACCAGTCTGCTCTATAGCCCACCCCTCACCTCCTATAGCCAATTAAAATACCTCAAAAATACACTAGGGCTCAGCATGTTGCCTTGCCCCCAGCAGTAAAGCCCTCCCACCCCTTCGGTTCTAGAAGGTTACCTTGTGGGCTGAAGAGGTGAGATAATCTGATCTCCCCACTAACCCATGGCTGGGTGGCCCAAAGGGGGATGCCTGATCCCCCCAAAAAACAATTTGCCCCTGCCTACCTAGGTAATCTCATGAAAATCAATGGTAGGACTAATTTCCCCATGTTTTCTTTCTTTTCCCACATGTCTAGTATGAAAGGGGTGCCAAATTCCATTTTCTGGTTTATTATTTAGTGTACTTTCAAGAGAGATATGCTTTTCTATAGTTACAGAGCTGTTTTAGAGTAGTTTTACTATATAATTAATGGAATGTGCATGTTTAGATGAAATGGATGTGTCACATATGGACAACATTCTATAAATAGTTAGGCGACATATACAATACCATGAAAACGTTATTTATTTTTTATTTTAAAGGGATAGTAATACTTCAAAATTACTATCTCTGATATTGAAGCCCTTGAAAAACTGAATTAAATACCACCAGCGGCATCTCTCAAACCTTTATGATTTGCGAGATAGCTGCCCTTTGCTCTCTCCTGCCTCTCTCCTGACGTCATCATTTTTGCTGCAGCAGGGAAATCCGGTCCCGGGACCGGCGGAGGCTCTTCAGCAGAGCCGAGATCTTGTTATGGAAGACAAGATCCTTCACTAAAACGGTCTTCTACGTGTGCTTGGTTTAGTGAAGGATCGTTTCTTCTATAACGAGATCTGGCTCTGCCGAAGAGCCTCCGCTTGATTCAATGAACGGATTTCCCTGCTGCAGCAAGAATGCTGACGTCAGGGGAGAGGCAGGGGAGAGAGAAGTTTAAAAGCGGCTATCTCGCAAATCATAAAGGTTTGAGAGATGCCGCTGGTGGCATTTAATTCAGTTTTACAAGGGCTTCAATATAAGGGATAGTAATTTTGAAGTATTACTATCCCTTTAAGTTTTGATTTCGTTTAAATTTAACTTACAAAAGTCTGGGCTGCAGCCTGACGTTCTGCCTCTGCTCTCCTCCTTCCTCTGATGACAGAGGCTTCTGTCTGTAAGCTGGAGCAGTCTCATTGGCCAGATATCGATCTCTGCCAATGAGACCGCTCCAGCTTACAGACAGAAGCCTCCGTCATCGGAGGAGGGAGGGGAGCATAGGCAGAGCTCTGTAACTGCAGTGAACCACAGTCTACACAGAAGTGGCTGCAGCACAGACTTTTTAAGTTAAATTTAAACAAAATCAAAACTTAAAATAAAAATAAATAACGTTTTCATGGTATTGGATATGTCACCTAACTATTTATGGGATGTTGTCCATAGGTGACACATCCACTTTAAAGGGATAGTAATACTTCGTTTTAACTTTATTTTATTTTGTAGGCATTAAAAAAACATGAAGAACGATATAAGTCTTATCTCTCAAACCTTTATGGTTTAAGAGATATTCACAAGTAAAGTTCCCCTCCCTGCCCTTTTTACCTAGTGTAAGCCATCTCTTCTCAGATGTGGATCAGGTTGTAAGACCAAGCAGATAACAGAAGGGGACAATTTTCTTTGTATGAAAACAATGAAAGCCCTTCCCCCCTTGACAAGTTTTTCAGCTTTTCCCCTTATCTTAATTGAAGATTGTCCCTCTCTGCAGTCTACCTGGGCATCTCCCTTCTGATGTGGTTGAACAGGGGGGATACTTTGCTTGTGAATATCTCTTAAACCATAAAGGTTTCAGAGATAAGACATATCATTCTTCATGTTTTTTTAATACCTACAAAATAAAATAAAGTTAAAACGAAGTATTACTATCCTTTTAAGATAAAAATAAAATTTTCCTCTCCTGTTGATTAGGGGTCTTGTACATGTCATGCATGTAGGAAAACTATACAGATTTGGAATTTTCGTACTCACAGGATGTGATGTAACATTATTACAGCTCCGGTGCAGCATGATGTGATACAGCCTGGGCAGCATGAGAGCTTTTACTATTCGACATGAGAATATCACGCTATCATGCAGTGCGAGATTATCATGTCGACATTTTTAGGATGGCGACATGGTAACTGTTTCATATGCTCGCACGCTCCTTTGTGTGTGGCCATTTAAAAGTAAACCATGTTAGAGAGGGCTCCAATAAATTATGAATCAATGCATTAAAAATATCTCTAGTATTCAGTAGATTAACCCTTTGTGTGCTAGAGGACTGTCCACTGCATTGGGTTAAAGGGGTTAAAAGAATACCTGGGAACCTCCTTGCACCCAGAATACCAAAAAGGGCTGTGGATGGGGGTGTGTAAATTATGAGATTGGCATCATAGTGTGGGTAGAGCCTAATTAGGGTAGATGTGATTGGTGTTTGCCTTAGAAGTGGGCATAAGTGGACAGGGCTACCAAGGAACTCACCAAGCCTGAGAAACAACCTCTTTTCCAAGACTTGATCATTAACCTCTTGAGGGCCACAAAGGTATGGAACATATTGCTTCATAAGGCGTTGCACATCCAATTGGTTCTTGATGTTCATTAAAAACTAGAGTCCCCATGGCAGATCCAGAGAGTTCACAAGTATAGTTAAAAGCCCCATTTAAATCAGTGGGGATGTTCATTTGTGCTGTATGGTGCACTTGGTTTGCTCCAGAATTGCTTACCTTTAGAAATGTTGGTGAATTTTTAGTGCAAGATTTTTGTCTGATGGTTGACCCACATGAACATCAGCCAGTATTACTGGCTGCAGCCCATGTGGGTCAGCCATTAATTGGCGGTTGCAATAAGCACCACAGCTTCAATCAATGCTCCAGTGAAAGGTCTGTCTGCAGCTCCATAGGCCTTTGTACAAACGTTCCATACTGCAACTTTAGTTTGCCCCTGTGTGA
Source organism: Rhinophrynus dorsalis (assembly GCA_037306005.1). Classification (NCBI taxonomy): domain Eukaryota; kingdom Metazoa; phylum Chordata; class Amphibia; order Anura; family Rhinophrynidae; genus Rhinophrynus; species Rhinophrynus dorsalis. The sequence continues at coordinate 191,740,642 of CM074718.1, read as the reverse complement.
ATGTAGTAAAGATACAGTATGCTGGACTTTGTTGCCTTCACACAAGGCCATATTCACCCATGTGAAAGTCATCATAGCCCAGCATGTTACTTTTCACAATGAGCAACCTCACCAACATGGCATTGATATGTTGGTGTCACTAATGTGAAAGGTGGCCTAATTATACCTGGGAACTTTCTGTTCTGGAGTCTCTGGAGGGGGTGCCTATGGTGCCGCTGGGGGATATACTCGAAGCGAATCATGGCCAAAAAGGGGTGGTGCTTACTCATGAGTGGGTGGGGCTTATGATATGCATCACAAAAGTGGGTGGGAAGTGGGAGGAACTGGGTGGAGAAGTGGGAGAAACTGGGTAGAAAGGAGCAGAAGTGGACAGAGTTTCAGCGGAAACTCCCCACACCCGGAGAATCAGCCTCTGTCCCCAGAGACCCAGTATTGCACTCTCAAAACCAGAGTCTCCAGGGCAAATCTGGAGACTTCTCAGGTACGGGCGTAACCAATGCTACTAGGTCTCTCCACTTCCTAATCCTCATTTGGGACTCCAGTGTGCAAATATTTAAATTGGTTTCATGTATTTTCCAGGGTCACACTGATAATCATCCTCTGACCTGCAAAGACCTCTGTAGTTCTAGCCCACATTCTGTATGTAGTGGGAACTCTCTGGATGTGGCCTAGAGACTCCATTTTTTGTAGCTGATTAGCGGGTCTCAGGGATGAGGGGAGTTTCCAATGAATCTCTGCACACTTCTCCTCCTTCACCAAGCTATTCCTCCTACTTTTTCTACATTTGTTAAGCCCTGCCCCCTTTCACGATTAAGCCCCACTCCTTTTTTTTTACACAAATTGTGTCATTTATTTCCCCTAGCCACGACCGGACTGCCCTCCAGGGAGTGCACAAGGAAAAGTTCCCAGGTATAACCCTATATCTCAAATGAATTCCCTAACTGCCACCCATTTTCCCATCCATAACCCACAATTACCTTCTTCAACTTGAGTTGGTGCTTTATAAATAATACCATAGGATAATTACATTGTAAAATGTTGCTTATAAATTGTTGTATATTTACTGCATGTGTCAGACAGCAATATAATAAATGTTCATGAACGCGATCCTAAATCTGGCAGATATTGTATAAACTTTCATGTTTGCTTAAGGGGAGGAACAGCATGACCATCACCTCTAGAAGAGTTCAGGAAATCATTTCTTCAACAAACACACTGAGTGGCTTAATCCTTTGAGTGCCAAAGGGGTAAGGAACAAATTAACAAATTGCTAAAGCAATGTGTTGTGCATTCCAGTGGCACTCAAAGGGGTGACCTTTTGAGAGTCAGAGGGGTGTGCAGTGCATTACACAACACTCCTCTGCTACTCAAAGGCCTAACAATAATTTGCACTGCTAGGACAGACATAGGCCCTCCAGTCCCTATCAGACGACAACTCCCATCATTCCCCGCCAGAGAACAATGGGAGATGTAGTCTGGCAGGAGACAGTTGGAGAGGTCTCATGGTCCCTACCACTAAATGCTAGGAAAATGTGTCACATTTACTATGAAATTAGACAAAATACATTGCTGAAGTTATTCTTCAAAATCTCATATAAAAGCCAACTGGCCCATAACACTGTAAAAAAACAAACCTGTAGATATGTAATTTAAGTAATATGCCAGTTTTAATTAATATTATTGTGTTTTCATGCCAAGAATCTGTTTCTGCAGTGATAACACTGATTTTTTTTTTTAATTGGTAAAGAGCATGAGTAGTACTTTTATTAACCCTTTGAGTGCCGGAGTGGTATTCAACGCATTGTGTCACAATGTGTTGGATGCGTCTCTGTCAGTCAAAAGGTTAATTTAGATATATTTTCCTTAATTCACACAGTCGTAACGTTTTATAAGGAAAATCAGATTTGAACCCTTGCTGTGTATTTGCTTTAAAGGAGCAGGCATGTTTCATTATAAAAGAAATATATGTTGTAATGTTTTCCTCCTTAGAAGACAGGAAAGGGCCCACTGTGCAAAGTGGCTTTAATCAAAATGCAGTACAGGTCACTTCTCTATTGTGATGACTGTGTGGTACTGTTTCTATCACTTCATATGGAGAGCTTTAGGCCTCAATTTAATGAATTGACCTAAAACAGCCAGTAGGGCAATATTGGATACTGGCCAAGGAAAAAAATGTCTAATTTGGTATGTCCTACCAGCTGAAAGCACAATGGGCGTTAGGTCACAGAAAAGGACTCTTGGTCAAACATCTGTTTTTCAGCACATTGAATAGTGTGAATAATGGGAACTTCAAAGAAAAAAGTTATCGATAAGTGTCTGAGATACTTTCAAGCAAGAATCTTTACCTCATCTGTGTTAAACTTACCTTTCATCCACTGTCCATCTTCTTCTATCTCCCTTCTTCTTTTTCTAATCTTCCTTCTCTCTTCTTTCTTCTTTGTCAATGTTGCATCAGGCCTGTGAAAAAAAAGAATATTTAATGTTGTGTGTCCAAAAATAAGCTGTTATCTGTGCTTGGTTTAACCCCTTGAATGCCAGAGGGGTACAAAACAAATAGCAGAGCAATGCAATGTGTACCTCCCTGGCACTCACAGGGTTAAACAATGCGTAGATGACAGGGTTAGGAAGATAGAGAATTCATACAAATCCCCATAAAACCTGTGTACTGGCAAATGTGCTCCAGAAACATAAGGTGCTTGGTTTAACCCCTTGAATGCCAGAGGGGTACAAAACAAATAGCAGAGCAATGCAATGTGTACCTCCCTGGCACTCACAGGGTTAAACAATGCGTAGATGACAGGGTTAGGAAGATAGAGAATTCATACAAATCCCCATAAAACCTGTGTACTGGAAAATGTGCTCCAGAAACATAAGGTTTACTGTAGTGCCCAAATACTAGAGATGCACTGATACTAATTTTTTAAGACCAAGTATGAGTACCGATACTTTTTTCAAGTACTCACCGATACCAATTACTGATACTTTTTTGCAGTCATTTGCCAGTTTTCCAAGTACCTAAAGCATATATATATATATATATATATATATATATATACAATCAGCCTGGGCTTACCAAGGGGAGACAGCACACATATAATCTTGAACTTTTATTTCATGAAAACATGCTTCACAAAGCCAAACATTTTCGGTCCTTCACTGGACCTTCATCAGGGCAAACAATAATAGAAAGAACAAAGAGAATAAATACCTTTTAAAAGGAAGAGAAACCACCCCCAGCGTCCTTGAGTCCCGCCAAATGCACCAAGAACGTGGACGACGCCAACCGGAGAACCGGCAGATGACGTCACCATCCACGGGCAAATGATCAGGCAACAAAGGAGGGCGTACATCAGAATGTAAACAAAACAGAAAAAAGAGTATAATAATAACAAAATAGTGACAGTGTAGAAGGAGACAAAAAAAGACAAAACAAAATAAACACTGTATAGAGCATCTCAAAATATCCCATATTATGCCGAGGAACAAGATGAATACGTAAATGAGACCAGGCAAAAATAATAAGTAATGACCAAATATGTCCTTAGAATGACAACAAAATATCAAAAAAGACACAGCAAAAAGATACAAATGTAAAAGACACAACTAAAGGATACAAATATGACCCAACGTGCGGCTGGCGTTGCAATGCAGCGGAGACCCGCGCGTGCAAGAAACCGAACAAAAAAATCAATAAAGTGGATTAAGTAAATAAACCCTGAGATAGCCACGCGGTGTATGAAAACCCCACACCACGAAGTATCCCAGATGTAGCATACAAACAAATAAAGAAAAGATAATACGGAGCGGGGAGAACCCTACATCACAGGGCATCCCCAGGCATTTTTGGTCATTACTAGTGTTGAGCGAGCATGCTCGGCCGATGCTCGGATCGGCACGAGCATCGCTCTGCTCGGCACATGGCGGTACTCGTACGAGTACCGCATGTGCTCGCCCGCCATGTTCGTGTCTCCTCCCCGCACGTTTTGCGCCTGCTGCGCAGCCAATAAACGTGCAGGGAGGCTCTGACATCGGTGTAATGCCAGCAGCCATGTTGGCTGCTGGCATTACACTGATTGGCTGGCCAGAACCCGTGGTCAGGTGCTGTATAGCACCTGACCAGCGAGTTCGGCTCAGTCTGAGCCAGGGAGAGCTGAGGATAGGAAGGGAAAGGCAGTGTAGGGAGGAAAAAAACAAAAATTGTGAAAAAAAAAGAACCAAAAGTCCTTTTTAGGACTACTGTGTGTGGGGGCAGCAGGTTATTTGGTGTGGGGGGAAAAAAACAAAAAAAAAAAAAAAAAATATATATATTCTGTGTAGTGTGCAAAGTTGCAGATTAGAGCACATTCTGTTTAGTGTGCACAGTTGCAGATTAGAGCACATTCTGTTTAGTGTGCAAAGTTGCAGATTAGAGCACATTCTGTTTAGTGTGCAAAGTTGCAGATTAGAGCACATTCTGTTTAGTGTGCAAAGTTGCAGATTAGAGCACATTCTGTTAAGTCTTCAAACTAAAATATCAAAGTCACGTATTCCATTCAGTGTGCGTCGCCGCAGTTTAGCAGCACATTCTGAGTACTGTGCAGAGTTGCAGAATAGGAAGAAATACTGTTAAGTCTTCAAACTAAAATATCAAAGTCACATATTCCATTCAGTGTGCTTCGCCGCAGTTTAGCAGCACATTCTGTGTACTGTGCAGAGTTGCAGAATAGGAAGAAATACTGTTAAGTCTTCAAACTAAAATATCAAAGTCACATATTCCATTCAGTGTGCTTCGCCGCAGTGTAGCAGCACATTCTGTGTACTGTGCAGAGTTGCAGAATAGGAAGAAATACTGTTAAGTCTTCAAACTAAAATATCAAAGTCACATATTCCATTCAGTGTGCTTCGCCGCAGTGTAGCAGCACATTCTGTGTACTGTGCAGAGTTGCAGAATAGGAAGAAATACTGTTAAGTTTTTAAAACTAAAATTTAAAAGTCACATATTCCATTCAGTGTGCTTCGCCGCAGTGTAGCAGCACATTCTGAGTACTGTGCAGAGTTGCAGAATAGGAAGAAATACTGTTAAGTCTTCAAACTAAAATATCAAAGTCACATATTCCATTCAGTGTGCTTCGCCGCAGTTTAGCAGCACATTCTGTGTACTGTGCAGAGTTGCAGAATAGGAAGAAATACTGTTAAGTCTTCAAACTAAAATATCAAAGTCACATATTCCATTCAGTGTGCTTCGCCGCAGTGTAGCAGCACATTCTGTGTACTGTGCAGAGTTGCAGAATAGGAAGAAATACTGTTAAGTCTTCAAACTAAAATATCAAAGTCACATATTCCATTCAGTGTGCTTCGCCGCAGTGTAGCAGCACATTCTGTGTACTGTGCAGAGTTGCAGAATAGGAAGAAATACTGTTAAGTTTTTAAAACTAAAATTTAAAAGTCACATATTCCATTCAGTGTGCTTCGCCGCAGTGTAGCAGCACATTCTGTGTACTGTGCAGAGTTGCAGAATAGGAAGAAATACTGTTAAGTCTTCAAACTAAAATTTAAAAGTCACATATTCCATTCAGTGTGCTTCGCCGCAGTGTAGCAGCACATTCTGTGTACTGTGCACAGTTGCAGAATAGGAAGAAATACTGTTAAGTCTTCAAACTAAAATATCAAAGTCACATATTCCATTCAGTGTGCTTCGCCGCAGTTTAGCAGCACATTCTGTGTACTGTGCAGAGTTGCAGAATAGGAAGAAATACTGTTAAGTCTTCAAACTAAAATTTAAAAGTCACATATTCCATTCAGTGTGCTTCGCCGCAGTGTAGCAGCACATTCTGTGTACTGTGCAGAGTTGCAGAATAGGAAGAAATACTGTTAAGTTTTTAAAACTAAAATTTAAAAGTCACATATTCCATTCAGTGTGCTTCGCCGCAGTGTAGCAGCACATTCTGAGTACTGTGCAGAGTTGCAGAATAGGAAGAAATACTGTTAAGTCTTCAAACTAAAATATCAAAGTCACATATTCCATTCAGTGTGCTTCGCCGCAGTTTAGCAGCACATTCTGTGTACTGTGCAGAGTTGCAGAATAGGAAGAAATACTGTTAAGTCTTCAAACTAAAATATCAAAGTCACATATTCCATTCAGTGTGCTTCGCCGCAGTGTAGCAGCACATTCTGTGTACTGTGCAGAGTTGCAGAATAGGAAGAAATACTGTTAAGTCTTCAAACTAAAATATCAAAGTCACATATTCCATTCAGTGTGCTTCGCCGCAGTGTAGCAGCACATTCTGTGTACTGTGCAGAGTTGCAGAATAGGAAGAAATACTGTTAAGTTTTTAAAACTAAAATTTAAAAGTCACATATTCCATTCAGTGTGCTTCGCCGCAGTGTAGCAGCACATTCTGTGTACTGTGCAGAGATGCAGAATAGGAAGAAATACTGTTAAGTCTTCAAACTAAAATTTAAAAGTCACATATTCCATTCAGTGTGCTTCGCCGCAGTGTAGCAGCACATTCTGTGTACTGTGCACAGTTGCAGAATAGGAAGAAATACTGTTAAGTCTTCAAACTAAAATATCAAAGTCACATATTCCATTCAGTGTGCTTCGCCGCAGTTTAGCAGCACATTCTGTGTACTGTGCAGAGTTGCAGAATAGGAAGAAATACTGTTAAGTCTTCAAACTAAAATTTAAAAGTCACATATTCCATTCAGTGTGCTTCGCCGCAGTGTAGCAGCACATTCTGTGTACTGTGCACAGTTGCAGAATAGGAAGAAATACTGTTAAGTCTTCAAACTAAAATATCAAAGTCACATATTCCATTCAGTGTGTTTCAACGCCGTTTAACAGCCTATTCTGTGTACTCTGTACAGTTCCAGAATTATAAGAAATACTGTTAAGTTTTCAAACTCAAATATTAAAGTCACTTATTCCATTCAGTGTGTTTCAACGCCGTTTAACAGCCTATTCTGTGTACTCTGCAGAGTTGCAGAATAGTAAGAAATACTGTTAAGTTTTCAAACTCAAATATTAAAGTCACATATTCCATTCAGTGTGTTTCAACGCCGTTTAACAGCCTATTCTGTGTACTCTGCACAGTTGCAGAATAGGAAGAAATACTGTTAAGTTTTCAAACTCAAATATTAAAGTCACTTATTCCATTCAGTGTGTGTCACCGCAGTTTAGCAGCCTATTCTGTGTACTCTGCACAGTTGCAGAATAGGAAGAAATACTGTTAAGTTTTCAAACTCAAATATTAAAGTCACATATTCCATTCAGTGTCTTTCACCGCCGTTTAACAGCCTATTCTGTGTACTCTGCACAGTTGCAGAATAGGAAGAAATACTGTTAAGTTTTCAAACTCAAATATTAAAGTCACTTATTCCATTCAGTGTGTGTCACCGCAGTTTAGCAGCCTATTCTGTGTACTCTGCACAGTTGCAGAATAGGAAGAAATACTGTTAAGTTTTCAAACTCAAATATTAAAGTCACATATTCCATTCAGTGTGTTTCAACGCCGTTTAACAGCCTATTCTGTGTACTCTGCACAGTTGCAGAATAGGAAGAAATACTGTTAAGTTTTCAAACTCATATATATTAAAGTCATATATATCGTGTAAGATGAAGAAGGCGGGTAAAAAGGGACGGGGAAGTGGACGTGATCCTGAAAGTTCAGGGCGCGGGTCAGGACGCGGAGAAACTGTGCCTGGTGCCAGAGCACAAGAAAGAAAGACATCCACCATACCTAGCTTCATGTCTGATTTCACAGGGCGTCGCAGGACATCACTCTCGAGGTCCGACCAGTGCGAACAGGTGGTCGGTTGGATGACAGCTGATACTGCTTCCAGTCGGTTAAGCACCACCCTGTCTTCCACCAAGTCCACTCTCAGTAGCCAAGAGTCTGGTCAACATAATCCTCACTCTGATCATCCTTCCTCCCACCATACACGGTCTGGTCAAAGAAGTGATCCCACACTGGGATATAGTGATGAGCTCGTCTCATCACCAATCCTTCATTTGACCCTCTCTCCAAGCACGCTTGCAGAGGAACATGACATCTTGTGCCCTGATTCACAACCTCTAGAGGCTACCCAATCACAAGAAGATGACAGATGTGAACGGCATTTAAGGTCAAAGGAAGTAGTGGATGATGATGATGATGATGAGACACAGTTGCCATTAAATCAACCACTATTTCCGTCTCAAGACCTTGTTGAGGAGAATGTTATACAGTTGTCAATGACTGAGTATGTGGTGGGATCAAGACTTGAGGAGGATGATCAGAGTGAGGAAGTGGAGGAGGACTTGGTGGACGATGAGGTGACTGACCCCACCTGGGAAGGTGTAGAGCCGAGCGATGACAGCAGTCCTGAGGGTGAGCCATCTGCAGCACCGCAACAGGCTGGAAGAGGCAGTGGTGTGGCAACAGAAAGAAGGCGGACCGCACCAAACCGGCCCGCAAATGTTCCACGGAGCACCCCCTTGCGTAAATCTACCTTGCCAAAGGGTAGGTGTTCCGCGGTATGGCGTTTTTTTAAGGAAAGTGCGGACGACAAAAGAATTGTAGTTTGCAACCTGTGCCACACCAGAATGAGCCGAGGCATGAACACTAGAAACCTCACCACCACCAGCATGATCCGACACATGGCATCCAAGCACCGTAGTAAGTGGGAGGAACGCCTGGATCGCCCATCTGTGTCTGCAGGCCACACCACTGCCTCCTCTTCCCCTGTTTTCGGTGCCGGCCAATCGCCTGTCGAAGGCGCAGGCCCGCATACCTCCCGCCCTGCACCTGTACCATCTGAAGCACCATCAGCGACCACATCCACTTCCCTGTCCCAGCACAGCGTCCAAATGTCGTTACCCCAGGCATTTGAGCGCAAGAGAAAGTACCCAGCCACCCACCCACAGGCCATAGCACTAACCTCACACCTTTCAAAATTACTGGCCATCGAAATGCTGCCATTTAGGCTTGTGGACACTGAGTCCTTCCGCAGCCTGATGGCAGCAGCTGTCCCTCGGTACGCGGTCCCCAGCCGCCACTACTTTTCCCGGTGTGCCATCCCCGCATTACACCACCATGTGTCCCGTAACATCACCCGTGCCCTGACCAACGCAGTTACTGGGAAGGTCCACTTAACGACTGACACATGGACAAGTGCTTGTGGCCAGGGACGCTACATTTCCCTGACGGCACACTGGGTGAATGTCGTGGAGGCTGGGAGCGACTCGGACCCTGGGATGGCACGGGTGCTACCCACGCCGAGGATTGCGGGCCCTACCTCCATCAGGGTTTCCACCAGCACCTATGTTATTGGCTCCTCCTCCTCCGTTTCCACCTCCGAATTCTCTACACACACCGCCACTCCCCCATCAGCCAGTAGCTGGAAGCAGTGTAGCACTGCAGTGGGGAAGCGTCAACAGGCCGTGCTGAAGCTGATCTGCCTTGGGGACAAACAGCACACGGCCTCAGAGCTGTTGCAGGGGATTAGTCACCAGACCGAGCAGTGGCTCTCGCCACTCAACCTGCAACCAGGCATGGTTGTGTGTGATAATGGGCGTAACTTGGTGGCGGCTTTGGAGCTCGGCAAGCTCACACACGTACCATGCCTAGCGCATGTATTTAATTTAGTGGTGCAGCGATTTCTAAAAACCTACCCCAATGTGCATGATCTCTTGACCAAGGTGCGCCGCGTGTGTGCACATTTCCGTAAGTCATCTACAGCTTCGGCCGGCCTGTTGAAGCTGCAGCAGCGCTTACAATTGCCAGCTCACCGGCTGCTGTGTGACGTGAGCACGCGCTGGAACTCCACCTTCCACATGTTGGCCCGGCTTTGTGAGCAGCAGAGGGCAGTAGTGGAGTACCAGCTGTTACACGGTCGTCGCCTCTCCATTCAACTTCCTGTAATCAGAAGTGAGGAGTGGGAATGGATGTCAGACCTCTGCGAGGTTTTACGCAATTTTGAGGAATCGACACAGATGGTGAGCGGCGATAACGCTATTATCAGTGTAACCATCCCACTTCTGTGTCTACTGAAACGCTCGCTGCTCACAATTAAAACCGACGCTTTGCATGTGGAAGAGGTGGAAATGGGGGAGGAAGAGCTTACACAAGGTGATAGCCAGAGCACGCTCACTTCGTCTTCTCAGCGACAATTGGAGGAGGCGGAGGAGGAGGAGGAGGAGGAGGAGGAGGAGGAAGACACGGTTGCCTCCGCTACAGAGGGTAGCCATGGAACTTTAGTTCCATCTCTTCAGCGTGGGTGGGCAGAAGAGGAGGAAGAGGATGAGGATATTGAGAGTCAGCCTCCTGGTGAGGACAGCGAAATCTTGACTGTTGGTACTCTGGCACACATGGCTGACTTTATGTTAGGCTGCCTTTCCCGTGACCCACGCGTTGTACGCATTTTAGACAACACGGATTACTGGGTGTTCACCCTTCTGGACCCCCGCTACAAAGAGAATTTCTCATCTCTCATTCCTCCGGTGGAGAGGACAAGCAAAATGGTGCAATACCAGAAGGTTCTTGTTGAAAAATTGCTCCAAAATTTTCCATCTGACAACGCTGGCGGCAGAGTACGTGCTACCTTGGCCAACCGAGAAGGGGAGAAAAGGGGAGCACACAGCAGTTCCGACAAAGGCAGGGCAACACTCTCCAAGGCGTGGGACACCTTCATGACACCCCGCCAGCACCCTCACCCTGATGCGCAGCCTAGTGTCACAAGGAGGGAAAAGTTTTGGAAGATGGTGAAGGAGTACGTAGCAGACCGTGTCAGCGTCCTCAATGATCCCTCTGTGCCTTACAACTACTGGGTGTCCAAGCTGGACACGTGGTATGAACTGTCACTCTACGCCTTGGAGGTGCTGGCCTGCCCTGCCGCCAGCGTTCTGTCTGAGCGGGTATTTAGTGCTGCTGGTGGCATCATAACAGATAAGCGTATCCGCCTTTCCACCGACAATGCTGATAGGTTGACACTTATAAAAATGAACAAGGCCTGGATTTCCCCTGACTTCTCCACTCCACTGGAGGAAAGCCCCGGGGGAACATAAACTCACTTTATATATGTTATTTACAATGATGGGAATACTCTGTATTCCCATTCACCCCTTCCACCCAAAAAACGGGTATATGGTTGACTCTTAATCTTCTCATCCTCCTCCTCCTCTTCCATATGCCCTGTGCTATAATTTTTATATAGGGCCAGCTCACCAGCGGGCCCTGTGATATAATTTTTATATAGGGCCAGCTCACCAGCGGGCCCTGTTTGCCAATTTTTATATAGGTCAGCTCACCAGCGGGCCTTCTCATATAATGTTTTATAGCGTCAGCTCACTAGCGGGCCTTCGCATATAATGTTTAGGATGGTCAGCTCTGCAGCAGACCCTCACCCATAATGTTTTAGATGGTCAGCTCAGCGCACGTTTCCATCTTAATCATGGCCTCAGTTCTGAAAATCAAGGAAATTTTTGGGATAATTTGCCTCTGCGCACGTTTCCCTCTTAATCATGGCCTCACTTCAGAAAATCGATGAAATTTTTGGGAGAATTTGCAGATGATATACAAGTAAATATACAGCAAATACTGTTTGGTAACAATTTTTCGCCTAAAGTCGTTTTTATTTTCCTTTTTGTGTGTTTTACGGTCAGTCTGTAAAAATGGCGTACTACGGGCGAAAGATCGTTCCCAGCAGCGATGTTGGAGTCCAAGGTGCATCCAGACATCCTCCCTATGCTGTCCCTGAACCATTTCTGTAGTGTTTCCATCTTTTTCTGCCCTTTTCCTATGGACCAGGCACCCTCCCCTCATCAGAGCAGGGGGTGCCTGGTGTAATGCTCGAGTCCTCCCATTGACTTCAATGGGGCTCGGATGCTCGGCCGAGCACTCGAGCCTCAGGGGGTGCTCGGTCAGAGCACCCGAACATCCGAGCATTGGGGTGCTCGCTCATCACTAGTCATTACTTATTATTTTTGCCTGGTCTCATTTACGTATTCATCTTGTTCCTCGGCATAATATGGGATATTTTGAGATGCTCTATACAGTGTTTATTTTGTTTTGTCTTTTTTTGTCTCCTTCTACACTGTCACTATTTTGTTATTATTATACTCTTTTTTCTGTTTTTGTTTACATTCTGATGTATGGCCTTCTTTGATGCCTGATCATTTGCCCGTGGATGGTGACGTCATCTGCCGGTTCTCCGGTTGGCGTCGTCCACGTTCTTGGTGCATTTGGTGGGACTCAAGGACGCTGGGGGTGGTTTCTCTTCTTTTCAAAAGGTATTTATTCTCTCTGTTCTTTCTATTATTGTTTGCCCTGAATGAAGGTCCAGTGAAGGATCGAAAACGTTTGGCTTTGTGAAGCATGTTTTCATGAAATAAAACTTCAAGATTATATGTGTGCTGTCTCCCCTTGGTAAGCCCAGGCTGATTGTATTTGTGAATCAATATGGGACGTGCACCAGGTTTTTGCTTATTTTCTATTTGAGTGCCACTGCCTGCTTTTTTGTGTTATATATATATGCTTTAGGTACTTGGAAAACTGGCAAATGACCGCAAAAAAAAGTATAGGTAATTGGTATCGGTGAGTACTTGAAATATATATATATATATACACACACACACACACACACATACACACACACACACATACACACACACCACCTCTTGACTCTTGATTCTCCCCTTTTGCCTCTTTCTCCCCCACTTGATTCCAACCTTTTGCTTTATTCTCCCCCTCTTGAGCCCCCTCCTTTTGCCTTGGCTTTTTCTCTCCCTTTTATCCCCCTTTCTCTCCCTCCTTGACTCCCACCCTTTTGCCTCTCTCTCCCTCCTTTTGCCTCTTCTTGGCCCCCCTCATTTTGTCTCCTGATCCTTCCTCCTTTTGCCTCTTTTTTTTTTCTCCCTTAGTCCCTTTTGCCTCTTTTTCTCCCTCTTGACCCCCCCACCTCTTTCACCACCCGCTCTTGATGCCCCATCTTGCCATCTCTTTGCCTGCCTTACCCTCCTCTGCCGGGTGCTTGCTGTTCTTTCGCGAGCCCCGGCAGAGGTCAGCGTCTGAGCGTTGCCATGGTAACTCGCGGCAATGCTCAGACGCTGCAGGAGGGAGAGAGGTGACCGGGGAGCACTGTGAGCAGTTCTCCCTCTCTGCAGCACCGACCCTGACACAGGGTATCGGTGCTGGCATTGGCCCCATTTGCACGAGTACGAGTATTCGCGGAAATGCTGGTATCGGCACCGATACCAGTATCGGTATTGGTGCAACCCTACCAAATACGTATTAAAACATTCATATTGCAAGTTGCCATAAATCCCCTTCCCCTTTACACCTTACAGGCTGATGCCCATTCCAGTCTGTGGCAGTTGGGATGGAGAGCAGAGTGGAATGTTAAAATCTGGCATGCCTGACAGTACTGCCTAATTTGCATAAACTGAGAAATAATTAAAGCTAAATATCTCAAAGTATTGTTTTAAATTAAAAAAAGCTAACAAAAATGTAAGTGATCTCAAAAACACCCATTTGTAACAAAGTAACAGTTCCATTTTAATTGGTGCATATCATATAGTAAGAATGAAATCTCTCACCTTGAGAATTTGGCTTTCACTCTGAGATGTGTCAAAAGCCACTCAGGGTGAAACCTTGAGAGTTACCAGGTATTTCCATAGTCCTTACAATCTTTTTTATTCATGAGGCAAAGGGAGCCAAAATGACTTGCATAAGCTCACAAGTAGCTGACAAAAATTAAAGCAGAACTACCACCCGACAAAATCATTAGCTTAACTAAGTCCCCATCTGGCGACTAGCTGCTTAGTAGCGCTAGTCGCCAGAATAATTACTTTATGTAATAGAATTCTGCTCTCTTCCATGGGTGACAGGCAGGACGGAGCGCGGACATCTTGCCATTGTGACGTCCGCGCGCCTGCGCTGTCAGTCCCAGCCGGAGCCAAATGGCTCCTAGCAATGCCTCCTAGACCCAGCTGGGACAGACAGCGCAGGTGCATGGATGTCACAGTGGCAAGATGTCTGCGCTCCGTCCTGCCTGTCACCCATGGAAGAGTGCAGAAATCTATTAAATAAGGTAATTATTCTGGCAACTAGTGCTACTAAGCAGCTAGTTGCCAGATGGGGACTTAGTGAAGCTAAAGATTTTGTCGGGTAGTAGTTCCACTTTAATTCAGTGTAACGGTTTGTACGACACTCAGACACAGTAGGTTAGTATAAAACACAGTTTTATTAAAAGACACAATGAAAATTCCCTTAGCGGGCTATAGCGTATCACAGCGGAAGAGACAGGAAATTATAGGTCATAGACATATGCCCACACAGGCCCAGTATTACAATGAGTTGGATGGTACAGATACTGTCACAGGTCAGGCATAACAAGGCAAACTCAGCACAGCATGGGTTAAAGTCCAATGATATAATCAGTCTCTGATGTGGTGTGTTCAGTAACGCCCAGTATGATGGATAACAGCTATCAGGAGACTGTGGTGTGAGAATGGAGAGAAGCACCTAGATCTGCAGAGCTGAGACTTATACCCTCTGCCATAGCAGTAACGGAGGCCACACAATATTCTGCAAGAGCTGAATGGACTTGAGCCACGGGCACCCGACTGGTGCAGTAACGGAGGCAACAGTACTCTGCACGAGCTTAATTAAGTTGAGCCAGTGGCACCCGACCAGTGCCATCACTGAGGCAACAGGACTCTACACGAGCTTAGTTAAGTTGAACCAATGGCAACCGACCGGTGCAGTAACGGAGGCAACAATACTCTGCACGAGCTTAGTTATGTTGAGCCAATGGCACCCAACCGGTGCCGTCACTGAGGCAACAGGACTCTGCACGAGCTTAGTTAAGTTGAGTCAATGGCACCCGGCCGGTGCCGTCACGGAGGCAACAGTGGCTCTGCAAGAGTTAACGGAAGGCTCAGCAGTAACGGAGGCAAAAATAGCTCTGCAAGAGTTAACGGAAGGCTCGACAGTAATGGAGGCAACAATAGCTCTGCAAGAGTTAACGGAAGGCTCAGCTGTAACGGAGGCAACAATAGCACTGCAAGAGTTAACGGAAGGCTCAGCAGTAACGGAGGCAACAGTGGCTCTCTGTCTGGCAGGCCCAGATTAGGCGGAAGTCAGAATGTCGCCCAGGCAACACGATGAGCAGGAACTGGAGAGCGGGGCCGGATCTCGGAGCAGGAACGTCAGACAAGGCGGGTCAGGTCACGGAGCAGGAACGTCAGCCAGGCCGGGTCGAATCACGGAGCAGGAACGTCAGACAAGCCGGGTCAGGTCACAGAGCAGGAACGTCAGCCAGACCGTGTCGAATCACTGAGCAGGAACCAGAAGCGGAGTAGTCAGACGGGCCAAGACGGTACATGGGAACACAGCAACACAAGTAAGCACTGGTACAGGAACACCACGAAAGGGCACCAGACAGGTGCCAGAGGCCCAGTATAAAAAGGCCATACTGGGCGGGCCAAATCAAGCTCAGCCAATGGGAGCGCAGCACACAGAGACTGACAGGAAAAAAGCACGGGCACCGTGATATTCAGGTTTTCCTGGTTCACAATCTGTCTTATTTTCAGTCAGCCAGTCCTGCAACTGAACTATTCTTTTCCCTCACTGATGATAAATGACTAGGATGTACAAGATATGTCCAACTTATTGCAATGCAATGCAGTGAAGACATCTCTTGCAGCCGATGGATTAATGAAACCATCCATCTCAGATACAAACCAGATTATAGCTGTTGTGTTGTTTAAGTTCAGTCCTGTGATGTATTGTATAAACGGTTCATTGTGATCTTGTCCTCACTAACCTGAGCTCAAGCTGTACTGCCTGTGACTTTGAAAGGTCAGATATTTGTGTTAATGTAAACAGTTTATACAGTGGCAATCTATCATATCCATTTTAAACTTGTTAACCTCTTTGGTGCAAGATTAGTTGCCAGTGCTTGTTGATGCACAAAGACAAATTAGAGCAAGCCAACTGCACCATAGGGGACAAAAGAATACCATTGATTTTAAGGGATCTTTAACTCCTTCAATTCTCAAGAGGTCTTCAAGCGTAATAACAGCTTCCACAAGGTTAAAAAAAGACTGACACAAACTGTTTTTTTTGTTTGTTTTTTTTAACTGAGATAAATTGTACTAGAATTTTATTAACCCTTTGAGTGCCAGAGGGGGGGTCAAACACATTACTTCATGCCCATCTGTTTCTCAAAGCGTAAGGAAAGGGACTTCAAAACTATGTAAATGATCGGTAAAATTGTTGAATGAAGGCAAGAATATTGTTAAAGAGATAGTAGAAATCTGTTTTATCTATATCCTATATAATAATTCGCTATCAAGTTTGTAACGACATAGTCATGTGCAGTAGAGACTGCCGGTGACGAAGCTAATACAGAGCGGGGCGGCACGGGCACTCTCTACTGAGCATGACTGCACCGCGACCGGCTGGCACTGTATCAGCTGTGACGTGGGTAGTCTCTACTGTGTATGACTGCCCCTTGACCGGCTGGCAGTGGCACTGTAGCCCGTGTAACGGGCTCTTCATATAGTATATATATAAAATCTAAGTGAATCTTGTTTGTTGTCAGGGGGTGTGGCTGATAGATTGTGGACACCCCTCCCCGGCCTACTCAACCAGTCAGTCTGTTTAGAAAAAAAAACAAAACGTTACCCTCTGGCTCAGGTGGTGGCAAGGGGCGAAGCCAACCGCAAGTAAGACCTTCAGGCGGAGCATCAGGAACCTGATGCCACTCTGCTACTGATTTCCCAGCCAATTCGGGTGGGAGATCAGTAGAGGCGACGCAGGGGAGCAAGAGAGTTTCACTGCTTCCATTGAACCTGAAGTACCTAGTAGGAGTGGACAGGATCGATAAATCCTCTCACGTCAATGAGGGTTTTCCAATCCCACCCACTTCTACCCTGTAGTAGGGGTACGATGGAAACAGGGGAGCTCTCTTGCTCCTCTTCATCACCACTATTGATTTGACTGGGAGATCAGTGGCTGAGGGGGCATCAGGAGGGGCCTGATACCTCACCATGAGGTCTGACTAGTGTCAGTGAGGGATCCAAAGCATTGCAACGTAATGCAATGGATACCTCTCTGGCACGCAAAGGGTTTAAAAACAAAAAATATTAAATGCAAAACACTTTATTAAAGTAAAAAAAACCAAACAAAACAGAATGGTGATCCCAGAGCATAATCCAAAATACAAGCCGAGGTCTGGAACCAAGGCGGGTACTCAGCCGGAGCCGGGAACAAAGACGTCAGCAATTTCAGGAACAAGCCAGGAGTTAGGAGCCAGAAGGATCATCAGAGGAAGCCAGGTAATACATGGATAAACAAGAGCACAAGAGAATCCGCAGCAGCCAGCAACAACAACACAAGGACAATCAGGAAGTGAGCCAAGCTGATTTAACCCCTTAATGATCGGCGTTGCGGTCACTTAAGGACCACGGAGCAATTTTTTTTTTTTTTAATTCTGGTTCCGGATTCCCCAAACAGCATGCAGCAGCAGGGGGAGCCCGTAATTCCATGACGGTCATAGTACGTCATGGGTCGTTAACTCAGATCGACCCATGACGTACTATGACAGTCAAGGGTCATTAAGGAGTTAAATACCCTGGGAGGGTTGGCTGATAACAGTCAGTTGAGTAATCACAGAGAGGTCAGCTGATTCAGCCTGACCCAGGAATTGGAAGGTAGCAGCAATCAACAGCAGAGCACTAGATTAGATCAGGCAGCAGAATCAACAGCAGAGTTAGAGCAGCTCAGCCAAACCTTAACACAGTCATACAGTTGTCCTCCTCAATATACATCGAACTATGGAAACACGTTATGTTATAGAAGTATAACCCTCCCCCTTACATAATGTGGTAGAACAGCGTGGGAAGCTGAAATCTGGTTGAAATACAAACGGAATAGGTCCTTTGGGACATTATTTTGCAGTACTTGGGCTATATGCTGAAGCTATTTAGGGCTATACCTAGGAACTCTTTGGATCTGCCTTGGCGATGCCAGTTTTCTGAGTTAATTACTGGATCTCTAGGGATGGAGGTTGATTCTCTGGCTTGGGGAGTTCTTCCCCAGTAACCCTGCCTACTTTACATCCCATTCCATCTACTCCCAAACTCTCCTGCCCACTTCCCTCAGATGTCCTAAACTGATGTCCACAGCAGTCTCCCAATTAGCTTCAAGCTGCTGGACCATTAGTCTCTGGGAACAAGGGAGAAGAGGGCCAAGCACACCTCTAAGGGCAAAACTGAGAGTAGACCACCATACCTGTCCCCAGTGTTAGCTCACCTGGTGTGTAGCCTCTCGAGGCTTCTTTACAGATCCAAATCAGACTAGGGAGATAAAATCAGTGGAGGGCCTAAACAGTGTAAGAATAAATCATGTATTAATAAAATATAAAAAAACATGTTTTCCCAGTGCTTTCCCAGATGCTTAGTATTAAGTATGTTGCTGCTATTTGTTTCTATTAATCAGATCATCCAGTTTAGATCCACCATCCAAAATCCCTGCATTAACATAATAAAACATGAATATGGACTAATGAACTGCAGACAATGCACTTCAATAAGCCAGATGATATAATAAGGAAGTGACATGATCAGAAAGCCTTGCAAATACACATATGCCGGATCCAAGCCCCGTGAGCGAGAAAATAGGTTACCTGAGACGGCTGTAGGGTGTACTTATGATGTAAAACTTACAGAGCAATATATCAAGATATAAGAGCCTTTACATAATGCCAAAGTTATATAGAAACGTTATCTTGATAGGCAGTCTCCACAGACATATTCCAAAACACTCACAGCAAAACAATAATTACATTAAAAAGTTCAATAAGGCTAGTAAATACTGTAGACTCCTCATAATACTATCCTAATTACCTGACATACTGGGGAGAAAAGACCTAAACACAATCACTGGAGTATTAAATAGTGATCAGAAATCCACATGGAGGAACCATACATATCATATAGACGAGACTATGGGGATAAATAAACCAAACCAATCAGAGAGCTTCTTACTTAAGCAAGCCTTCCTGTGGCTAATAACGACTACCTCTTAAGAGATACTCAGGTCCTCCTAATCTAAATGAGACAAAAGGATCTCAGATATCCCAGATGAAAACAAGTAATGATAGGCGGTTCTATGGTACCATAGATAAGAAATGAAGAAATACAGTAGAAATGAGCAGTAAGGAGATGGTAAGCTTGACACATATAATCTAAACAATTATCTGGTGCATTATATTACTGCACCATAGCGGGCAAATAAAAATTCCTGTTAAATTAAATTGGGCTTTTAACCCCTTGAATGTTATATAGCACAATGTATTCGAGACCTCTCTAGCATTCAGGTTGATTAAAAAAGCTCTATTCAAGAGCATGTAAATTTAGAAATGTGTATTTTGTCCCCTGTGGTGCAGTTGGTTTGCTCCAGAATAACTCCCATTTACAAATATGGGCCAATGACCCTTTAAAGCGGAACTACCACATAGATATAATTGACCCCCAATTAATTGTTAGTATAGCAGTAATCATTGAAATAGTGTTATAATGTTTATTAAGTGATTATTTGGAATCATACGTTCATATGAGACTCCCCTCAACACGACATTGCAGACATTTTGGCGAAGTGGGATCTTTGTGTCTGCGCAGTATGTCCCTGTCTCCTCATGAGGTTATATGCCAAAGGTGAGTTGCATTGTACCGTACGGTACAGAAAGGGACGGACAGCTCAGGCGCACAAATCCCTCTTCGCCAAGATTTCTGCGCTGTCGTGTTGAGGTGAGTCTCATACGAACTTATGATTCCAAATAATGCCAGCACTTAATAAGCATTATAACACCATTTCCATGATTACAGCTATACTAACAATTAATTGGGGCTCAGTTGTATATACATGATAGTTTTGCTTTAAGCAGTGTGGGTGAATATGAAACTATTCTAAGGGCGAGATGTTCAAAAAGTCGTCATAATGAAAAACTTGTTGGATCATGAGTTGGTGGTAAAAGAAGGACAATATTTGCAGAAGTAAATCTGTCACGTTTGAAAATTCACCTAAAGAATTAAAAATGACGGTTAGAAGATCTCATTGAACATTGCCGTTAAAGGTTCTGATCTTAATAATTGTCTTTCATTTTGTCTTTATAACGAAAATTTTCAAGGAAACAAAGACGTTTTTTGTCTTTGAAACAATGTTTCTTCTACAAGTTTAGACCATTTTTATTATGTCGGG
This sequence comes from Rhinophrynus dorsalis, assembly GCA_037306005.1. Taxonomy (NCBI): domain Eukaryota; kingdom Metazoa; phylum Chordata; class Amphibia; order Anura; family Rhinophrynidae; genus Rhinophrynus; species Rhinophrynus dorsalis. The sequence goes on along the minus strand of CM074718.1, from coordinate 191,720,420 downwards.
AAAAAATGACGTTAATCAGACAAAAAATGATGTTCAAACGAATATTTTTTTCTTTATTATGACGGAAGATTAAACCACACCCACTTTTAAGACAGCTTTTGCCCTTTGATGGAGAAGGCAGAATTGGATGCAAAAAAATGACGGGAACATGTCTGAGAACTGACGGATCATGGTGTAAGATTACAGACAATTTCAGTTACCACCACTTTCTGAACATCTCGCCCTAAATATAGAGAGAAAACAATGTAAACTGATAGAACCAGAGTATTTGAGAGAGAGAGGGGGAAGAATGGGTTGTCTCTTTTCTCATCTTGAAAAATAAAGTAACCTAAAACCTGGCACAATTTGCTACAAATCAAGCGCAGATGTGTGCCAGAGAAGCTGCAGAAAGCAGGCCTGCAGGTTATTAGCTTTCCCTTGTTCTAAATCTTTACTTCCAATATACACATCAGCACACAAGGCTCTGCTTACAGGAGAACAATGAGGTGTGTCACATTGGAGATTACTGTCAGCCATTTTCACTAATATAATAATAATATACAAAAAGTAAGTGTTTAATACTGAGTTTAACCCCTTAAGGACCGGACATTATGGGACATTTCCGTCCCATAACGTCCGCATAGGGGCACGTTGACGGGCCGGTACACGTGACCTGTCACGTGTATCGGCGCGTCATTATGGGGCTTGAAATAGATCGCTCCGATCTTGGAGCGGTCTATTTCATGCCCCATTTTTACTTACAGCGCTCCCGGTAGAGCGCTGTAAGTAAAATGTACGTGACGTACCAGGACCGTCAAGGGTCTTTCAAGAAAGTTTACCCTTGACGGTCCTGGTACGTCAAGGGTCCCTAAGGGGTTAATGAATATAAGATGATTTTACATTGGTTTTCTGTGTTTGGTGACAGAGAATCCAATTTATTAGAGTGATTACTGTATGACCGTTTTCCAGGAGTTATGATAACGAGGTCTCCAGGAATAAGCAAGCGGACCACGAGGTTGCGGGTGACAGATAGAATGATGCATCCACATGGCTATCAATCTAAAACGTTACTTCGGAAGCTTTGCAATCATTGAAATCGTGTAAAATAACAGAGATTCTTCCTTATGTGTGAATCTATAACACTCTGACTGCCAGAGAGGTATCCAAAACGATGCGTTGGATATTTCAGTGGCATTCAGAGGGTTAAAGATGCACATGTAGGAAGAATCTTCGTTATCTTACTAGTTTTCAATGGTTACATAACTCCATAACTGATAGTGATGCCTATAGACATCATAGTTCTATAGAATTTAACTCCTCTAGAAGCAAATGCAAGCTTACTAACACAATGCTCACATGATATGCTGTGCTTCGCTCCGCAACAAAAATGAAAAAAAAAAATATATATATGTATAGGTCCGTCCAAGGGGCGGAAAGCGTGATTGATGCCTGCCTCGAAAAGGAGGCAGATTTACTATGTGTTTCGTTTATGCTTTTTGACACTCTACTTTATCCGTCCGGTCTGATGACAAGATTTCACAAATGGTCTTTCAAGCGATGACATAGCAAAAAGGGGATGGAGGGGGAAACTTTATAACAACTTTTCAGAATAACTATAGAAGTGATGAAACTTATGGATGGCGCATTAGATTTCAAAATTATATTATTTCAATTGAAGACAAAGTTTTTATGAAGTATTTCCATCCCTTTAAGCAAAAAAGTAAAAAATAGAACTAAGCACTACCTAAAAAATATCACGATAACAGATATTTCAATCATTTTTACCATACATACCTGCCAATGTCTCTCTTTAGGAAGGACAGTCCCTCTTTGAGACCCAAATCCCTCTGTCCCTCTTTTGCACTCTGGTGTCCCTCTTTTTAGGAGATCAGACTGTGTGGTGTATATAAGTCTGTCACATTGCTCCACAGCAACAAAACTCACATTATTGTTTGTTCAGTATATGTGTTTATACATTAATCTGTTTGATTAAAGTACCTTGGTCTTGATCTAAATTGTTTATTCAGTTTCATAAAAAGGTGTCAATAGGTCTCACTAATGCCCCACCCACCAGCCTTGCTCCCAGCAATACCACCTATAACAAATGTGTCTCTCTTTGACAGTCTGAAATATTGGGAGGTACGCACCCTGTTTTCTAATTCCATATTTTTCCAATTCCATATTTTTATTTTGAAAATGTGGATACATGAGATATTAAAATGATATTACAGAGATATTCTTGAGCTTCCTTTGATTCCAATGCTTGTTTTTTAACAGTACGATAACACCTCAATGCAGTATGCTGTATTCTCCTGCACCATGAATAGCTCCTTTGGAAACAATTATACCAAACTGCATATGTATTTAATGCTGCTATGTAATAGTCGTGTGAACCTGGCCTTATCCCTTTGAGTGCCTGAGGGATAGACAATGTAATGCATTGTGTACCCCTCTAGCACTCAGAGGGTTAATCTCTAGTTATGTGGTACAGAGAAGTAAGGTAAGAATCGTGGCACAGGAGAGCAAGAGGGTGGCACAGGGTGGCAAGGCGTATAGGGAAACATGACTGCGACATAAGTGTAAAAGAAGTTTGTCCAGTCTTGATCTAGAACATGCATGTCAAATTCAGATATAATCAAGGGCCACATATTCAACACTTTGTCAGAAGCTGCAGCATTGATTGTCTGTTAGTATTTGAGTCAGGAAAATTGGCAGGCAGTTACTGATACTTGATTATGTAAGTATGTGTTTGAGTTTGTATGTGCATATCTGTGTGTGTCTATGTACCTGTCTATGTACGTGCATCTGTGTCTGCCTGTATGTCTATCTCTATGGAATACCTGCATCTGTCTGTACATGCATCTTGCGCATTTCTACTTCTGCCTGCAGCAGACATGGGAACAAGGCTAGAGTGTCAGGTAGTGTGTGGGTGATTCTCTGATGACCAGTGGACAGGGGAAAAAGTCTTGGATGCCATACATTGTATGCGCAGTACTGTGACTACCAGTGGACATTGGAACAAAGATAGGGTGATAGTTTATGAGCTGGACTGTGACTACAGTGGGCAGTGGAACAAGGCTAGGTTGACAGAGTGTGTATGTGCAGCACTGTGACTGTAGAGTCCAGTGGAACAAAGTTAGGGTGACAGTGTATGTGCAGGACTATGACTTTAGTGAACAATGGAACAAGGCTAGTGTGATAGACAGTGTATGTGCAGGACTGTGACTATAGTGAACAGTGGAACAAGGCTAGTGTGATAGACAGTGTATGTGCAGGACTGTGACTATAGTGAACAGTGGAACAAGGCTAGTGTGATAGACAGTGTATGTGTAGGACTGTGACTACAGTGGAGAGTGGAAAAAGGCTAGGTCACAGACAGTGTATGTGCAGGAGTGTGACTACAGTGAACAGTGGAACAAGGCTAGGGTAACAGACAGTGTATGTGACTGTGATCACAGTGGACAGTGGAACAAGGTTGGAGTATAAACTGTGTATGTGTCATTGTGTGACTACAGTGGACAGTGGATCAAGGGCTGGGGTGTCAGATTGTGTATGGGTGGTTCAGTGGCTACTACCAATAGACAGTAGTACAGAATGGAAGGGACTCTTGTGGTGGTGCTGAATTTGCTCTATAAAACTACTCCCATGTGTTGAAGTCTGTAGAATGCTGCATGTGATTGATGCAACTGTGATTTCTAGTGATTTTTAGGAACCAAACTGGTTGCACAAGATACCTCCTGCCAACAAGCTAAGTCAAGTCTGTTTGAATAAAGATGGGCATGTCCTTTAACCCTTTGAGTGCCAGAAGGGCACGCAACACATTGCAAAGCAATGTGTCGCATACCCCTTTGGCACTCAAAGGGTTAACACATGTTAATGTTTATGTACAGGCATTCAGTAGCCCTCTGGCACACAAAGGGTTAATTTATCCCCAATGTTGTTGTTGGTGTATTCCAGAATAATATGTGTGTACTAGTATTGAAGGCCCATGTACACGGGCCAAATTGGCAGTCAGCAGCCTCCACTGCTGCCCCAGAGCCGGGGGCGCTGGGCCGTTCGGAGCAAACCGGCGTGTGACTGCATTGTTCCCTACTGCGCATGTGCAGTAACGCACACAGGGAGAGACGCATTTGAGCACTTTATATTATTTAGATATTACTTTACCTAGTAAGAAATTTGGGGGGGGGCATGAAACATACTGGACTATATTCAAAAGCGGAACAATTGTGAAGCAAACCAACTCCACAATAGGGAACACATGAAAACTCCCACACCCCACAGTGATTTCAATGGGACTTTTAAACCCTTGTAAACAGAGAGGAGACCTCTTTCTCTAGCTTTCTCAGGGTTGGAATTTTCATTGAAACCAATGGGGATTTTATTTCTCCCACTTTTCAGTCGGATTGCTCCAGAATTGCTCTTTTTTACTTTATTTGTTTGGCCCTCTGTGTGGCACAATAATAATACTGTTGAAGGGGATCACATAAAATGTTGACATTTGAAAGGATGGTTCAGTCACAAACACCTTATCAACCTGTATTTATTTATGGCACTCCAAAGCTGAATTTAGTCCTCTTATCATCAGGGTTCCTGCCTTATCTGCCTGTGAGAAAATTACATACTGCAGGGTTGCCTAGGAGCTGTTAAAGTACCCTGCAGTTGTTAGACTGCAACTATGTCTTTGACCTGATGCGGATGATTGTAGTTGCAGTCCAACAACAGCTTGAGAGCGTAAAGGTATACCTTCCAACGTTTCAGATGGCCAAAGCGGGACAATTGTGTTTTAGTTGACGTTACTGGGGGCATAGCTGGTGGGAGGGGCATTACCGAGACTTCATGAATTATTGACACCTCATTGTTTAAATGATTTAGAGGAAGACCACAGACTAATTTATTAACACACACATACTGATGTTTCAAGAAATGTAAATACGAGTGTATTTTTGTGGAGCAATGTGATACTCTTATATACACACCACACAGTCTGAGGTCCTAAAAAAGAGGGACATCAGAGTGGGAAAGAGGGTCAGAGGGATTTGGGTCTCAAAGAGGGACTGTCCCTTCTAAAGAGGGGCACCAGGGAGGTATGATAAAGGTACCTGCCCCTGACAGCCCTACATCATGCATCTTTCATACAATTTGCAATGCGTTGCGTACCCTCAAAGGGTTAAAGGCTATGTTTGAAGTATATTCTTCCTTAAACAGAGGTAGGTCAATCAATCAAAATAATTGAATCACTTGTTCTCAAAAAGGATACACCTGGCCTCGAATTGGCATGTAAGAACTACAGTTCCCCAGCATTGACATATGTATTGCATTTCATTATTTTACATTGCATGTATACTTTTTTAGAACAGATGGTTGTGATTTCCGATAGATAGTAACATTAGTAGTTAAGGTATGTAGTGTTTAGGAAATCGCTAGCCATATGCAAAACAGATGTTATGCAGATAAAATAAATTATTTCTTTAATGAAAATGTATATTAAAAATAGACTAAAACTTGTCATGTAGTGTGGAAAACAATCCTTTCAAAAAATAATCTTCAGCAATAAGATTGTTTTGTCACCTGTGCGTGGACTGCATTGATCAGATCGTGCCAGCCAATTCATTAGCCTCAGCTTAAAGTGGATCTATCACATATAGAGAAGTAATGCTCATTAGTTAGAACATTTAGCAAAAAAGTTTAAAAAAAACAAAACAAAACTGTTGTCTGTGCAAAAATTAATGTTTAAAAAGTTCCCAGCAGCCTACTTCCGCTTGCCTCAGATTGCCGCACAGAAGCTGCTCCCGTCCCACTACCCAGCATCCTCCGATGACAGAGGCTTTCTGTCTCTAAGCTGGAGCGATCTTATTAGCTAGATATCGATCTCTGCCGACGAGATCGCTGTAGCTTAGAGAAAGAAAGTCTCCGTCATCGGAGGATGCTGGGTAGTGGGACAGGAGCAGAGGCAGTCCGCAAGCTGGAAGTAGGCTGCTGGGCACGTTTTAAACATTAATTTTTGCGCAGATAACAGGTTTTTTTTAAAAAACGAGTCATGTTAAACTTTTTCGCTAAATGCTCTAACTAATGAGCATTACTTCTCTATATATGATAGATCCACTTTAAAGCGGAACTTCCAGGCAGTAATAAGTCGCCTTTCAATAATTAAACATATGGCGACTAGCATCCTAATACATGTATTACCTCTGTGAAGTGCCACATTGTAAAGAAATTGCCGCACAGAAGCTGTTTCCGTCCCACTACCCAGCATCCTCCCACGATGGAGGCTGTCTGTCTCTAAGCTGGAGCGATCTTATTCGCTAGATATCGATCTCTGCCGATGAGATCGCTGCAGCATAGAGAAAGAAAGTCTCCGTCATCGGAGGATGCTGGGCAGTGGGACAGGAGCAGAGGCAGTCCGCAAGCCGGAAGTAGGCTGCTGGGCACGTTTTAAACATTAATTTTTGCGCAGATAACAGGTTTTTTAAAAAAACGAGTCATGTTAAACTTTTTCGCTAAATGCTCTAACTAATGAGCATTACTTCTCTATATATGATAGATCCACTTAAAAGCGGAACTTTCAGGCAGTAATAAGTTGCCTTTCAATAATTAAACATATGGCGACTAGCATCCTAATACATGTATTACCTCTGTGAAGTGCCACATTGTAAAGAAATCTTTCATCTTAGGAGACCGGAAGCCAGGCATCAGCGCAGACATCTTGTCTGCGTGCCTGTGCTGTCTTTCCAGGTCTCCTCAAAGAAGCATTGCAGTGTGTCCTCTAAGAAGCATTGCAGTGTGCCACAAGGTAACTTGGCCGTCAGTCTCCGAAGGTGAAAGATTTCTTTTGAATGTGGCACTTTACAGAGGTAATACATGTATTAGGATGCTAGTTGCCATAAGTTTAATTATTGAAGTGCGACTTATTACTACCTGAAGGTTTCGCTTTAATTGGTTGGGCTTGAAAATCCCAATACTACTTCCAGTCAGATTGCTTTATGTGTTCTCAACAGTCCAAAGTACAATGATCTGGGATTTTAATAGGAGTGGCTGAGATTGAAAGGAAGGCTGGGTTTGCCCTGAAAATGGGCAGAATGGTACAGGAAGTAGGAGTAATCAGGGTGCTCTGTAACCAAAGGTTCAATCTTTGTCCCAGAGACCCAGTAATTAACTTACAACACCAGGGCAGATCCAGTGAGTTCCTAGGTATGCTGATGTACTAAACAGGATGGAAGCAATCAGCACCATCGGGGATGCATAAATATTTACTAATTTTTAAAGTGGAACTTTCACCTTAATTCTAGTTTGCATATTTGAAAACTGCATTTAAAACTGCCTATGTGTCATGTTAACACTTTTATTTGTGGGCAAAGTGAAAGTGAACACTTCCTGGTACTGCACAGAGCTTCATTAGCATATGAAACATAACTGAAACTTGCATTAACATATGACACATCACATAATTGCTCATTAGCATATGAAACACCACTAAATTACCATATGCAGCATCACTGGTTTTGCATGGATAACGCAATTAGCATACATTACATATGGTAACATTTCACCTTAACTGTACATTAAAGCAATGCGTTGTGTACCCCTCTGGCAATCAAAGGGTTACTGAATAAGTGATGGCCAGATAGATCTGCCAATTCCATTCGCCAGCTTCAAGCTGGCAGATCCCATTATTCCACATACACATATGCTGTATATGTTTGTACCACTGGACTGGCAACATTTATGCCATATTTCCTTGCTTCAAGTACTCAGGTCTGGGACATATGATAGATCATTGATGAATACCAAAAGGTATCCATATATGATCACAGCACAGCGCTGGTGAAGAGCAGAATATCTGATATGGTGCTTGTCCCACATTTTGATGAATTGGTCCTGAAGGCTTATTGAGAATTGGTTTATTCAGTTCAGTTTAATTTATTATTAGTCTATAATCGCAAAGTCTAGAGATGAGTGACACTTTGTTCTTTGATCAATTTATAATGGAAACATTCTTTTTCCCTCCAAAATGATTTGGAACAAAGCTATGGAGAGGGCAGAAGGGGAAGAGACCCCTCCAGCAGGCCTACATTGTTCATTCAATAACCAATGAAGACATTTTTGAATGATGTTGATCACTTTTCCGGTTTTCTGCAAATGAGAAAGAAGCACCTGTTTCACAAAGAGCCATACGTTCAAAGTAAAAGTGGAGGGATTCTGGGATAATCCAATTGTACCATAGGGGTGCTTTTAAAAACCATGTTTAAATCAATGGTGATTTTTATAATTTGTTCCCTATGGTACATTTTGGCTTACATTTGGTTTCCACCACATTCTTAGTACATAAGTCATGGTATTCATATACTCCTTGGCATACATATAGTTATGGTACCCTTCATTTCTTTTATCTGTTGTCCTTGTTTATGACTATTGTGTTTCCACCAGCCAAACGTTTCAGAGCACTGTCAATGCTATAAAAAGAAAGAAAGTGGTCTAAATGTACTTTTTCATATTTGTGCATCAACAAGATGGTAAAAAAGTCCTGCCAACTTGTGGTATCATTTAAAGGGATAGTAATGTTTCACAAAAACAGCAGCTCCAATTAATCTTCATAGTATTTGAGCCATAGAGAGTGTTTACTGTCAGAGTTATAGGTCAAAAGTAATTGAATGATAAAGTATCCCCCTCCCGCCCCTTTTACCTAGTGTAACACTGCTCACCTCAGATGTGGAATCTGGTTGCTTGACCAGACAGATAACAGCAAGGGACAATCTTCTTACTGTGAGAACAATGAAAACCCTGCCTCCTTGACATGTTTTTCAGCTTTTTCCCTTATCTTAATTGAAGATTGTCCCTCTCTGCAATATACCTTGGCACCTCCCTTCTGCTCTGAGCTGAGCAGTGTTACATCAGTAAAAGGGACGGGAGGGGGATACTTTATCATTCAATTCCTCTTGATCTACAACTCTGACAGAATTGAAATAACACTCTCCAATGCCCAAATACTATGAAGATTAATTAGAGCTGCTTTTATTATGAAACATTACTATCCCTTTAAGCCTTTGAGTGCTAGAGAAGCATAAGTTTGAAAAGAAAATTACAAACAATATACTATAAAGTGCTATTAGTTTATAGACCAAGAACAGTAGTTCTTAAATAATTACACACATCCTTATAATCACCCCCCCCATTTTAGCTTACCATGGCCAGAAAACCTTAGTACATGTTATCCTTCCACCTAAGTTCAACTGGCAACATCTAAAAGTAGCCCTGGATGTCATGTCCATGGAGGCAGACAAGACTCTTATAGGTAGGACTAGTGGGGTTTATGCTCTAGGGTGTGATAAAGAGGAGATATCTTCCCCAGTGATATCACTTCACCAATTCCCATGTCATTCTATGGAGTCTATGCACTAAGATCTCTCCCACTTGAAAAGCTGAGTGCATATGCTCCATAGAATAACATGGAAATTGGAGAAGTGATATAACTGGAGAAGTTAGCTCCATTTTATCCCATCTTTATCACGCCCTAGTGGAGCTTCCCCCCCCCCCCCCCGAACTCCAAATTTCATTTACTTGAACATAGTTTTTTCTAAACAGAAACAGGCAGAGTACATGAGATCACAGAAGATTAACATAATCAGTGGGTGGAATTTGGAATCCAAGAGTCCTGCTAGTATCACTCATGTACACATCAGGACTGGTTGAAGATGTTATCTTTTAAAGCAAGGCACAATGGCAAAATTCTTAAAAGTCCTTATGATTCTCCAGCTATAGGAAGGTGTGTGTGTTGTGGGGGGCTAACATTAGGAGGTTTTAATGTTTCTTTAACCCCTTGAGAACCAGAGGGGTGTGCAATGCATTGCAAAGTTCTGCAGCAAAGTCTATTACAGCTACCATGGGCATCAGCAGTGGCGGTGAGGGCTAGAGGGGGCGTTACCCCCTAATTTTGTTCTTGATTTTATTCTGTATAGAAAAGTAATATTTCCTGCTGGGCCCAGTCCCCCAGTTTCTCCTATACTTGTGGCTGCACTTTGGGTTTGTTTTCTGGCAAATCAAGCATTAGTTTGTTTATCTACCTCAGAGGATAACATAAAGCTTGACTGAAAAAAAGATGTCCATCCTCTGGATGGCAGTATCACTTGTCAAGGCTGATGCTGATAGAGGAGTCAGCGCTGTATACAGCAGCTGTGATGTCATATGATGTATACAAGCAAATCTCCTCTTGGTCTTTATTCCCTCTGGAAAAATTGCAGATACCCTAATATCATTCTGAGATTGTTGTGGGCTGGCTGTGGGTGAAGGGACTTACAGTCCAAAATAGCTCAAGGACCTCTGAAGGTGATGGAATTTGTAGCACAAAAACAAGGGGAAGATGGCTTCAAGTGTCTGATTTGAGTGTGTGTGTTTGTGTATTTTACCTTTGACTAGCATAAACATCTCATCTGCATCACTTAGAAAATCCAAGATGGCGTTCTCTAAATGTAATTCCACTCCCTTTTACAAGTGAATGATGCAGACATTAATATAATTAGTTAATGTATTTTAATGCAGTGGACCTATCTCAGTATTATTTGGTAAAGAGGCATATTGGATTTAGATAAATATCAAATCAGATAAACCATTGGACATGGATCTCCTAAACGTTGTAGAACATTTCCTTGTCTGGCCTTCATACAGTATGCTGTGGGATTTCAGTATGACCCCTGGCTTCTCTGCAGAATGAAGCCAGCACTTATTTTTAAGATCAACAAAGTAAATGAAAGCAACAAATGTTTTCATTTGAGCTTGACTCATTGTGATAAATTAAGATTTGAACCGGGGCATTTTATTCTTTTGCTGACAAAACATTTCTATTTTGAAGCCTAAAAGTTCAAGGTAAAGAAAGGTGAAATTCAGGAGCAAATCAAGTGCACTATGGGGGGATGCATAAAAATACCCTTGATTTAAATGGGACTTTTAAACCCATCAGTGCTAAGGGTTTTTCCAGTTTATTTCTTTGCAAGGCAATGGCATACATGGGAACTCTCCAGATCTGCCTCATAAACCCCTGTTTCCAGATTGAATAACCAGATCTCCAGGGACATTGACTAATTATCTGGCTGAATAGATTCAGCTATAACCCCACCCACTTTCCGGTTAGGGTGACCACACCTCCCGGGATGGGGTCTGTGTCCCACGTCCCGGGTCACCCCCCCACCAGGACAACAAAGAATCCCGGAATTGAGCAACATTCGCCAGTCCAGCTAGCCAATGAAATGTATTTGCTATATGGTCCTCATTGGCTGGCTGAGCCAGCCAATGAAGACCATATAGCAAATACATTTCATTGGATGGCTGGACTGGTACGTGCGAGACAGCTGGGGTGGAGCAGGTATGTTGGTGCTGTGAGGGAGTCTCGCGGTTGAGGCTCCCGCCGGCACTGGCAATCTTTCTGAGGCTGACACAGAGTAAGAGTTCCCAGTGGGAACTCTTACTCTGTGTCAGCCTCAGAAAGATGGTCAGCGCCGGAGGGAGCCTCAGCCGCGGGACTAGGGTGACCACATGTCCTGGAATGGCAGAATGGAAATGTGGTCACCCTATTTTGGTGTGTCCAGCCTGCCCTTGCCCCATTCTGCTCACTTTTCTATCCACTTCATGGCAAATGTCTCCTTCCAACCACTCACCAATGCCCACCTGATTAAGCCCCACCCATATGAAGTGAAACACATCTTTTGAACACTCCTATCCTTAGCTCTGCAGTGTTTCTCTGGGGACTTGGGTCAAGCGGTTTCCCAGTCATTGCTTTGGGGACACTTGTAGCAATCAAGCGGTTAAAATCCCATTTAAATCAACAGTAATTTTCTTCATATAATGCTTATGGTTTGCTCTAGAATTGCACCACTAGCTTATTGAATTGTACCTTAATTCAATGCTTTGCTTACTCCTCTGGCACTCAGAGGGTTAATGTTTTTAGAGCAGTAAAATCTACGAAACAATAGCTGACTGCTTTGTTTTTCTTTTTGTTTTGTTTTTTTGTTATGGGACCAATTTTGATAAGATGTAAAAATAGAACAGTGAATGGAAATATTTTTTCTCCCATAATGTCCATTGAATTGATGTTTTCCCATTTTTCCTTTTATAAACATTGTTAATGCAGGGGAGGAAACATGAATAACATAACTAATGGTTCCCCCACAATGCACTGTTTCTGAAATGTTGTTATCTGTGTCTCAAGTGAAGGCCATAATGCCTTAGTACCAACACTTCTTTTCTTAAAAGTAAAAACTGTATTACCCTATATGGTATTTTTCCTAAGAAAATAGTACATTCATTTGTACAGTACCCCAATTTTACCCAGAAAAACATCTCTGGGCTACAATATCACGAAATGCTTCTGTATAATGTAGTTTTACACATAAAAGGAAAGTGGAATTATTTCTGGAGCAATCCAGCTACCTTTAGGGAAACAGTTAAAACTCCAAGGTGGAGATTCACTAAGGTGTGCTAAAGAGGTGATAAAGTAGAGATGATCTCCAGTGATGTCACTTCTTCAAGTCCTATGTTATTCTATGGCACCAATGCACTAACATTTCTTCAGTTTTGGAGATCTTACTGCATAGGCTCTATATAATAACACAGGAACTAGGAAGTGATATCACTGGAGAAGTCATCTCTTCATCACCGCTTAGTGAATCTTCCCCCAGTTGTTGTAACTGGGATCTGAACCCAAAGCAATAGATTACAGACCTCTCTAGCATTTGAGGGATTAAAAGTCTCATTTCAGTCAATAGAAATTTGTATTTGCTCCTTACTGTGCAGGTGGTTTGCTCCACAATTCCTTCACTTTAGTCTTTATACATGTGCTAAGTGCAAGTCTTTATGGCCTCATGTATAAAGGTAATGAGGTGCAACTGTACTGTACCACAGGGGCAATAAACACATTCCCACAGATTGAGATCAGGCTTTAACCCCTTAAGTGCTGGAAAAACAATGCATCAGAGACCACTCTATCACTAAAGTGTTTAATTCCTCATTTAACCTTTTGAGTGCCACAGGGGTATCCAGCACATTGTGAAGCAAATGTGCTGGATACCGTGGTACTCAAAGGGTTAAATCAATGGGAAATTGTGGGATTTTATTTGTCGCTTATTTTCCGGGGAGGGCTGGCAACTTTTATCCAGTGGCCATCAGGTGACCCTTTTCTACAATCACTCCACTTCCATGGTGTTAATTTTATTAATTATATTAATTATGTGGAGTAAGGTTAGTACACTAATGATACCACAGTGCTTACAATTGAAATTGAGCTACACTAGTAATACCACAGAGCTTGCCATTGAATTTGAGCTACACTTTTGATACCACAGAGCTTAAAATGGAACTGGCACTGAACTAATGATACCACTGTGCTTACCATAGAAATTGAATTAAACTAGTAATACTGCAGAGCTTGCAATTCTATCATACAAACAATAAAATAGATCTAAGCAAAGCACAACAGCAGCTAGAAATTGGTCATGTATGTCACAGTATACAGTCAAATATAGCTGAGAGCTTCATACTCGACATTTTCCTCAAGGAAGGGTCACAACATTAGCAACTGGCAAGGGAGAATGAATGAAGCTGAGAAAGAGCATGGATGGAAGTAGCTGAGGGAAGATGGGTGGATGAGGATAGGTGGTTGAAGCTGATAGAGCATAGGCAGGGGAATGGAAAGGACAGAGGAAATAAAAAGAGCAAGGATAGGGGGAAGGTGGAAAAGGATTGGAGGAGAAAACTGAGAGAGTATGGGTAGATGAGGAAGGGTTGGTGAAGCTGAGAGAGAACAGGTGGGGAAATCTGAGAGCATGGGTGTTGAAGCAGAGAAGATGGATGGATGGATAAAGCTGTAGGGGAAAGTATGAGTGGATGAAGCTGAGAGGATGTACCTAAGAAGGGGTGCTGGGTGACGGGCTGTGAGAGGATGATGGGGGTGAGAGACAGGAAACAGACACATCTATTAAGGCTCAGAGGAGTGAGTATTGTCAATTGTGTCATGTGTCAAATGACTGAGCACCTCTTTCAGACTTGCTGCAGGCTGTTTTTGGGCTTAGAGCAAGCTTAAACCCTTACGAGCAAAAGGCTGTGAAAGGCATTGTGCAGCAATGCATTGTAAAACCCCCTGGTCTTTAAGGGATTAAAAAGTTGCTCTGAAGAGGCATGATAATTAAAGCAAAGTTCAGCATACACAGAGGTCCCTCACACTGTCAATGAAATACCCACCACTCTAACCAACACTCTTTTAACCCTTTGAGTGGCAGAAGTGTTTGTAACACATTGCCAAGCAATGTGTGGTGCACTCTTCTGGCATTCACAGGGCTAAGCTGTTGGCGCTACCCACACTGACTCTCCAGTTAGCCCAGATAGTGACAACAAAAGACTGCACTAAAACTACAAACACGGAGCTGAAATTATATTAAGGTGCCAATGGCTTAAAAATCTGATTGCCAGAGGATTGTCCCACACAATGCTTTGCAACTTGAACATATCATTGCCATTTGCTTATTTGTGTTATCATACTCTAGTATTCAAGGCAGGCCGCCCAGTTGCAGTGACCTGTCAAAGCAGACTAGTTACGTTTAACCCCTTGCATGCTAGAACAATCTCCAATGCATTGCTAACATTTAAGGAATTTTGCCCCATTATAAAATCAATGGTCATTTTTTAACATTTTATTTATCTCTGTGATTCGGTTGGCTTGTCCCAGAATAACTTCTTTATAGTACATCAGCCTCACAAGATTGCTGACATACCTGTCTCTGCATAGTCTCAAGTATAGTATTTGCAGTTGTCTGTATTTGCTTGCACCATTTTAAAGGGTTAGTAATGTTTGAAATAAAGTTTATTCAAGTACTTGGAGAAAGTCCTAGCTCTCAAATCTTTATGGTTTGAGAGATATTCGCCACTAAATTCCCCTTCCCCTGATGTCAGCTGTAAAGCTGACAGAAGGAGATCCGTGTCAGCCAACATGAGGAGGCTCTTCTTCAGAGCCGCAATAGTGATATTTAAAAATAACTACTTCATTGTAACGTTCTCCAAAGTGTGCTTGCAAACCAGGCACACTTTGTAGACCGTTCCAATTAAGTAATTATTTTCCAGTATCGCTGTTTTGGCTCTGCTGAAGAGCCACTGGCTGGTCCCAGGACCAGGATCTCCTGCTGTCAGCAGAGAGCTGACGTCAGGAGAAGGGGAGGGAGGAGAGAACTTTAGATGTGAATATCTCTCAAACCATAAAGGTTTGAGAGAGAGGACTTTATCCAAATGTTTTTATTTTTGTAAAATCTACCATATTGAATAAACTTTATTTTGGGCGTTACTAACCCTTTAGGTCTGCATTTAGTTTTCATATCCACACAAAAACATTTCATTTTATCAGTCTGCATTAGATTAGCCATTAGCAAGAGTTCCACCCCTGATTCTAATGTGTCCCTGTTCAGTTATATAGACTACAATAGAGTTTAAATGCAAAGAAAAAAGCAGATAAAAACTGCTGCATGAAGGACACAATCCCAAGCAATAGGCTTATCATATTTTAATGTTCAAAGCAGAGTACTGGGTCTTCTGGCCAAAATTAAAAGGTGTCCCTTTCAAGGACCTGCTACAGTCTAACAATTTTGTTGGACCCAAGTGTCAGTCTCAGGAGGCCAGGATAATTTGTGTGCTAATAGAAGCAATTTGTATAGAGCTCCCCAGTCTCTGTCTTTTGTCCTTCTCTCAAGCCTCTTGAGTTTTGTTGCCCACACACTTTGTGCCACATTTTAATGTTAAATTGGGTGTGGATTACTTACAGGAGTCAGCAGGGCAAACATATACAACACATATGCAGACTGGCACCTCAGTCTGATCCGGGAAGTGGAAGTCAGGTCAGTTGAGAGAGCAGCCAATGGGAAAAAAGGGAGGTGTGGTCATTTGTTTTCTGCCTGTTGTGCTCACTTCCTGCCTTAGAAATTGCAGAAAGTGTTTAAAATGACAATGTGGAAGACCTGCAGACACTCATGCCCTCAATTCCCTTGTGAGCCAGCTTCTTCACCTGAATATCCCTGGTCCTGTTTGTGAGACTGGCATGTATTGCTTGTACGTGGTTTGCCTGGGTTACTCATGAATTTTATAAAAGTCCAGAAGCTATCCAGCAGCTTGCTGGAGAACCTATCAGCAGAAAAACTCTATCACAACCAAGTGTCTGGTCTGACTTTTCTACCAGGCAGTCATCTGTCTAAGATAGAGTATTCCTGCTTGTAGAACCATGAGGAAGCTCTGTCCTTACTCCTAGCTAAAGCACATACAGGCAGTGCATGGCTGTCTCACACACAGGGCCCGGTCCCAGAACAACAGTACGCTTTGTATGTAGTGGCAGTCACAGATGCAGAGTGGCTGGCAGACAGTCACATTTGCAAAGTGGCTGGCAGAAGAGGCTTCTCTTTCCCAGGGCAGCAGACAGATGCACAAGTTTTGAGGCGAGGAAGTGAGCAGTAAACATGCTGGCTATGTGAATAAGGATAAAATTGCTCTTCAGCTCTGAGTTCTCTTAACTGAGACAGACATCAGTTTAGAGACCCATTTGAAGTCCAGTCTTTACTACATTCTTTCTGCCTTCAACCTGTTACGTACGTAGAATGGCCAGTTAGCCAATTAGACAGGAGTATGACATGCTAGTACCCCTCTCCCATGGAATGGCTAGCAGTGCTATGTGCGATGTACACCTAACCTGGAACTGCATCAGAACAATTACGAGATGTACTGCTAGGCTTGAATAGCGCTATCAGCCTATTGAATGCTAAAGAATTTTCCAGAGCTGTGAGATGTAATCCATTGGATGTGTTGGAGATTTCTGTAGCATTTGAGAGGTTAGAAGTTCTGCTATCATCAGTGGGAATGTTTAAACGTCCTTTATAGTGCAGATGTTTTGCCCTAGAATTGCTCCAGTCCCTCTAACTAGGCCCTTTAGAATAACGCAAGAATGGCAGAGCCTTCTCTAACTGACCCCATCCTCACATTTAGTCTTCTTATTGATAAAATAACATACAAACTTTTACCCAAACTAGCTCTATCTTTGGAAACAAATCTTGTCTAAGTCCCTGGTAAGAAAATATACTGTACAGTAGATGTTAATGCCAGTGTTCGACTACAGGGATGTAGTATATGCTATTGTGCCACAAATCCATCATTGTAAACTCACAACTGTATAAATCATTATACTACTTTCTGATATCTTAAAAGAACTAAACTGGCCTCCACCCCAGATGTTCTCTTCATCTTTCTTGCCTAGTTTATAACCATTTCTCTGTAAAACTTCTGCATTACCTGAGCGGTATCCATACTCTAGCTCCCCATACATCCTATAACCTTCACTGCACTGCCAGCCATTCATTTACAATTACACATTACATGAAGGAAGAGGGCATATCTGCCTTCTATAAAAGCTACACTAGCTACCCGAAAATTCTAATCTTTCTACTTGAAAACTATGTAAGTTTCAGTATATTCTTCCAGGTAAAACTCTCTAGATAATCAAAATAAAATTGGAGAGTGTCCTGAATGCTTGAGAAAGCTAGGTCAGGATGTAACACATTTCAGCTGCTTCTAGTTGAGAAAGGCTTATGAAAAACAGGTTGGAGAGGAATGCCATGACTTCATTACTGTTGTCTACTGTATATCCCAAGAAGCATTTTAATATTTCAGACAGGTCTCCTACAGTACACAGTGAAGTTTGAAGTAAAAAGGTCATTAAATATTATATGTTTTTCTAAAAGAATAAAGCTGCTATTTCCTGTGTTGCAAAACCTCTCTCACATGGCTCACATTGCTCTTCAATAATTATGTTTGTCTGGAAAATATAAATCCTTACATACTGTGATACCTGGAACTCTCTGGTATATACAGTATTGCTACAGTACAGCACTGCAGCCAGTTCTCTTACCAGCAGAGAATGTAGGTTGCCCCACCCACTCCACAACCCATTCTCCCCACTTCCTGTCTCATTTGACCCACTTTCAAGCCAATCCCAAATGATGCCTACTTATGTTCTATCTTTTTTAAACTGAACTTTATTAAATGAATAAATAAAACCATATACACCTTCTGGTCATAAAGGGGTTAAAGTAGAACTAACGCCTTATAATAATGTTGTTTATTTTTGAAGAACTTTCTATTTAAAACAATAGTTTAGGAGATATTTACCTTCATTTATTTGTCATCATATGCAAATTAGACATTCCTCCAAATACTAACATTCTATACTTCTTTATCTCTTACCTTCTTCTCCCTAATGGCCAGTACTAACTCACTGGATGGATGGATGCTTCCACTGAGGTGAGAAAGTGGACAGGGTCGGAATTACAGCCCAGGCTTCCCTAGGCAAGGTACTCGAGGAACCCTTTGCTATACATGCCCACACCCCCACTATTCACATGACCCCAAACCAGTCTCATCCACTGTTTTCTGATACACTAAATACCCTTGGCCTATAACAAGCAAGGGAAAAAAGCTGCAATGGAGATCTCTCTAGCATCCAAGGGGTTAAATAATAACCTGTATAGAAACTGGTGTGGGGACATTTAGATTGTTACTGCCACACCCACAATTTAGAATGTAGGAGCAGCCAGCACAACTGAGGCACCCCTCAAAATGTGAGCTCTAAGAAGTTGCTTACTCTGTCTGATGGGTAATCCGGTACTGCATGTGGACAGGTGACAGTTCAAATTTAAGACTATAGAAATAACCACAAAATGCACACCAGAAAATAATGTTTAATTTGGAAAAGTATTTTATACTGTAGAATATAAATAGAAGTTGAAGGAAAAAATGAATAATACCATCAATATATGCAATAAAAACTGCACCACAACTGAAGTGTACAGTAAAAGAAAAATAAATAAAATACATACCCTATATTAGGCAATGCACAGAAAATGCAAGGCAGATATTCTGTATCTCAGGGAAAGGCCCCAACATTTTGCAAAATTAATACTTACTAAGAGGTCTTAAGAGTTGTAGGTATGGCTGTTGGGCTAACACTTGCCACATAGTTAGGGTGGATGGTGGCATGGCTCTCAGTCAAGTAGTGTTAATAAAGTTTGGGTATTATATGGTTAAAGTCAAGTAATGACTATGTATTAGCAAGCACTAGGGGGGTTTAAGTTTACAGGTTATGTATTTAGTTATCAATTGAGAATACATTTAATATATTTTCTTAAGTATTGTTTTATCTTGGTAATAAATGCTGTGGCCTTTTCAACCCATCCAAGGTGTCTGTGTTTGTGTGTTTAAAGGGGGGGTAAAATTGGGAAAGAGGTGGATGACTTGACAATGCCCTGTCATGTACTTAATGGTGTCCTCCACTGATGTCTGACATCATCTTCATCAGGTCTCTTTTGTGTTTAGAAAGCTAATAAAATGCTCGGACTTAAAGAGGCTGTCATGTAAAATCTGCTGATGTGGATGCTTCCTTTGGATAAGCAAAGCCTTTGTTATTCACCCCCAGGAAGTGAGACAAGACCTCCTCTGGTGGTTGGACAGTTCCAGCCTGGAGAAGGGGAAAGCCGCTGTTGTCCGGTACTAGTCCTTGGTGACAATGGATGCCAGCCTTTATGGCTGGGTAGCTGTCCTGGGTCACCTGGGGGTTCAGGGTCTATGGACTGAGGAGGAGACCCTCCAGCCCATCAACATCCTGGAGCTCAGGGCGATTCTTCATGCTTTGTCATACTGGTCCTCTCCACTGATGGGCTGTCCAGTCCGCATCCAGTCAGACAACGCCACAGCCGTGGCTTACATCAACAAACAAGGAGGCACAAGAAGAGCTTGTTCCTGCCATCTCCGCTGTGCACATACCTGGCATACAGAACATTCTGGCAGTCTACGTCAGTCGCCAGTCTGTGGACCCCGGGGAGTGGGAGCTCCATCCAGATGTCTTCGAACTGTTGGTGCACAAACAGGGGTGCCCCTGGGTAAAACTGGTGGGTACCAGGGACAGCAGGAAGTTTATGATGTTTTGTTCTCGCTGGGGGAATCCTCTGGCATTCGCAGTAGACTCCTTGTCCATTACTTGGAGCTTTCATCTAGCCTACATTTTCCTCCCCTTCCTCTCATACCCAGGGTGTTGTGGTAAATTTGTGGTCTCCCTTTCCTAGCGTTACACAAGGATAAGGCTGTTATCCGTACCAACCAGGAATTTCTTCCTTAGGTTGTCTCTGAGTTCCACATCAATCAGGAGATTGTTGTGCCTTCCTTTCGTCCAAACCCTAAATCTGGCAAGGAGAGGGATCTCCACTTGTTAGATGTGGTACACTGCCTTAAGTTCTGTGTGCATCATACTGAGTCTTTCCATAAGACTGATGCTTTATTTGTTATCCCTGAGGGTCACAGGGCTGGTTTGGCTGCGTCCAAGGTGAATATTGTATCCTGGATTAAGTCTACCATCCGCAAGGCTTATGAACTCAGAGGGAAACCTGTTCCCTTCTGTGTTACAGCACACTCCACCAGGTCTGTTGTGGTTCTCCTGGGCCTACAAGAATCAGGCTACTGCTGATCAGCTGTGCAAGGCAGCTACTTGGTCTTCTGTGCACACCTTTGCCAAACACTACTGTGTGGATGTTCTGGTTTCGACTGAAGCCAGCTTTGGCATGAAAGTCCTGGAGGCAGTTTTGCCTGTCTAGGACTTTATCATTCTTGTGCCTTATAGCTCTTTAACTGTTTGAGCCCTGTTGGCTCTTGTTCTTGTGTGCTGTGTTATGTTTTTCGTTGTCCATTGACACTTTGTTAGTTTGCACTGTTCCGTGTCCTGGATAGTCCATGGGAACTCTGGTGTCATGGGGACCGGCACTTGGTCCTTTCCTTCTTCTTTTTCCCATCTTGGGAGCTCAGTGCTGGTACGTCCCCATGGTACCTGTGAGTTATATTGGGCGACAGAGAAAAGAGGATTTTAGTCTTACCTATGAAATCCTTTTCTCTTAGTCCATATAACTCACAGGTCTCCCACCCAGTGAAAGGGACCATGCTGGGTCTCCTGTGGCTGGACGTGGGAGTCCTCTTGGGTTCATTGCTCACAGGAGTTTTCCTCTCTTCCATCTTGCTATCCTAGTTGTAGGCTTTTCACAAGTCCATCTAGCTGAGTATTGGCTAGGTAGCATGATATGGAGGAGGGGGAGGCTAAACCCCAGCACTTCTATAGAATTGTTCCAGCCCATTGGGAGGAGCTGTGAGTTAGATGGTCTAAGAGAAAAAGATTTAAAAGGTAAGAATAAAATCCACTTTTTACTTGGTAGAAGAACTATTATATATATATATATATATATATATATATATATATATAATTGCATAATGGACTTTAAGTGGAAAAGTAATTTTAAGATGTTTAAATAGTTTTAAAGAGAATTAAAAAGTGCCTGTACATTGTGCTAACCATTTCTTGGAATATAAAATATTTTGGAGAAATTAACCTTTATATGTTGGAGGTATAGTTTGGCACTTTATGTTACTTCTTGAAATACCACCAAATCATAACAAAGTAACATAGTTGATTAGGTTAAAAAAAACATGTATCAATTAAGTTTAGCCCATGCCATATCTTGGTCCAGAGGAAGGGAAAAAATGCATTGAAGCCACTTTCAATTAAGCCCCAAGTAGACAAAATTCCTCTGTCATAATTCTTAATATTCACATCTCAATACTGTTTTTTGCTAGATAGGTATTCATTACGTTTTTGGAAAGCAGTTAAATGCAAGCACAGACAAATAATTCCATAACTTTAGTGTCCTTACTATAAAAAAATCACTGCCTTTGTTTTCATCAAACGCTGCTTTCCTCTAGACTTAATGGATGACATCTTGTTCATTGTTCAGCTCTTTGAGTAAATAGTTAATTGGAGAGATCTTTGTATTGACTTCAAAATATTTGTAAATGTAATCACATGTCTCTCTAATGTAAACAAACCAGTTTGGCTAGACTCTCCTTATAACTCATATCCTCCAATCCCTTTATCAGATTTTCTGCACATAAAGGTTAAATTCTCAAGAACTGCTTATTTTACAGAAATATGGATAGCACAATATATAGGCAGAGTTTAATTTTCTCTACATCTAACTGAAATTATCTTAAGGGGTCAGATCTACTTCTCCAACACATTGCAAAGCATGATGGGAGGGGTAGTCCAACAACAGCTGTAGCAGAGGAAGGGAACCTTTGGTATTCCAACTGTTGAGGACCAGCCGTTGGCTGTTTGGGAATGATAGGAGTTGTAGCTCCCAACAGCTAGAGTGCTAAAGTTTCCCCACCCCTGAGCGAAATGGCCACATGTTACCATCCCCTGCCTTACTCTTCTGAGAATGCTTTGGAATGCACTTTCCCCACTACAGAGGATCATTACTTGATGCATCCCAGCCACACAGTTTGCTTAAAATAGCCCAGCTACAGTGACAGACTGGGATGGTATCATACCCCACACTCTAAGGCTTTAAAGCAGAACTTTCATATTGTATAGTGGCCCTCTAATAATTAAACATATGGCAACTAGCTTCATAATAGTTATATTAGATCTCAAGAGTACCTGATTCTAAAGTAATCCTTAATCGTCGGAGACCGGAAGCCAGGTATCAGCTCAGACATCTTGACTGCGTGCCTGCACTATCAGTCCTGGGCCTAGATGCACTAAAGGTCGATGTGGTGCCGATATGATATTGTCTGTGTGTTTGAATCACGCCAACAATTTGATCTGCACACACATCGACATATTCACAAAAATTGTCAGATGGAAAAGGAAGGTTGGAGGAGGTCCCTATTAGCATACAGGATTTTGAAGTGCTGTCGGTGTGGAAGGGATCTCCTCCCCTCACACATCACCAACACTACAACAATTCTGTACAGCGTTCTCTGTGCTTCTCTACCTAGCCAGTAGGGGAACACAAAGAAGGCTTTCAGCACCATGGACAGCACTGAATGCCATAGGGATGTGCATTGCTCACCCCTGTGACATTCAAAGGGTTACAACAAACAAAACTAGTACACCAAGTACTACACAATGTCGCCCCCCTTCGAATCCCCCCCCTTTAGTATGTTGACATATATTGCATATATTCGACATACTGATTCCATCCGACATTCACCTAATTGGCTGACATGTAGTAGTCGAATCTGTCTTTTATTTGACACTTAACCCTTTGAGTACCAGTGAGGTAGGAAAGCATTGCTTAGCATGTGTTTCCTACCCCTCTGGTACCCAAAGGTTATAGAGGCAATATATGGACTACTTACCTTGCCTGTAATGTGTGTGTGTGTGTGTGTTATAGATTTATTTTTTATTAAACAACTGTTTAACATTAATTATATACACATTAAACTTCAAGGGGATGTCATGACCCCTCATGACACCCCCCCTAACATGTGGCCGACAATTGCCTTTGTGACACATAGCTTATATGCTCTTTTATGCGGTTATTAAACAATCATACCTAAAATGGGGGCAGCAGGACCCCTCCTGATAGCCCCACTACCATGGATCAGCTATCCAAAAGGATAGCTGACCCATGGGGTGACCTTAAAGCCATTTACAGTATTCTTGATGCTGTGGGCTTTACAGCCGCCCGCAGACCAAGAAATGAATGAATGAACCCGTCAGTGGGTTCATGTCAGGTAAAGGAAGCACTGTGGTCCCATCATTAAATCAGTCACCCGGGTCAAACCGGGTGACTGATTAAGTGATCAGAGCGCAGGGCTGCGCTTATTGTTAATGGGCAATGTCGGACTCATGTAAGGTGGGTGTCATGAGGAGTCATGACACCCCCTTGAGGTCTAATGTTTTAATTATTACAGTGAAACACATTTTTAATTACAAATAAAGTGTCAACACAAACAGGCAAGGTATGCAATGGCATACCTTGCATATTAACCCATAATGCCTAATAAGCTCCTGTCTAAAACTGAACTACTACAAAGCTAAGAAAATGAAATTCATTAGAAATAAATTGTATGAAACAAAAAATATCGTAAAAATAATCAAAATGTAAGGGAAAGTGTAAATATCACCAAAAGAAAACAAACTGCATAATGAACAAATCGGTACCTGTGTTCATTATGCGGATTGTTTTCTTTTGGTGATGATTACACTTTCCCTTGCATTCTGTTAATTTTTAAGATATTTTTCGTTACATACAATTTATTTTTAACAAATTTAATTTTCTTAGCTTTGTAATAATTCAGTTTCAATTTTATTCAATTTTAAGGGTGTCTAATTGTGTGATGTGTGAGTCCAATTGCTTCCACATTGCCAGCACTTGGACAACCCTTCACTACAAATGATTGAGGGTTTTACTCCATAGGAAGGTACAGGGAGATCCCAACTTCTCCATCCTGAGTTAGGTGAAGTTGAGGCTGCTGTCGGAGTTTACTGAATGAGTCAAATTGTCACATTAACATGTCAACACCCCCCTTTGCATACAAATGTGTCACATTATCCTTCATTTCCGTATGGAGCAATTGTCGATGTGAAGAGTAAATATTTGTAAACATGGTGAAGGCATGTTGGATTGATGTCGATGTGGGTATGTTTTTGTCGGAGTTCTGGTGAAGTGATGTCGTAGACACTTTGTGAATACTGAGGAAGTGCCTACAACACTGCTCCAACAGAACATCGACATTTGTAGCACTCTTCAACCTTTAGTGCATCTAGGCCCTGGTCTCCTTTAGGAGGCATTGCATGTTACCTTAAGGTAACCGGAAGGGACTGATGGCATATGCGCGCAGACAGCACTAACCTGGCCGTCAGTCTCCGAAGAAAAGGATTACTTTATAATCAGGAACTTTTGAGATCTAATATAACTATTATGAAGCTAGTCACCATATGCTTAATTATTGGAGGATGACTTTATACAATAGGAAACATCCGCTTTAATAGTGCATTTGCCCTTTCCACTGCTCATCTGCAAATTATGTAGATGATGCAAATGGACATTGTTAATGTTCCACAAGGTGTTATATGTGTAATAATATTTTATTATTCCAAAAGTGTGCCTTGTGCAATTTTGGAGCAAACTAACTGCACCACAGGGGAGAAATACCAATCTGTCTATTTAAGTGGATATTTAGCTCCCCTGAATGCTAGAGAGGTTTCGCGTACCATGTGTTGGTGACCTATATGGCATTAAAGGGATATAAAGCCACAATTACTTGGTTACTTTTTATATGTGCGCTGCAATGCATTGGATACCTTTTTGACACGCAAAAGGATTTAAAGGGCTCTTAACCCCTTGAATGTTAGAGATTTCCAGTGCATTGGGAAGACATGGGCTGAAGATCTTAAACATTCACAGGGTTAATGTCCTTGTTTAAAGGGATAGTAATATCTGTTATAAATTAGTTTGCTGAGTCTTGTTTATATTAATACTAACACATTGTGCTATGTGTATGAGCTTACTTGTTTGTAGTTCAAACGTTATGAAGTGGAGAAACCTCCCACCCCTTCTGGCTACGTCACTCTGCAGCGTTCTCTGGTCCAGGCGGATGCAGCGAGGGACAAACTGCAGTATGTAAGGGGAAATCCTGTCCTCCTCCGTCAAGGGGAGCAGGATTATCCTTATACTTACTGAAATTTGCCTCTCTGTGCATCTGTCTGGTCCCACGACCAGATCAGACATTCGATGGAAGGCGTCCAGAAGGGGCAGGGGGATCTTTCTTCACTTCATAACTTTTGAACTAAAAACAAGTAAGCTCATACACATAGCACAATGTGTTAGTATTAATATAAAGAAGACTCAGAGAAATATTTTATAACAGATATTACTATACCTTTAAAGGGATAGTAATAGTTGCAAAATACTAATGCCCATATTGTAGCTTTGTTAAAAAGAAACATATTGCCTCCAGTGTCATATCTCAGACCCTTATGGTTTGATAGATGATAACGCTCAAAGTCCCCCCCTCCCTCCCCCTTCCCCGACTGAACACTGACTGAAGGGGAAGCTGTCGTACGACAGTCTTATGTGCATCAGGCGGCTCTGCAGCTGAGCCGAGATCGCATTTATAAAAAAATAATTATTTCACTGAAACGGTCTTCTACGTATACTTGGTTTGCAAGCACAAGTGAAAGATTTCTTTTTTATAAACGCGATCTCGGCTCAGCTGCAGAGCCGCCTGATGCACATAAGACTGTCGTACGACAGCTTCCCGTGCAGTCAGTGTTCAGCGTTCAGTCAGGGAAGGGGAGGGAAGGTGGGAACTTTGAGCGCTATCATCTCTCAAACCATAAGGGTTTGAGAGATGACACTGGGGGCAATAAGTTTCTTTTTAACAAAGCTACAATATGGGGATTAGTAATTTACAAGTATTACTATCCCTTTAAAGAAAGAATTTTACTTGTCTACTGTGGTTCAGTTGCTTTTTCACCAGAATTACTCCAGTTCTTTTAGTAGATTAGCCTAAACATCTCTTAGTTATAATATTATCAGTTCTTTGCAGGGTATGAAAAACAAGGCTCAGAACAGTAGAACCCAGGAGAGTTGTGTCAAGCTAAGGACTCTTATGGAGCTCATTAACAATGACAAATGAAGTGCGTGGATCATCACGCAATTCCATCCTTAGACGATGGATGATGATCCTGACATGTCATGTATTAATGATCACAGTGTGCCTAAGGATGTGCTGTAATCATTGTGGGAAGGCTGTAACTGACTGCTCCAGAACCAGAGCAGTAAGTTCCATCTGTTCCCTGGCGATTCGGCACATGTAATCGCTGCAGCAGAGATCACATATACCAGTGGAGCCACATGACAAAGGAACATATCCAAATGTTGCATTTGTCAGTGTTCTCCACCTCTCTCCTCCTCACTGTGATTGTGAAGCAGAGAACACAGCTCCCAGTGCTTCATTTGGCCAGAGATGGGGCACTGGTGTTGTGCTTGGAGCAGAACTGGCTAGAGAGCATAAAAAAATGAGTCCATGACATATTGACCTTTCTTTGTGTAACTAAATAAATCATTTAGAGCAAGACAAAATAGTTTATTTTATTTACACAGACTAATTTATAACTTATTTATAAATAAATAGTGAAGTTTCAACAAATTTATGTGAGTTTTATTGCTGTGGAGCAATATGATTACTTTATATACACACCACACAATCTGATCCTAATCCAAACCTTATCTTTTCTCATTATTGTAAGACTCATTGTCCTTACCAACATTTTAGTGGACATATCTCACTGATTCCTGCACTAGCATAATAAATATTCAGCTGGGCCTCCTCAAAAGACTTCAGGAGCCCACATAATTTGCACATTAGCTGTCATTGTGGCAAAGAAGCCCCCTCCAAAGCCTTTAAGTTAAGAATTTTTTGTTCATTAATTGCCGCGTTCTGCTCATACAAATACGCTAGCATGTGTAATGTGGAATTCCATCTGAAATCCATTTTAAGCTGGTGATGGGGTTGGTTGTTAGACATGTGCGAATTCATTCGGAGACATTCGGATTTCGTCGAAAATGGGGTCATTCGGAGACATTCGGCCAATCCGAAACTCAAGGGTCATTCGGAAAAAATGATCTGACTCCGAACAGCCCAGGTCCGAAATTCATCGAAACTTTCTGAAGTTTCAGCAATCGACACATTTCCAAAAGTTTTGGCTACTTTTGACCAGGACTTTTTTGTACTTCCTGTGCGCGCTCAATTACTTTCCCTCCATAATTTTCCCTCCATGTCTCTAGTCCAATTCCATTCTCCGTTTCATGCACTACTTCCCTCTTTTGTCTGTATTCGAATAGCCTTCTTCGTTTCATGATGGGGGTTGGACTAATGACACAGTCACACAGACAGACAGCCTGCATTTCCTCATTGGGTTGTTGGAGCTCAGAGAGAGAAGAAATTAGAGAGTGTACAGTTGTTGTGTAGGCAGGCAGGTAGCATTAGGCTAGGCATAGGTAGGCAGCCAGCATTAGTTGCAGTTATTGCCACTGCAAGAGCAAGTAATATTTGTTCCTGTGCAAAATATAAAAAAATATTAGGTATTTGTTCGAATACAGAGCCGGCCCTTACATGGGTCCCAGTGGGTCCATGGACCCAGGCGGCACTTTGACAGGGGCGGCAATTTGCCGTCCCATAGCATGTTTATTTTGTGCTCTTCCGCCATTTCTGTGTTGCAGGGTGTCCCATCAGTGTGACTGTCAGCAGCCGGGCAGCCCTATGCTTACTCAGTGGCGATGCCTGCTGGCTGCTTCAGTGACGTGAATTATGTGATAGTGAAACATTATGCCTATTTTGTATTGTTTATCGCCCACCTAAAGTCAAGACTTGAGTAAATAGGTCTACCGTCCCAGATTTGCTAGAGAGGTTTTACAAATACAAGAGGGCGCCCCCTGTACAAAATGAGTCTAAACATTTGGGATCCCTAGTATGAGTGCACAACAGTGCATGATGTGTCCTGAACAGGATTGCTGTGAGGTGTCTCCACCCAGAAGGTGCTGGCCGGGCTGAGCTTCAACATTGCGACAAGTGACCAGCTAAGAGCACCGTGCCGTGCAGCCATAGCATCACCCCCTCCTACTCTCCGGGTCCCGCTGACTGGCAATAACAGGTGAGTCACTAAGAGATCTGAAGCCTTTCTGGAAGTTCTTTCACTTGGAAAGGGGCTAGGTATTACTTGGGGGAGTTGCCTCGTGTGTAAATAATTTCTAGGTGGGAGATGAATGTGCATCACTTATGTGTTTCCTAACAGTAGATAGAATACAACTCCCATCATCCCCTGATTATGACGTTGGGAAATGCCCAGCAATTACCGTAGAGCCCTGTATTGTACACTAACGGAAAACGGTGATATTGCTATACTAAGACAATGCTGTGTACCCCTCTTCAGTATAGATGTCAAGCATTTTTTTTTATTTCTCTCCTGTGTTGCAGTTTGTTCACAACAGAATGTCTCAATTTTTCTTTTTAACACATTACATCTATCACATTACAATCATTGATGTTTATTCCTGGTGTAGTATGAAACTCTACAATGTATATACACATAGAGTTATCTGATATGAGGGGAAATCAGGATAGGAAAACGAGAGAGAGGAATTTGGGTACTAAAGAGGGACAGTAGGGTAGGAGGCTGGTACCAGAAAATGAAACCTTAATCTTTACCCATGTACTAACATAGAATGTGACATGTAGTTTGTCCATGTTCGAGTCGACCACTTATGTTGAGTAGGATGTGACAGCATGGGTTTTCGATGTCGAGCATATGCTAAATTGAATGACAGGCATGAGGTTTCGATGTTCGAACATATGCTATATTGAAGGACAGGCATGGGCTTTCGATGTTCGAACATGCTAAATTGAATGACAGGCATGGGTTTTCGATGTTCGACGTTTGCATTGTGACTGGCATCCCATGCTAGAGTAGAGGTGACATGCACAGACTTTCAATGTACGACAATGTCCGTTTTTGGGATGGATCTTTTTCTAAATGCACACCCTGTCTGCAAAGAATGATAGCAGCGTGCACGGAGGCGCACTGCTATAATTTAACCCATGTTAAATTTGGCCGAATAATTCGGAATGGATCAGAATTTCGGCCGAATCGAATAGACCCGGTTCGAAATTAGGATCATCCGAATTAGAAAAAAAAAAATTTGTCCGAATTCGAATTTTAACGAAAATTTTGCCCGTGCACAAGTCTATTGGTTGTTATGTTTTTGTATGGGATGTAATGCATTGTGAGTTTTGAGGACCAACTATAATTTACACAGATTTTGCCGGCGTTATTTAGCATTTCTTTGAGGTTTCAGTTTCTGAGAGGAATCAAGTAACAAGTAGAGTTAGGCTATGGTTGAAGCAGGGTACATTCATTATTATTATTATTATTGTTATTAAAGGAATAGTTGTCTATGATTTCTATGATTTATTATTAAAAAATGCCTTTTGGACACTAGGTAGTGCTTTTGCTAACAGTTTGATTAAAAAAACATGATCTGTGTGTAATACCGTTTGAATGAATCATCTCTCAGAACCTGCATGACTTAGAACTTTAATATATATATATATATATATATATATAAATTCATAATGGACTTAGGGGTACAGAAAGCATTGCTTTGCTCTGGAACTCAAAGGGTTAAGTAGACAAGTAATATTAAGATAAGTTTAAATAGTTTTAAAGAAAGTTAAAAAGTGCCTGTACATTGTGCTAGCCATTTCTTTATAATATAAAATATTTTGGAGAAATTAATCTTTATTTGTTGGAGGTATAGTATGGCACTTTATGCTAATTTTTTTCTGTACTGGGCCATTATTACCACTACTGTACTTTGCATAATCTAGACAGAGAGGTAAGTTTGGCTTAATACAGAACTACTTAGCATATTGTTCACGAAATTAGCATGAGGTGCCACCAAAATATAACATACTAACATAGTTGATGAAGTTTAAAAAGACATGTATCCATCAAGTTCAGCCCATGCCCCCTGTTTATCCAGAGGAAGGCAAAAAAAACCCAAACATTTAACCCATTTCCAATTAAGCCACAAATGGGCAAAATTCCTTCCTCACTCGATATGGCAGTTAGATATTTCACTGAATAAGCATCCTATCTGCTTTGAAGACATCAGTCATAATTCTCAGTATTCACCTCTGAATATTGTTCTTTGCTATATCCATTACTTTTTTGAAAGCAGTTAAGCACAGCATCCAGAGGCAAAGAATTCCATAATTTTAGTGTCCTTACTATAAAAAAAACCCTGCCTTTGTTTTCATCAAACGCTGCTTTCCTATAGACTTAATGGATGACATCTTGTTCTTTGTTCAGCTCTGTGAGCAAATAGTTAATTGGAGAGATCTTTGTATTGGCCTCAAAATATTTGTAAATGTAATCACATGTCTCTCTAATGTAAACAAACCCAGTTTGGCAAGACTCTCTTTATAACTCATATCCTCCAATCCCTTTATCAGATTTTCTGAATATAAAGGTTACATTCTCAAGAACTGCTTATTTTACAGAAATAAGGATAACACAACATATAGGCAGAGTTTATTTTTCTCTACATCAAACTGAAGTTATCTTAAGGGGTCAAGTCTACTTCTGCAACACATTGCAAAGCATGATGGGAGGGGTAGTCCAACAACAGCTGTAGCAGAGGAAGGAAACCTTTGGAATTCCAGCCAACGTCTGTTTAGGGATGATAGGAATTGTAGCTCCCAAAAGGTCCCGGCCTCTGAGCTAGATGGCCACATGTTACCATTCCCTGCCTTACTCTATGAGAACGCATTGGAATGCACATTCCCCACTGCAGAGGATCACTACTTGATGAATCCCAGCCATACAGTGTACTTAATATAACCCAGCTACAGTGACAGACTGGGATGCTATCATTCTCCACACTGTAAGGCTTTACTAGTGTATTTACCCTTTCTACTGCTCATCTACAAATTATGTAGATGATGCAAATGGAAACAGACATGGTTTATGTTCCACAAGGTGTTATATGTGGAATAATATTTTGATATTCCAGCATCCCACAATGGTGATAAAACTACCAGCCAGTGCCATTGCCACTGCACTCTAATATGTGATCTGGCCTTATGCCTATTGTAAATGAGAGAACCAGGCAGATGTACTAAGAACTAGCGTGATTCTACAACAAATCAACTGCACTGTAGTGCACAGATATAGTTCTCAACATTCCTATTGATTTAACCCTCTGAGTGAGAAAGACGTATCCAATGTATTGCGTTGGATACCTCTTTGACACTCAAAAAGATTTAAAGGGCTCTTATCTCCTTAGAGATCTCCGGTGCATTGGGAAGCCATGGGTTGAAGATTTTTAACATTCAGTGAGTTAATATCCTTGTTTAAAGCAAGGATTTGTACTTGTCTACTATGGTTCAGTTGTTTTTTCACCAGAATTACCCCAGTTCTTTTATTATATTAGCCTAAACATCTCTTAGTTATTATATTATCAGTTCTTTGTAGGGCATGAACAACAAGGGTCGCAACAGCATTGGCTTTTAAAACCAGGAGAGTTGGGTCAGGTTAAGTACTCTTATGGAGCTCATTAAAGGGATAGTAATACTTAATTTTAACTTTATTTTATTTTGTAGGCATTAAAAAAACATGAAGAATGATATAAGTCTTACCTCTGAAACCTTTATGGTTTAAGAGATATTCACAAACAAAGTATCCCCCCCCTGTTCAACCAGATCAGAAGGGAGATGCCCAGGTAGACTGCAGAGAGGGACAATGTTCAATTAAGATAAAGGAAAAAGCTGAAAAACTTGTCAAGGGGGGAAGGGCTTTCATTGTTTTCATACAAAGAAAATTGTCCCCTTCTGTTATCTGTCCTGTCATACAACCAGACTCACATCTGAGAAGAGATGGCTTACACTAAGTAAAAGGGGCGGGGAGGGGAACTTTGCTTGTGAATATCTCATAAACCATAAAGGTTTGAGAGATAAGACTTATATCATTCTTCATGTTTTTTTAATGCCTACAAAATAAAATAAAGTTAAAACGAAGTATTACTATCCCTTTAACAATGAGGAATGAAGTTCCAGGACCATCACGCAATTCCATCCTTAGAGGATGGATAAAGATCCTGACATGTCATGTATTAATGATCACAGTGTGCCTCAGGACATGCTGTAATCATTGTGGGAAGGTTGTAACTGACTGCTCCAGAAGTAGAGCAGTAAGTTCCATCTGTTCCCTGGCGACTCGGAACGTATAATCGCTGCAGCAGTGATCACATGTACCAGTGGAGCCACATGACAAAGGAATGTATGTAAACATTTCCTTTGTCACTGTTCTCCGCCTCTCTCCTCCTCATTGTGATTGTGAGGCAGAGAACACAGTTCCCGGGTTGTCAAAAGACCAAATATGGGGCACTGGTGTTGTGCTGGGAGCAGGACTGGCTGGAGAGCATAAAAAAATAATAGTCCATGACATATTCACCCTTCTTTTACATGATTTATTGCAAGACAAAGTTTTTTCTTTTATTTACACAGACTAATTTATAACTTATCTATAAATATATATAGTGAAGTTTAAACAACGATTTATGTGAGTTTTATTTCTGTGGAGCAATTCAATACCCTTATATACAGACCACACAGTCAGATCTCCTAAAAGAGATACACCAGGGTGGGAAAGAGGGCCATAGGCATTTTATCTCAGCAAAACAATACCCCCCATAAAAAAGGAAGGTTAGAATTAACATTTATACCTTTTCTTCAGTCCCTGTACTATTTGAGCACAAATCATCACAGGAAACCTATAAAAACTTTGGGTTTTTTTTTTTTGTTTGTTTTTTTTTATTATTATATGATGGCTTATACATATAAATATGGCATCAAAAGAAAGCCTTACTTCCCCTTAAAGCGGTATATAATTTGTTTGGGTGTACTAAAGGAATCTGAGGGAAAATATGGTTGAACAAAGACTAAAAAGGCCACAATTTCTCTTGTCCTCTAGTGTAAAAAAAAGCCCTTGTCATCAAGGGGTTAAAGGGGATATTAATCCTGAGAATAAGTGGCTCTTAATTTGTTTAACCCTTTGAGTGCTGGAGGGGTATCCAACGCATTGCTTGATATCCCTCTGGCACTTGAAGGGTTAACAGAAACTCGAAAGGTTAACAGAAGGACTTACCTAGGTAGATGTCTTTCAAACAGCAGTCAGTTACATCTATACATTATCTCTTGTAGTCTAGTGCCTTTTCTGTTTATAATCTGATAACAACTTGTGTACCTTATGAGCCATTCCGATTTATTGAAATCTGTTGTTTGGTGTCAGGAGGTTTGGCCTAGAGGCAGGCTTCAATAGAGGTTTTTATCTACATTAACAGATATACCATTGGGGAGAAATCAAAGCTGTCATTGATTTAAATGGTGACTTCAACACCTTGAATTCTAGAGAGGTCTCCAACGTATTGCTTTTCAGTGCATTAGAGACCTCACTAGGATATAAAAGTCCCATTTAAATCAATATTGACATGAGCAATTTGTATTTGTCCCCATGGTATGGTTGGTTAGATAGTAAGAATTTGTTCATGATAAGTTATATGCGTGGAAATACTCAAGCACATCTAGCGAATGCATACTTTTTCATCAACTGACCAAAATTGTATATGTCAAACAAATTCTGACATACACATATGCTGCATTTTTTGTGACTTATCCATGTACGCAATTATTGATAACTGAGCAACCTACTCTGGTTGCATTGCTTTATGTGCAAGGCTAACATACAGACAGACATATAACTTCGGACTAGATTCACTAAAGTCTGAAGAGGGCTGAAAATGTTGATGTCCTGTAAGAGCAGTGTCGAAGGCACATCAATAGCATTCACTAAAGTGTCTAAGACATCACATGACCATCATGCGACAAAATATGCCCACATCGACATCCATCCGACAGGTTTACGAATTTTCATTAATCACATCGACAATGGCCTAGTTCCATATGGAAATGAAGCATAATGACTCATTTACATCAGGAAGTGCTGAATAATGAAACAATTTTGTATGTATTAATATGTTAATGTGGCACTTTGATGCATTCACTAAACTCCGATAGCAGCCTCTGTTGTCAGAGTTCACAGTCTCAACATCACCTACCTGAGGTTGGCGAAGTTGGGATCTCCCTGTACTTTTCTATGCAGTAAAAGCTCTCAATCAATCGCAAGCAGGGAGGGTTATGAACTGTTGTCAATGCAGAAGGGATTTCCTCCCTTCAGACATCACCAACACTAAAACAATTCTGAAGTTGAAGAGCATTCTCTCTGCTTCCCTACTTGGACAGTAGGGGAGTGAACAGAATGCTTCTATCACCATGGACAGCATCACTCCCTTATACCTTTGAGTGCCATAGGGATATGCCTTGCTCACCCTGTGGCACTCTAAGGGTTCAAAAAAAGAAAAAAGTACACCAAGCACTACACAATTATCCCCTTAGCTATGTATCATATATGATAGATGTTGTGAACTCCCAGGGGAACAAGACTGGGGGTCAGACAGCATCTATGCAGATTTGTGGCTACCACTTGCCCCCCAGCCTTGTTCCCATGCCCAGTGGTAGCCATAGAACCCCATATACACTGCTTGGCCCCCTCACTTGTTCCCTTGACCACTGGTAGCCACAGACTCCCATGTACACTGTCTGTCCCTCTCTAGCCTTTTCCCCTTGCCCAATGTTATCCACAAATCCCCTTGTGCAATGCCTGGGCAAAGGAAGAAGGCTGGGGGTGTCAGGCAGTCTATGTGGGGCTACCACACAATGGTGATGTTCCCCATGTACCTCTCTGATACTCAAAGGGTGAATAGACAAGGTATGCGACTGCATACCCTTGCCTTTATTTGTGTAAAAAAATGTATAGTTTTTAAAAATATATATCAGACCTTGCGGGGGCATCGGGACCCCTCCTGATGCCCCCCTGGCATTGATCACCTATCCAATGGGATAGGTGATCACTGCCCGTGACAAGGAAGGCAATTGCTGCCTTCATTTTCTCCCTACTCAAGCCAGCTGCTTTTTCTGTAATAGCCGGCTCGAGCAGGACTCCCAGTAGTTAACCTGGTCTTTGGGTTCATTCATTCATGAAATGCAAAGCAAACAAAAGCAAGTATAAAGGTGACGAAGCCTTTAGGGCAATACGCGTTGAGTCTTTGCTTGGAGTGTCCTGCTGCTTCTCTTTATCTTCCTATGTTTATGCTTACTTTTAGACTCACATTGCGGGCTACATTAGATGAGTATTTTTTTTTATTTTTATGCTCAATGTTTTTATCACTTGCACTTCTACATTATGCTTGCTTTTTTGCACTTTTATATGGATTTAATTGAGCCTATTTAGATTATTTGTACTGTAGAATCATTTTGTAGCCATCATTTGAGTTATCTACTGTATATTTGTAGGCGATTATTCATAGGTACTGTACCAGTGTATTGACTTTATACATGCTTGGATCCTATGTATACTGGTTTTGTACTCATTATGTTAGATTTCTATTTGTTGTCTAGTTGTAGGGGATTATTCATAGCTACTGTGCCAGTGTATTAACCCTTTGAGTGCCAGAGGGGTACGCAACGCATTGCTTTGCATTGTGTTGCATACCCCTCTGGCACTCAAAAGGTTAAGTTTATACAGG
Source organism: Rhinophrynus dorsalis (assembly GCA_037306005.1). Lineage (NCBI taxonomy): Eukaryota > Metazoa > Chordata > Amphibia > Anura > Rhinophrynidae > Rhinophrynus > Rhinophrynus dorsalis. The sequence goes on along the minus strand of CM074718.1, from coordinate 191,684,343 downwards.
TTTGGACTTCATTTACATACTTGGGAATTTTTTGTTGTGGACTCCCCGGGAAGGGGAGTCCCGTGGTGCTGTTGGGGGATAAAAATGAAGTGATTTGTGTCAAAAGGGCTTAATCATGGGGGGGAGAGCTTATAAAATGAATAAAAAGTATAATGAATACCCTGAGGAAGGAAGGGAAGAGGGTGAGGAGTGGGAGGAGCACACTGGGAAGAAGAAGAAGTGGGCAGAGTTTCATTACATCCAGAGAATCAGAAATTAGCAGCAAAAAAAGGAGTCTCCGGGGCCAATCCGAAGAGTTCCCAGCTATGTTTATTTATATAGGTTTTGTACTCATCATGTGAATTATGTGTTCATTGTCTATTTGTAGGGGATTATTTATGTACTGTACCAGTCTGTTAACTTTATACATGTTTTGACTCACACAGGTTTTGTACTATTCTATTTTTGGATTAGTGTCATCAGGGTTAGTATGTGTGGTTCTATGGCTATCGCAATTTTTTTCCGCCACAACCCCCACTGCACTAGTGGGGGTTGTGGTGGAAAAAAGCAAAAAAACTAAACAAAACACAGTTTTTGCAAGAATTCCTATTTTCACACTTTTCTCTTTTGAGACAAAACATTTCATCCATCCCTAGTGGTCAGCACATCTTAGGTGCCTCTTAAAAGTTTGATCTCAAGGCAGTTATCTGCACTGCCTAATGGGAATTCTGCCCCTGCTCATCAGCATGGTTTTATAAGGACATTGAAATTGCAGAGGGCTTAGTTGAAACTATATTTCACCATTTTTAGACCAGGGTGGTGGCCAACCTGCAACCCATCAGCTGTGGTTGCCACCAGCTGGCTGAGGATGACGGGAGTTCTATGCCAATATCAACTGGATGGCTGCATGATGTCCAACCCTGACTTAGACATGATGGGTTCAAATATTTGGAAGAGAGGATTTTTCCCTTGCAACATTTAGTACAGGGCTGGGCAACTCGAGGCCCTCATGTTGTTATGGGCTACACTCCCATTATCACCAACCAGCAAACAATTGATGGAAACTGTAGCCCTCAACAGCTGGAGACTTCAGGCTGCCCACCCCTGACTTATTTTTTTAAATTAACGTTCAAATAGGAACAGTACAACTGCATTATAAATTGATCCTGTCTCCCTGGTGACACCTAGTGGACCACGTGAAATAGAACATGGACTGTAGTAGAGAGAATGATGACAAGCAACGTTCCTAAGAATTTGCAATAATTATTCCATAGGTCTGGTTGTTGTCCTGCAGTTATATTTAGATATTACTGAATTTGAAGAATTACATTGTCACTACAATTCTTTGACTGCAAGGCAAAAACCTGCAACAGATGTTTTCTATTGCCAGCAATACAGTGTTCAACTGCTTCAGCGGCAATACATTTAATTAGCAAGTTTCATGGATTTGATTGGTTATATTAACCAGAGAGAAAGAGGTTATTCCTTGCAGACTGTTTTAATCACATAGAAATACATGACAAGATGAGCTTTTAATTTCATATGATATATAATTCACCCCTCAGCTGTTTTCATAAATTGTAAGCATAACCTTTTGGATGCAAGACCGATCTCCAATGTTTCTCAATGCATCAGATACTTGTCTAGCATCAAGGGGTTAATGTATGTTTAGTGTGAGAGCAGTTGATTCTTTTTAGAATATTTCCTTCTAAATGTCTGCCTAATGCCAAATGACTAAACTATGTACACAAAAAGCCTCCCTTTAATGGTACCTTAACCAAGGGGGTTGCAGTGACTCAGCATGGGGGTGTTTCAGGGAATTCCTTTAACCCTTTGAAAGTCAGAGGGGAGGGGTGTTCCACGTATTGCTCTGCAGTGCATTGGGCACCCCTTTTCCATGCAAATGGTTAAACAGCACCAATGTCTTTGCCATATATTAACATATCATAGACGACTTGGTAGCTGTCACTGTCATGTCACTATGGGGCAGACATATGGGTCTTTCTGGTATTAAGGTCTAAAGCTGGCAGAGTGTGTCCACCAGAAAGGGGGGCTGGCAACTTGTGGCCCAGGGGCAAATACAATCAAGTGGCCCATTTGTACTATTGTTTGAGTCCACTGTCATGCCCAGCTCCTTTTGTTAATTTTAAAATTGGCATTAATGTTGTGAAGTAAAGTAAGTGATAGCACATAGCTTACAGGTGAAATTGGGCTATACTACTGGTATTATAGCACTTACAATTCAAGCAAAGCTACATTAGTTATACTATATAGCATACAAGGGAAATGGGCTATGCTACTAGTGTAGTTCCATATGCATTGGAGCTCTGTGGTATAATTTGTGTTGCGCCATTTCGATTGTAAGCTCTGTGATATTACTACTGTAGCTTCATTTACAGCAGCAAGGGGGAGATTGCAGTTGTCCCCCAGGCCAACCATCACCAGCCACAGTGTGTGTGCTCTGCTTAGATTCATTCATAGCAACAGTGTGTGATAATGTTAACCCAGCACAGAAGGTAATTATCATAAAGTGCCACACTGTGCCACCAACAAGTAAAGGTTAATTTCTCAAACACCGTTCAACAAATGGATAGCACAACATATAGGCAGTTTTTAATTAACCTTAAAATTGGATAATTAAAAGGAACATGTACCCCCATCACTCCTGTTATACTTTATAGGGTCATTTGGTACTTGACGTTAAGATGCACTGTGCAAATCAGATACAAGTTTCCATGAGGCAAAGCAGGCAATCAATAAGGGCTCTTAATTATGAAGGGTGCCTCAGCTCAGCTGATCACACCCACAGTGCAGAGCTGTGGGCATGACTTATACTATCTCAGGGCCTTTATTCTCTGCTCATGGTTTGTGCTGGCTTGTTTATTTACCTGTTTATGTCTTCCTGTAATATACAATATATATATATACTAATTTGGCCAGCTTATTTAAGGCTAAGGCAAGGGTAGTCAATTGGTGGACCTCCATCTATTGGAGGCTACAACTCACATCATATCCGTTTCCAACCTGCCAACGGTTGGTTGGGAATGGTGGAAATTATCGTTCAGAACAGCTGGAGAGCCATCATCTGATTACCTCTTGGGTTATAGGGGATTTCTGCTCACTTCAACAGTGGATGGGACTAGATCTGAGGTCATTAGAAGAGTGTGTGTGGCCATTGGTGGCGTGGTGTGGAGTGGAGTAATGTGACCAGATCTCCATATGAATTCAGGACACCTATGAAAAATGCATTCTACAGAATTTCACTGGTTCCTGGACAATCCTGAAGTTATATTTTCATAAGTGTACTCACCTTAGGATAATGGCACCTTGACTGACTTGCCTAGTGTATATCATAACATGGAAGTATTTTTACTGGACTTTTACCAAGTGGTTTGGTTCCAGTGTGCTGGTGCATGTAGAGGAAGTGTAGGACATTACTATTACAAGGCTGTTGAGAGAAGATGCATAAGACAGTGTTGAGTAAACAGAAAACAGGAGACTAATTCAAGAAGGAGAAGAAAGATAGGAGCCAAGTAAGTTTAATGGAGACAAAGTAGCTGTGAATAGATAAAAGTACAGGAGATAAGGTGGGAGATGTCAGAGAGGTATTTGGGAGAAGTAAAAACGGAGATTTCCATCAACACAGGTACAAATGTAGCAAAAATTATTACACTATTTTAAGTGAAAAAAATGTTAAGAAAAATTTATGATATTGTACTGTGTAGTTTCCCTAGCGAGATTACATTTTTTAGCTGCCAGAATAGTCCCTGTTCCGTATCAGTTGAATGCCTTGTGATGTAGCTGTGAATGGGCAGGTGAGAAGCTAAACAGCAGGTGATATTCAGCCTCACAGACTACAGTGTGCAGAGGAAAAGCCATACCGGTGGTGGTGGTGGGGGGTGAGATTCAGCCACAGACTACAATATACAGAGGAATAGCCATAATGTAAAGTGATATTCTGCTGTACTGACTATAGTGTACAGAGGAAAAGCCATACCGGTGGTGGTGGGGGGTGAGATTCAGCCACAGACTACAATATACAGAGGAATAGCCATAATGTAAAGTGATATTCAGCTGTACTGACTATAGTGTGCAGAGGAATAGCTATACAGGGGGGGGGTGAAGATTCAGCCACACAGACTACAATATGCAGAGGAATATCCATATGGTAAGTGATATTCAGCCACACAGACTACAATATGCAGAGGAATAGCCATATGGTAAGTGATATTCAGTCACACAGACTACAATATGCAGAGGAATAGCCATATGGTAAGTGATATTCAGCCAGTCTGAGTATATTTTGCAGAGGAATAGCCATATGGTGAACACTGTGTAGCTGTGCAGTTGAATACTGTAGCAATATTCAGCCACAAGGACTACAGTGTACAGAGGAAAAGCCATAAAGCAGGTGATATTCAACCACACAGACTACAGTATAACAAGGAATAGCCGTACAGAGGGTGATATCCAGCCACATGGACTACAGTGTGGAAAGGAATAACCAAATGGTGGGTGATATTCAGCCACCAAGAAGACTACAGTGTGCAGAGGAGTAGCTATATGATGGTTGATATCCAGCCTAATGGACTACATTGTGCAGAGCAATAGCAATACAGTGGGTGATATTCCGCTGCTCTGATTACAATGGCCAGATGAATACCCACACAGCAGATTATATGGAGACATAGTTAAATAGGCAGTAATGGATTAGGGGAAGATTTCTAACTGTAGCTGCAACCTAACAGCTATAAGTATCATGTTCCAATTGCTTAAAACTTTGCCAGTTTCTCTCTGTTCTCCCTGCAGACCAATGTGATCTGTAAGACTGGATGATATCAGTACTCCATTCTGCTCTTCCTGGACAGAAAACAACACCTTTATCCTCTCTATTGAAGCCTTGTTTCTTCAAAAGTTGCTGTGTATAGGCTTCAAGAGAGAGGACAGAAACCATTAATGTCACCTGGCCTTGCAGATCATGAAAAGGATTGAGAATGTACAGTTGTAAGTTGTCAGATAACTGCCTGTTATTAGAAAGCCCATTGCTCTGACCTGTTACTGGCCTGTTAATATAACTGTCAGATGAATAACCACAAATGGGCAATATTCGGCTGTACCTAGTAAAACTGGCAGATGCACAGACACACAGCTGGTGATATTCAGACCCTGTAAATGAACAGCCACACAGCAAAGCTGCTACTCAGAGAAGAAATGGAGTAATTTTGGGGCAATCTAACTGCAATATAGGGGGCAAATAAAACATCCCGAAATGCCCATTAAATGGTGCTTTTGTACCACTGTATGTAAGAGATCACTAGCACATTATAACTCTGCGATGCATTGTGTACCGTTCTGGTACTCAAGGCGTTAAAACCCATATAAATCAATGGGACATTTTATTTGACCTCTGGAGCAGTTGGTTTGACCTAGAATTACTTGTATTCGGCTAAATACAACAGCCTCAGTGGGAAACATTCAGCTGCATGGAGTGCAGTGGACTTCTGATTAGCTAAAGCCTGTGTGTCTCCTCAGCGGGATACATTCAGCTGCATGGAGTGCAGTGGACTTCTGATTAGCTAAAGCCTGTGTGTCTCCTCAGTGGGAGACATTCAGCTGCATGGAGTGCAGTGGACTTCTGATTATCTAAAGCCTGTGTGTCTCCTCAGTGGGAGACATTCAGCTGCATGGAGTGCAGTGGACTTCTGATTAGCTAGAGCGTGTGTGTCTCCTCAGTGGGATACATTCAGTTGCATGGAGTGCAGTGGACTTCTGATTAGCTAGAGCGTGTGTGTCTTCTCAGCGGGATACATTCAGCTGCATGGAGTGCAGTGGACTTCTGATTAGCTAAAGCCTGTGCGGCTCCTCAGCGGGAAACATTCATCTGCATGGAGTGCAGTGGACTTCTGATTAGCTAAAGCCTGTGCGTCTCCTCAGCGGGAGACATTCATCTGCATGGAGTGCAGTGGACTTCTGATTAGCTAAAGCCTGTGTGTCTCCTCAGTGGGAGACATTCAGCTGCATGGAGTGCAGTGGACTTCTGATTAGCTAGAGCGTGTGTGTCTCCTCAGTGGGATACATTCAGTTGCATGGAGTGCAGTGGACTTCTGATTAGCTAGAGCGTGTGTGTCTTCTCAGCGGGATACATTCAGCTGCATGGAGTGCAGTGGACTTCTGATTAGCTAAAGCCTGTGCGTCTCCTCAGCGGGAGACATTCATCTGCATAGAGTGCAGTGGACTTCTGATTAGCTAAAGCTTGTGCGTCTCCTCAGTGGGAGACATTCAGCTGCATGGAGTGCAGTGGACTTCTGATTAGCTAGAGCGTGTGTGTCTTCTCAGCGGGATACATTCAGCTGCATGGAGTGCAGTGGACTTCTGATTAGCTAAAGCCTGTGCGTCTCCTCAGCGGGAGACATTCATCTGCATAGAGTGCAGTGGACTTCTGATTAGCTAAAGCTTGTGCGTCTCCTCAGTGGGAGACATTCAGCTGCATGGAGTGCAGTGGACGTCTGATTAGCTAAAGCGTGTGCGTCTCCTCAGTGGGAGACATTCAGCTGCATGGAGTGCAGTGGACGTCTGATTAGCTAAAGCCTGTGCGTCTCCTCAGTGGGAGACATTCAGCTGCATGGAGTGCAGTGGACTTCTGATTAGCTAAAGCCTGTGCGTCTCCTCAGTGGGAGACATTCAGCTGCATGGAGTGCAGTGGAATTCTGATTAGCTAAAGCCTGTGCATCTCCTCTGTGGGAGACATTCAGCTGCATAGAGTAAGCCTGTATGTCTCCTCAGGCCTGTTCACAGTTCAGCATGTGCATAGTAAGACACACAGGGTCATATTTATCAAGACTAAAGCAGTGCAATTATAGAGCAAAATAGCAGCATTATAATTATCAAAGAAGAACTCCTGGAACTTTTTCATTGAAAATATGGAACAGTAGGTTTGCTCCAGAATTGTTCCACTTTTGTACTGATAATATGACCTATAGAGTACAAGTTTATTGAGATTTGCTTTGTTCCTGGTATATCAAGTCGTTTGCTATGTATGCACACATCTCTTTACTTATATGTAATATTTTATTTATGTCTTGTAAGAGCTTTAGAAACTCATTCTTCATTCACAGTAGTTCTTTACAACATATTTATACTTGGCAAATAATTTAATAAATATCACTCCATAGGTATAACATTAACAAAGTAGTGGACCTCCACATCCCATTTACTAGCACTGGTGACTGGGTAGACATCTTTTAGCTTGCCAGATGTGGGTGACTACAACTGCCTTGAAGATAAGGATGTTAGTCCCCAACAGCTGGAGAGGCAAAAGTTGCTTTTCCTGCACTAGACTGTTAAACTATTTTCCCAGACTGTTGGCAGTAATTAACCCCTTGGGTGCTAGAGAGTTTACCGATGTATACACTGGAGACCTTTCTTGCAACCAAGGGGTTAATTACTGCCAACAGTCTGGAAAAATAATTTAACATTCTAGTGCAGGAATAAGCCACTTTTGCCTCTCCAGCTGTTGGGGACTACAATTTCCCTCATCCTCAAGGGAGTTGTAGTTCCCCACCATCTGGCAAGCTAAAAGATGTCTACCCAGTCACGAGTGCTAGTAAATCGAATGTGGAGGTCCCCTACTGTGTTAATGTTATGCCTAGGAAGTGATATTTATTACATAGTTTGCCAAGTATAAATATGTTGTAAAGAATTATTAAAAGTTTGCTGTAAAGAAACATGAATGTATAACATGTGAGCAGCTTCTTGCATTCTGTCAATAAAGAAAAATGAACTTGGAAGCTACAAGTAAAACTGAAATAGATACCTTCCAAGGCTGAAGTTCAAACCGTGAGCTTCTCCTGAGGAATTCTGGGAATCAATCCCATGCCTGCTGTAAAGATATTTCTTACTTTGTCAGTATATATATCAGGTCAGCCTGAGATGCTGTTCTGAAAGGTATGTACATAAATATATATAAATGTATATATTTTGCTACAAGCTTTGATAAAGTGGTGTGTTTACTGTGAAATTTAAGCAAGCTAATTGAATTCTATCAATGCCAAATTTTGGTGTATTTTAAAGTTAAATATATTTTTATTAAAGCTATATTGGATTTCTATCGAGAGTGGGTCTCTTCTTCATTTGGTATATCAGTTCCTGCATGCCGCAGATACCCAAGCGGAGACGGGAGATACCCTCTGCATGCATTTGATGTCAGAGTTAGGAATAGTCCTTCACTGGCCATTATCTCATGTGAGTGCAGTTGTTATTTGTATTTTGATTATTTGTGCAATATAACACTATTGTGGCTCCCCCCTTGTTTGCTGCACTGGTGATGCCAGCTGGAGAGGATGTGTTGAGGAGGAGCTGACTTTGACAGTAGGGTGGGAATAACTGTTCTGGGGCAGCTTTATTACCAAGATCTGCGTATTTGCTGCCTATTATATACTTGTTTGACAGCTGCTCTTTTTGTGAGTACCCACATGTGGTGTGTTTATGGTGTTGGAACGTATTTAAAATTTGCACTAGGGGCTTCCACTGGTGCTCTCTTCTGTTTATTTGTGTGCAGTATTTATGTGATACTTCCCCTTTAATAGAGATCAACTGATATGTTTTTTGGTCGAGTGTGCTTATCACAAAATGCACACTAACAATATGTTTTATTATATGCTATTAGATAGTCTGACATTGTCAAGTTAAATGCATTTGAATTCAGCAAACTCAGAAGAGAGGATTGCTGTTTTTATGTACCTGTGTAAGTGAACTGACTCCCACCCCAGATAGTGTTAACTCATAAATCTGTGATCAACTCTTATCCTTTCATCAGTCATTTAATGCAACCAAAATAAAATAAAAATGTACACAACAAAAATGACAGCCAAATAAAGACATTTTTACTGAATTACGACAAACTTGATTTTTTTTTTTGGATATACATTCTCTTTAATAGATTAAAAAGACTTTGATTTGATTTGTAATATGTTTCTTTGGCAGACAATGTGAGAAAGTTTAACTTTCTCAAGTTCTAACCTGTCAAAAATCTTACGGTTTGGAAACAATTCCAGAAAACATAATTGGCCCAATACTTTTGTAAGCTAAGCAGTAGTAAAGACTTGTCTGACTTTTTTGTAGGTATATGTGTTTTGTGACCAGAAATGGTTTGGAATGTGCTAGGATAATGAAATATACAAACAAATACACACACTCACAACACTCAACACTGAAATTGCAACATCAGGGTCGAAAAGATGTAGATCTATTCAAATCGCCCCCAGCAATGGGCTTTCTGAGATATGAAAATGGTTACTGTTCTGTGACAATGGTCATGAGGATATTGGATTAGATAGGTATAAAGCTCTTCACCTGGGCAGATAACTGTTAGCTGTGAAGAAATTTAACAGGCAGGATCAGTGCACTGTAGCAGGTCTGACTGCCCATTCTAGTAATTTCTACTTGGGTTGATCTTGATGTCAGAATGTGCACTGACTCTGCTCCCATTGGTCCTGTTGAGTTACAGCAAATTACAGCTCATGAGAGTCATTTGCTCCTTAAAATGGAATGTATGATCCCTTAGCAATGGAAGTATACTCAGGGCAGGCCTCCTCGGTAGAGTTGTATCCTCCCAAACCATTCAATCTTGATTGCGCTACAGTTGTTCTCGTGTAGAAGCAACCACACTATGGCTTACCACTACTGTCTCTGCACAAAACATATCAACAAAATTGATAGTGACCCTCATACCACTGGAAACTAGAAAGGAGATCTGTGCTCTTCACTTACAAGTCCTGTTCCTGCTGTCACAGTGGTTGGGCAGTGGTCTGGAGAAGTGCTAATCATCAACATGTGGAAGTGTTTATCATCCAGTGCCAGCACCCAGTATTATGGTATTGGGTGGCTTCCATACAGATGTGCACCCAAAAACACATTCTAGGCAGTCTCACAGCCCACCAGTATGTAGACTGGGTTTTACAACCCATCATCTGATTATTTCTCCGGAACGTTCCTGATAATCTACTGCAGCAGAACGGTGCCCTCCCACACATTTGGTGTCTTACCATAGATTCTTCTGTGGCTTGGACACACTCCTGTGGCTCTGCACATTCTAGTTACCACTGGAAACTAGAAAGGAGATCTGTGCTCTTCACTTACAAGTCCTGTTCCTGCTTAGTATGTCACAGTGGTTGGGCAGTGGTCTGGAGAAGTGCTAATCATCAACATGTGGAAGTGTTTATCATCCAGTGCCAGCACCCAGTATTATGGTATTGGGTGGCTTCATGCCATACAGATGTGCACCCAAAACACATTCTAGGCAGTCTCACAGCCCACCAGTATGTAGACTGGGTTTTACAACCCATCATCAGATTATTTCTCCAGAACGTTCCTGATAATCTACTGCAGCAGAACAGTGCCCTCCCACACATTTGGTGTCTTACCATAGATTCTTCTGTGGCTTGGACACACTCCTGTGGCCCTGCACATTCTAGTTACCACTGGAAACTAGAAAGGAGATCTGTGCCCTTCACTTACAAGTACTGTTCCTGCTTAGGATGTCACAGTGGTTGGGCAGTGGTCTGGAGAAGTGCTAATCATCAACATGTGGAAGTGTTTATCATCCAGTGCCAGCACCCAGTATTATGGTATTGGGTGGCTTCATGCCATACAGATGTGCACCCAAAAACACATTCTAGGCAGTCTCACAGCCCACCAGTATGTAGACTGGGTTTTACAACCCATCATCAGATTATTTCTCCAGAACGTTCCTGATAATCTACTGCAGCATAATGGTGCCCTCCCACACATTTGGTGTCTTACCATAGATTCTTCTGTGGCTTGGACACACTCCTGTGACCCTGCACATTCTCTGGACCTGTCCATCATCAAACACAAGTTAGACCTTATGGGTCTTCATCTCCACTGGAACTTTTCTGTGTTCATCCTGTAGGAGATAAGTGGCCAAGTTGATGCTGCATTGACTAACATGCCCCCAAGAAACTATTAATCATCTTATTGATGACATGCTTTTGCCTGAATATAATGTTCTGTTGTGTACATTTTTTGTCTTAAAGGGACATTAATACTTCGTTTTATCTTTATTTTATTTTGTAGGCATTAAAAAAAACATGAAGAACGATATAAGTCTTATCTCTCAAACCTTTATGGTTTGAGATATATTCACAAGCAAAGTTTCCATCTCCCACCCTTTTTACCTAGTGTAAGCCATCTCTTCTCAGATGTGGAATGCAGTCCATAGACCAGACAGATAACAGCAGGGGACAATCTTCTTCCCATGAGAACAAAGAAAGCCCTGCCCCCCTTGACAAGTTTTTCAGGTTTTTCCCTTATCTTAATTGAAGATTGTCCCTCTCTGCAATCTACCTGGGCACCTCCCTTCTGCTCTGGCTGAGCAGTGTTACATCAGTAAAAGGGGTGGGAGGGGATACTTTGTCATTGAATTACTCTTGAACTACAACTCTTACAGAATTGAAATAACAGAGTCCAAATACTATGATGATTAATTGGAGCCGCTTTTATTATGAAACATTACTATCCCTTTAAGGTAACATTTTATGATGTAGACAGTAAATGTTAAATGCCATGAAAATAAAGCCTGATAAATCTATTAGTATATTTAAAAATTGCCTTTGTATTTCTATGTAGCATTGCCTCTCATTCTCTCCCATTCCCCTACTGTTGACTTCAAATCACTGAGTAAACCGGCTAATTTTCTAGCCACCTAGAGAATTCTCCCAGTGCCCTCCCCTCATCTACAGCCAACCATGGGCAACTGAGGATATTTTATGTAGTCTGTAAGCAGTTGGAGAGACCCATATATGGTTCCTCCAGTCTACACACTGATACTCCATGTGAAAGATGTCAAGAGTAGCTGATGTGACTAGTACCAGTGAATATTTCATAGAGTGGTAGATCCAGCTGTTACACAGTAAGCATTCCACAGTGAAACTGACAAGCAGAGCTTTCAATCTTTGAAAATGAATGAGTGACACATAAAAAAATCATACTGGTTAATTTTATAAATAATTTCACCTTTATATGTGTTCCCTAAAATATTTCTCTTTAGCTCTGTAATAAACAGCTGCTGAGCCAGTTACCATGGACTCTGAGGTGGCAGCTCCAAACCTAAACATACATCTGTGGTCTGCACTGTTTTTCTTTTTTTGTACTGTACCTATATCTACAGCCAAACTATATCAAACAGAGTTGTAATAGACTACAAGCATCACTGACTCATAATGAAGGATAACTTCATATAGCAGGTACTGGCTACTTGATACAGTTCCTACTTCAGGGTCCATTTATCAAACAGTTATGAGAGGTGCCTTTATTATTATTATTATTCTTTATTTATATAGCGCCAACTAATTCCGCAGTGCTGTACAATTGGGAATAGACATACAGAGGTATTAAATAGTACGATCAGATGTGGAGAACAGGAGGATCAGAGGGCCCTGCTCGTGAGAGCTTACAGTCTAGAGGAAGGTAGGTTTGATACAGAAGAAGTAAGTGCTATTGCGTTTAAGTGCCTCCTGCCACATGAACTGCCAGTCAGTGGGTGGGTGTGAGAAGTGCCGTTGAGTGCAGTAGTCCGTGCAAGGGGTGAATCTTGGTGATGATGTTTATGGAGGCAGTTGATAGGCCTCCCTGAAGAGGTGAGTCTTCAGGGAGCGTCTGAAGATTTGAAGGCTGGGGGAGAGTCTGATGGGGCGGGGGAGGGAATTCCACAGCTCAGGTGCAGCACGGGAGAAGTCCTGTAGGCGGGAGTAGGAGGATGTGATAAGAGCTGTGGAGAGCAGAAGGTCATGTGCAGAGCGAAGATGGCGGGAGGGAGTATATTTGGAAATGAGAGATGAAATATAGGGGGGTGCAGTGTTAGTGAGGGCTCTATAAGTTAGCACCAGAGTTTTGAATTTTACTCTGTATGCTAATGGGAGCCAGTGTAGGGACTGACAGAGGGGTGTGGTGTTAGAGAAGCGATGAGTGAGGTAGATTAGTCTTGCAGCAGAGTTCATTATGGAGTGTAGCGGGGTTAGTCAGGTGAGAGGCAGGCCAATTAGTAAAGAGTTACAGTAGTCAAGACGGGACATGATGAGTGTTTGGATTAGAATTTTGGTAGTGTCTTCTGTGAGAAAGGGTCGGATTCTAGAGATGTTGCGGAGGTGGAGGCGGCATGAGTTGGAGATTGACTGGATGTGAGGAATGAAGGATAGGGCAGAGTCAAATGTGACCCCCAGGCAGCGTGCTGTAGGGGTTGGTGTGATGGAAGTGTTGTTAACGGTGAGGGTAATATTTGGGATAAGGCTGGTTGTAGATGGAGGGAAGTGAATTAGTTCAGTTTTGCCAAGGTTAAGTTTGAGTTGATGGGAGGATGTCCAGGAAGACACAGCAGACAGACAGTCAGACACTCGGGACAGGAGGGAAAGGGAGAGGTCTGGGGAGGAAAGATATATTTGGATGTCATCAGCATAGAGATGATGGTGAAACCCAAAGGAGTTTATTAGTTTTCCAAGGGAAGCAGTGTAGATTGAGAAGAGCAAGGGTCCCAGTACTGATCCTTGAGGCACACCAACAGACAGTGGGAGGGGTGGGGAAGTGGAGCCGGAGTAGGAAACACTGAAGGAGCGGTTGCAGAGATAAGATGAAAACCAGGAGAGTGCAGTGTGGCAGAGACCTAGGGAGTGGAGGGCTTGGAGGAGGAGTGGGTGATCAACTATGTCAAAGGCGGCTGACAGGTCCAAAAGAATGAGTAGGGAGTAGTGGCCTTTTGACTTGGCTGAGAGCAAGTCATTGGCCACTTTAGTGAGGGCAGTCTCAGTGGAGTGATGAGGGCGGAGTCCGGATTGCAAGGGATCTAGCAGGGAATGGGAGCAGAGGAATTTAGTGAGCCGGTTATATGCAAGGCGTTCGAGAAGCTTGGAGGCGAACGGGAGTAGGGAAATTGGCCGGTAATTTGACAGTGAGTTTGGGTCCAGGGAGGGTTTTTTTAGGATGGGAGTGATTAGTGCATGTTTGAAAGAGGATGGGAAGGTGCCGGTTGACAAAGAGAGGTTGATTAAGTGAGTAAGGATTGGAGTTAGTAGAGGGGAGAGTTCTTGGGTCATCTGAGATGGGATTGGGTCAAGAGGGCATGTGGTTAGGTTTAAGCGAGTGAGGAGAAGGGAGACTTCATCCTCAGTGACAGGTGGGAAGGAGCTTAGTGTGTATGTGGGAGAGGCGACAGGGCTGGGCTGGCTGGGTCGGGGTGGTAGTGATGAAATGTCATGTCTGATAGATTCAATCTTGTTCTTGAAGTGGTTGGCGAGATCTTGGGCAGAGAAGTTAGTGGAAGGTGTTTGTGTTGGTGGGTTTAGAAGAGATATGAAGGTTGAGAAAAGGCGTTTGGGGTTGGAGGAAAGATTAGAAATTAGAGAGGAGAAGAATGACTGTTTAGCCAGGGAGAGGGCAGAGCTATACAAATGGAGAATTAATTTGTAGTGTGTGAGGTCAGCTGTGGAGCGCGATTTCCTCCAGTGCCTTTCAGCAGTGCGTGAGCACCTTTGGAGGTATCGCGTTAGTCTTGTGTGCCAGGGTTGTAGTGGGGTTGTGCGTGGGTGACGTGGAGTTGTAGGTGCAGCGATGTCAAGGGCTGAAGTGAGAGTGCTGTTGTAGAGAGCAGTAGTTTTGTCTGGGCAAGTAAGTGTGAGGATGGGGTTGAGAAGAGGCTGCAGGGAGGTGGAAAATTGTTGCTTATCAAGAGTATGCAGATTTCTCCACATGCTCTTGATTGTGGCAGGGGTGATGGGTTTGCGTGGTATGATAAGTTTACTGGTGAGGAGGTGGTGGTCAGAGAGGGGAAAGGGGACATTAGAGAAGTTGGAGACAGAGCAGAGGTTAGTGAAGATCAAGTCGAGGGAGTGACCATCACTGTGTGTGGGAGAGCTGGTCAACTGCTATAAGCCTAAGGAGGTTGTTAAGGAGAGGAGTTTGAGAGCAGGGGGGGTGTTGTGATTATCTATAGGGATGTTGAAGTCACCCATGATGAGAGTAGGGACATCAGAGGACATGAAGTGAGGGAGCCAGGAGGTGAAGTGATCAAGGAATTGTGCAGTGGGACCTGGTGGCCTGTATATTACAGCGACACGCAGGGGGAAGGGAGAGAAGAGGCGAAGTGTGTGAGTTTCAAATGTAGGGAAGGAGAGAGAGGGAACAGTGGGGAGTACCTGAAATATATGGTTAGGGGGCAGCAGGATGCCTACTCCCCCTCCCTGTCTGTTGCCAGGCCTTGGTGTATGTGTGAATTGAAGGCCTCCATATGAGAGTGCGGCAGTGGAGGCAGTGTCTGATGATGTGAGCCAAGTTTCAGTGATGGCAAAGAGGTTTAGGGAGTGAGAAATGAACAGATCGTGAACAGCTGTTAGTTTGTTACACACAGAGCGGGCGTTCCAGAGACCAAAACAAAAGGGGGGGGAGGAGGTTAGGTGACGGGGTACAGTTATTAGGTTGTGAGTGTTGCGCGTGTGAGTGGGTTCTGTGGTAAAAGAGAGAATGGAAGGGTGGCCTGGGTTAGGTGAGGTGTCACCTGCAGCAAGTAGGAGGAGAAGGGACAGGGACATAAGGTGAGAGTGAAATTTGAAGCAGTGGGGCTTTTTTGCAGGGGTAGAAGGAGATGGTGGTGATAGGGAGCGGAGGAATGAAAAAAGTTCATGGGAGCAGAGAAGTGGTGAGTGAAGAATTGAGGGTGCAATGTGAATGGCGTGACACTTAATGTGGACACAGGAGGAGGAGAGTCTTATGCAGGTGAGAATGGCGATGACAAAGCAAGGAGCTAATTTGCCCATAGTGGGGTTAATGAATGGGGCAGTAGAGATGTGCAACAGTCAGTAATCCAGGAGAGTACAGATGACTTGGCAGTCAAGGGTCAATCCACGGAGCAGAGGGTATAGGTGCCAGGGATGGTGAGGAGAGTCAGTAGCAGAACTGCAAAGTACTTGGTGAGGGTAGGAATCAATGCAGGGTTAAATGAAGTAGTCCAGTGATGATCAGGAGAGGTAGAAGTTGTAATGGTTAATGGTGGCTGGAGAAGAAATCAAAGCCGGATTTGGTTTTCCCCAGTGGTTTAGTGGTTAAGTAAGCAGCTTGTAAAATCAGACCTGGAAATCCTGGTTTCTTGCATCAGGTGGTCAGTAGTTTCAGTAGAGGAAGCAAATGTCAGTGCTTGGTGGAAATGACTGTTTCTTCACTCTGAATTCAGCTTGTTTACTTGCCTCTTGTCTTTAGGTGGTTGCAGCAGCTGTCTCTCTCTTGTTCAAATCTCTTGCCTAACTCTCAGTACTTAGATAAAGATGTACTTTGATAAAGGTGCCAACTACTACCCCAGGCAAATTCCACCCCTAACTGGGCCTGAATATATAATAACTGGAGTCCCTAAGAACACTGATTGACTGACTGAGGGATTTCCAAATTACAAATTGTTTTGGACTGGGAGAGCTCTGAGTGCGTTCAGGTGTGACACCATTAAATCTCTGATAAGAAACAGACACAGAGAGATATAGGAGAGAAATGGGGGAGGAAGGCAATATGGAGGGAGTCAAAATGGCTAATGTAGATTAGTACACACAACAAGGGGTTAAATGGTAGAGGGAGACTGGATGAGATTGGAGTTCCAGGTGAAGGGTAGATTAGCACATACCAGGAGACTGTATAGTTAATAAACAGTTGGGTTACAGCACAAGATTTCAAGCAGACTGGATGGGAAACACATACCAGGAGACTGTATAGTTAATAAAAAGTTGGGTTACAGCACAAGATTTCAAGCAGACTGGATGGGAAACACATACCTGTAAGGAAGATGAGAAAGTTGTTAGGAGACTGTCTTCATATAGCATACAATGCAGCATACTGGATAGATATTAACATATTATTTCTCTTGCCTAACTCTCAGTACTTAGATAAAGATGTACTTTGATAAAGGTGCCAACTACTACCCCTGGCAAATGCCACCCCAGGCAAATGCCACCCCTAAGTGGGCCTGAATATATAATAACTAAGTCCCTAAGAACACTGACTGACTGACAGATCACCCATTGATAAATGTCTGCCTTTATTCTCCAGCTTCAGAGCATATACATGAACAGGTTGTGAAAAGGAACAAACCATTGGGATACATAGGTTGGCAGTGTTTAGTCTTCCATTCATAAGCATGTTTATACAGTAAGTGTTCAGTACCGTATAAAAGTATATCTAGAAGAGAAACATGGTTATCATTGGCTTTGGTGTATTGTGTGTCTATTTAAGCATGCTGTATCCAAGATGATAACTGGGACTATTTAATTTGAAATAATTTCTAATTCCATATGTTATACAGTAATCTGTGGCAAGGCAGAATATTCATTTACATACAAACCATAACATAGTCTAGTATAATATTATATAGAACTCATGAGAATTACATTTGTACATCTTTACACAGAAATCCCCTTAACATTATACATTAAATGACACATATCACTGTATCACATTCTTGTCACTGTCAAGAAGCATTAAGTAAGATTCCACAAATGCTCTCAAGCTGTAAATCTGAAGAAAGAATGTTTTACTGCTACAATAGATCTCAGCCCAGTAATTATATGGGCCTCTCATATGTCATTTGTTTAAAGGGATAGTAATGTTTCATAATAAAATCAGCTCTAATTAATCATCTTAATATTTGGACTTTGGAGAGTGTTATTTCAATTCTGTCAGAGTTGTAGTTCAAGAGTAATTCAATGACAAAGTGTCCCCCTCCTGCCCCTTTTACTGATGTAACACTGCTCAACCAGAGCAGAAGGGAGGTGCCCAGGTAGATTGCAGAGAGGGACAATCTTCAATTAAGATAAGAGAAAAACCTGAAAAACTTGTCAAGGGGGGCAGGGGTTTAATTGTTCTCATAAGAAGAAGATTGCCCCCTGCTGTTATCTGTCTGGTCTAGCAACCAGATTCCACATCTGAGAAGAGATGGCTTACACTAGGTAAAAGGGGCGGGAGGGGAAACTTTATCATTCAATTACTCTTGAACTACAGCTCTGACAGTATTGATATAACACTCTCTATGGCTCAAATACTATGAAGATTAATTGGAGCTGCTGTTTTTGTGAAACATTACTATCTCTTTAAAATCAAATGTATTCATGTTGGGAGTCTCATGTAGAGTACTTCCAAAAACAAAGTATAAAGAAAAGGGGGCACCCAATAGTGTAAAACAGCTTAATAGATACAATGTATGTAGAAGAAGTAAAGTTCACTCATGTATTGCAGTGTTAAGTTGTTTTACACTATTGTGCACCCCCCTTTTTGTGCTTTATTTCTGGATATACTCTACATACCTCTTTGGGGAGAGTGGATTGAGGAGGAGCGGCCCTTCATACAGCTTCCTGAGTCTGGGTCAGGTTATAACCCAGAAATGCCATATTAGCTGTCCATCATATATATGATTTGACAGCATAGGCCTTTTTGAGGAGTGTTTTATATTTGGCAGAGAACTATGACATTTTAAACATACTACACTAGGGTGCATCCATTTTTTCCCCTTATTTTTATGTTCATGTAGCGTACTGATGGTCTTATTTCCTTGGTTATTTTACTATAGGTGTTGACCCAAACATCACTTTTATCTGCAGCTTAAGGTAAATATATAGTAATTTGTTAGTTCTACAGTACATAACCATTTTGTTGTATGTTTTATAGATCATTGCCCTCAGTCTTAGGTTTCAGATATAGGTGGGCAAGCAGCTCTATGACTCAATTATCCAACTTTATGACCCCCACCATGAACTAAATGGTTCCTCTATGTATGGGGTTGGAAATATGATGCCCTCCAGTTGTTGTTGGACTGCAAATTCCACCGTTTCCAATTGACAAGTGGACAGCTGAGGTTAGTGAGAGATATAGTCCAACAACAGCTGGCAGACAGCGGTTTTACCAACCATGCCCTGATTTGCTGTGTTACACGTTGATAATATATTTTCTATATACCCTATGGAGGAGACTGTACAAATCCACCAAGCAGCTCATTTTCTGTGCTTGCATTTAGACATAGGAAACATGCACCTTCACTTTACTGTATGTGTTAGGGCATGTGATGGCTTTATCACATACTAGTGTACATGCTTCTCCATTGTTAAATATACATTATCTTCATAGGGTTAATAACCTTTAAAGCAGAACTTTCATCAAATTTAACATAGTGATACGCATATAAATACTTTTATTATGCAGAATAAATCTGGCATTATTGAGAAATGTAAGTTGTTCTTCAGGCATCTGCGGCAGGTATCTTACAGTAGATTCTCTGTGCGCCTGCACTGGCAGTCCCTTCCTGTACCTTAAGGTACAATGGACCTCCCCTCACCAATCGTGCAGGAGACCTGGATGGACAGCGCAGACTCACAGATACCTTTTCATCAAGATGTCTGTGCTGTTGCCAGCTGATGCCTGCAGAACAAATTGTATTTCTCAATAATACCAGACTTATTCATCATAATTAAAGTATTTATATGCGTATCGCTATGTTAATAAGGATTTTGGGGCACTTTAATTTTGATGAGAGTTCTGCTTTAAAGATTATGTACTTTTTATCCAGCATTAGCAAAAATCATTTATCAAAAATTTAACAAAACCGCAGATATACTGTAAACATGCCTGCCATATTCATCTGGAAGCAGCTATGAAATATAAGGCAATATAAGAGAACTGAACTGGGTGGGATTTAATCTAAAAACCATTATTTCTCTTTTTGGATTTATCAACTTTAAATAGAAAGTGGACAGTTATATATTTTATTTTTTAAAGATTTTCTCAAAAAAAAAAAAGAAATTAATTCTAGGAATAGATAATTTTTTAATGGATTTGAACCCTTTTTATTTTTTGGTGACAATGGCCCTTTAAAAGTTCAAGCCCTGAAGGCACTTCTATAGCAAGCGCAGGAAAATGGAGTTAACCTCTCAAGGACGGCAAGGGTGTGCAAGGGGTTAAACAAGGATCAGGAGAAAGGAACACCTTTAAACCCCCTTACACTTCTCCTCTGCTCTCCTATTGGTGCCAGTGGTATTAACGTGAGAATTACTTAGAACATAGGTGTTAAGGAGATGAAGCACAAAAGATATGGTTTCAATGCCAGTTTTGATGCAAATCACAATAGTACATCCTTCCAGTATATATCAAGGATAGGTAATTTCAGGCTTCAAGTGCCATTGACAGTGTACATTTTCAGGATATCCCTGATTACAGAGGTGGCTCTATCAGTGGCTCAAAGACTTTAATTAAGCTACATGTGATGAAACAGAGCCCTAGAGTTGCCTACCATGTCTATATGTATTATGCCAAGGATGTATGTAAGAAAAAATAACATTTATTGTAAACTTAAAGTAGGAAAGTAGTTAAGGAGATGGGAGGTAGGTCTGTTTGTGTAGCACCCCATCATTTGCCTTTGCCGTCACTCCTATTTGGCCCAACAGGGTTGCCCCTCCCCTTCACCATGGCTTTCCCTCCCTTTCACCTCATCTCTTTATCCCGTCACTCCCTTTCGCCACTACGCCTCCTTCTCCCCACCTTTTGCCACTACTTCTCCATCTCCCTCCCTTTCACCTCCTCTTTTATCCCCATCCCTTCCTCCCTTTCGACAGTACTCTTCTGTCTACAGAAAAAGTGAATGAGGCAAAGGGGAGGGAAGACACTGTTCCATTTGCTGCATCACTTCCTCCATCTAATAAAGTTAAGCTATGCAGTGAAGAGGAGGTGCTTGACTTTAGTGCATGCTGGACAAGATGAGGCGAATGGGACAGTGTCTCCCCTTCACTTATTTGCTACAATGTCTGACAGGCAACACGTCATAGATTTGCTAGTAGATAATAAACAGTGCGGTTTAGTTACATGTTTATGGCCAAAACCATGTTCTTGCCTTCTCCATAACGGCATCTCAGATTATGAAAGTCCATAGCTGCCTCAAATCAAGTATTTAGTATATGCAATTAAGAAACAGTGAAACCATCTATACTCTTTTGTGAAGAAAACCTTTGTGAGAGAAGTAAGGGGGTAGTTATAGCTTCATTAATTGCAACTAGCTCAGGGAGCTACCAACTACAAAGGAGGGAGGAGCCAAAACCTCTCAAAATACATAGAACAAATATACAGAATTTCTTGGTGAGCTCAAGAGAGTTTATCAATGGCATTCACATAGTTACATATATGTGTAGTCTGGAGAGCAGCATAAACTATATCTTGGCTGCATATACAAAAAAAAACTTTATATACATTGCAAAATTAATGTCTGAAAAACAGGCAACTTCAGGCCTAGTTTAAACTCCAGCTGATAAGTGGTTGTCATTGGTTTAATCTAACAGATTCCCTTTGTATGCTTAAATGTGTATATCAAACTCTTGATAAAGTAATCAACTACATGTAACTTTCCGGTATAGGAGTCCAGTGGCAGAGTAAGATTTAGGAGCAGGACTCCATTACCTGAGGTGCAGCACACAGTATCTGTGGGAAGCAGCCACTTGCCCCCAAGGTTTCAGCTCCCTGGTCTGTGCATCCATGAACATGATACTGAACTAAGACCAAAGGAATGTACAGGATCAGCAGGTAAAGGCAGGGTCAAGCAGTCTGAGTCAAGCAGGCAGAGTTTCTTGAGCAGTGAGACAGTCCAAAACTCATAGGCAAGCAGCATCTACCTAGGTCTAGATACACAAGCCAAGATCCAGGCAGAACATGTCACACAGGAAGTAAGCTGAGTGACAGGAACAGTACTAAGATGACTGAGCACTAAAATGTCCGGCATCTTGCACATGCATGAGCCATGCATGTTCCAAGTGTCTGGAATAAACATGCACAAATCTAGGATATTATGTGTACTATTCCTGGAAAGTTCATTCACATAACACCATGGACAAATACAAAGCCAATCAGTTCAACAGGAAAGTCACAGCTGCAACCCTCATCGGCCAGTCCATGGATGTGACGGTGACACTGCAGAGGAATCAGTGTCATAACTGGAATACAGGAATCGCCAGGCATTTATGTTCTGACTAGCTGTGTTATACAGACTACCTGGCATATGTCAATGCTTCAACTGGGTGTTGCAGAGTGCTTACTGTCACAGGATGGTGTATATGCAGAAGCACTATACAGAGACTAACATTTCTAGTGGTAGTCTTAAGAACTTAAGGGGCCAGAAGCTTTAGAACAAACCAAGACTAGTTTATTTAACTGTAAACATCAATATTCACTGGTAGTCAAACATCACACACACACACACTGTCTGACATCTTAATCTTGTTCCATTGCCCACTGGTAGCTATACTAATACATGCTTTTGCAGCCGTATTCATTACATTACATACAAACAGCATGACAGGCACTGGTCTCGTATATGTATTCAAATCTTAACTGTTAGAGTAGCAGGGTGCTCTCAAGACTTAAACTATCAGTCTAACAAATATGATAGGTAAGACATTAAAACCAATTAAAAACAAAATTGCTAGTGAGTGGTCCTCATGACAGATCTCACAAATGTATAGTATCATATGGCTCAGCAAAGTGTCATGATTCTACAAAGAACAACAGTAATGAGAACATTACGTGATGATAAAATCATATACAAAAAAGAGAGCCCAGCATTACAATATCATATGGATATAATAATAACACAAAGGTCCAATCCACCCACGTAATGCTAAATATAAGTTCAAGTCCCCTGTGAATACAGAGAACTATAAAATTTCAGCCACAGGTCCCCTATACTAGGGGAAATTGAGGACCAACTGCAACAACTTAGAAGCAGAGATAACGCAAAGGGACAAGGTGAAAATGTACTTATCCTTATAAAAGATCATTCCTGCATGGGACCCTCACTTCCACCGACCATGCCAACGCGTATCACCTCCAAAGAGGCTTCGTCATTACATTGTTTGCTTTTCCAAACTTGTCCCACTGGTAGGCACTGAACTAAACATACACTTTTTGACATACCAGCCTTGTTCCACTGTCCACTGCTAGTTACAGCCACACACATATACTTGTCTGACATCCCTGTCTTGTTCCATTACCCACCGGTAGCCTCAGAACAAAGCATATACCTTGTGATACATCAGCTTTGTTTCACTGGTAACCAAAGAACTTCACATACTTTGTCTAATAAATAATTATGTTTATATTATATTTACACCAAATACAATGCATGTATAATATGTGGAAAATATGCTATTACATTAAAAAAAAAAGTTCTCGACTTAAAAAAATCTGGTCACCTTACCCTAAAACCCCCACATGACCTCATTCAGCACTTAAACTAAATCTAACTTTGTTCCCAATTGTGCACGTACAGTCACTTGCCTTTGAGATAAATGTTTTACTGGGATCCGGCAATTGCTGCATTAGATGCTAAAAATGGTATTCTGAGCAACCATCTTGACCGTGAAATATCTTCCTCTTCTTACAAGTAGTTGGCAATAGCTCTTAACTACAAAATAAACCTAAAACACAACTGTGGTTAGCTGGACTGTTCCTATTTTTCATTTTCAAAAGACAAACAAATGCTTTGTTTATGGCAGGAGACGGTTCTGCAAAAGATAATGATTTTAGTTTAATGGATGGTAATACTCTTTGGTGAACATTTTTCACAGTAAGTTTACATTCAATGTAAACAGTGTATGCATCACTTCACAGAGCTAAATATAGAAAGTTTGTTCTGACTGACCTTGATTTAGTCATTTGGGTACAGGCGTATGGCCTGATGACATTAACATGATATATGTTTTGTAGAGCCCCTTATTTTATTTATAGTAACATATTTTGACCACATGGATTGTATATGTAGGAAACAGATGAGATATGTACTTGCAGATGTTTAATTTTTTTAATTCAAAATAACATATACATACTTAGTGACAATTCAAATCTGCTGTTGTTAAAGGAACAGTAAGGCATTCTTCTAATCTAGGTTAAATAAGTGGCCATATGTCCCTGACTACTGCTACTCTATTCCAGCAGTTCAGGGCTTAATACTTAAAAGGTCACTCACTCGATCCAGTCAGATTTCTACAGCGTAAGGAGAAGACCTCACCTACTTGATAGTTGACTGGTCACTAGGTAATTTTTTGTCCGCTAAGAACAGTGGTTCTCAACTCCGGTCCTCGGGACCCACTAACAGGCCAGGACTTAGGGATTTCTCTGCTAGAGCACAGGTGTGGTGATCAGAGGCTCATTCACATTGATTAACTCACCTGTGCTCTAACAAGGAAATCATCAAATCCTGGCCTGTTAGTGGGTCCCGAGGACCAGAGTTGAGAACCACTGGCTAAGAACAACCTTCCTGACTTCTGAAACACCATGTTACTGCTACAGCTGTGCAGAGCCGAAATCTCTACTCTGCTCAACTGTCTGCAATCGTATCTGAGAAGTACTGAGAAGTCAGTAAGTTTGTCCTTCTCAGACACCTTATTATTAAGTTGCCATTCAAGCAGGAAGTATAGAGAGGAGACATCAGTAGAGTTGCTAGGTTCCAAAAAGATCTGGGGCAGAATTCAACTGCTCGGCTGCATCTGTGACAATAACACTGTAGTGAGAAGTGGGCTATCCTCTCACAAATACATGCACATAAACACACACCCACACACACATTTGCACATACACACATACAAGCCCACACACACTGTGTAACTTAGCTTGCTATTGTAGCCATGGGGATCACTGCACCCACTTCTGTGCCTCCTGATGCTCTGAGGCTGATGCAGTAAAATATATTAATTTTGGATCAAACCAAAGGCACCAAAAGGGACAAATAAAAATAACCATTGTGTTAATGGAACTTTTAATTCCTTGAATGCAAGAGAGGTCTCCATCACATTTCATTGCTGTCCTCTATAGCATTAAAGTAGTTAAAAACCCCATTCAAACCAATGGGATTTTCTGTTTGTTCCCCAAGGTACAGTTGGTTTACTCCAGAGTGTGCTCTAGTTCTTTTTTGTGCATCTGTCCCTTTATCTCCTGTACTCTCAATTGCAGACAGACCACGATAACACCAAGTAGTGCAGGCAAACGAGCATCAGTAGTTATAGATACCCATATGGGTTTGAGGGATTACAACAGCTTCAATAATAACCTCTTACAACCCATGACGGGCCAGGACCGCCATGGGTAGATTTGCCTTAAGGACCCATGACGGTCCTGGCACATCATGGGTTAAATGATAGCAGTGCCCCTCCGTGCACGCTGATATCATTAATTCCCAGCTGAGACTGAGCACTCTGGTGCCGGAGGGTTCAGTCTCAGCCACTTTCACAAGTGCCGGGTCATGTGATCGGTGCAGCAGCGATCCAATGTACCGGCATTGCGAATGAATGAATGAGGCAGTGTTATACACTGCCTTTGTGTCTCCTCTATTCCTATCTGTCCCTTACAATCAAAGTAAGGGACAGAGAAGCAGAGAGGAGACACCTAGTGGACAAATAAAATGCAGCAGCTGGGTGTATTTACCCCTTCACTGCTGTGCTGGAGGCTGGCTGGATGCAGGTCAATTTTTGACCTGCTAAATCAACTTTTTTTTTGTTTTGTTTTTTTAAAAAGACACAATTTTTTTTTTTTTTTTTCAAAAAAAAAATTGTTATTTTAAAAAATCAACATGTTCATTACCAAAAGTGGAAGTGTGATTGTTGTCTAGCCATGTAAAACATTTATATACACCGACAAATTTAATCAATAAAAAAGTGGGAAAATAGGATGGGAAAAAAGGACATGGAGATTTTCATCCAGGGGGACAGTGCCCACTTAAAACTGTGCATTTTGTAGGTATGACTGACTGGTCATACCTTTCATGCAGTCGCCATAAAAATTTAACCCGTTGTGCCCAAATGATCCCAAGAGGAAAATACCGTTTTTACTGTTTTCTTTAATTTTACTAAAATAAATGGTGGGCTATCCATATAAGTGTGGTATCAAAGAAAGCCCTATTTGTGCGTAAAAAAAATGGTGTATAATTTTCATGGGTAAAATAAAGTACTTAGAGGGAAAACACTGTTGAACAAAGACATAGTCAAAAAGGTCAGAATTGCTCCGGTCCTTAGGTGAAATTGACCTCAGATTTTCCCGGTCCTTAAGGGGTTAAAGGAATTCTTTGAGTGACGGAGAGGTTTCCAGTGATTTTGATACCCCTCTGACACTCAAAGGGTTAAATATGTATATATTATTTTATCGGGGTGGATTTGTAAATTGTCTCTGCACTAGAGACCACTGGTCCAGTCGTTTCATTACCAGAAACCTTTTTAGAGGAGCAATAAACTTTTTTTTAATGAAAAAAGATATATGTTCAGGAAAGTAAGGGTACTCCCTCTGCTGAGAGATGCATGCTTCCAGAATTATTTCACATTAGCAGTGCCCTTCTATTTGAGAGGAACATCAGTGACATAAAGTTCTTCACAGAATGAGATAGAAACTGCAACGTTACTTCCTGTCAGAACTAACAGGAAGTAAACGCACAGTAATTTAAATTCTTGTTTCTAATGGGACCCAGGAGACCAATGCAGTCCCTGGCTGTCATGCAGGACTTTGCTGTCTGGGATGAGGCTACAAAAGGGGAGCCGGGCCAGTCCAAGTCATCAGAATCAGAGGAACGGGAGTCAAAGAGGAGTCTTTAGACTATTCCTGGAAGAAAACACATCAAACAAGTTGTTGTAGTTCAAGGACACTGTCTGCTTTATTGGAACTTGCCATGATTTATAAAGCCACATTACCAGGGGGGAAGGGGGATGTGACTAGCAATAAGACAGAAACAAATTAACATAATTAACACATAGCACAATGGAAGCAGGTTATACAGATAACCACAGCACCAGAGTAATCTCATCACATAGACAACAATGATGAATATACAACAGTGGTAAAGGGATTAGGGAAGTAATACCTAATCAAAGATGGAGACACATACCATTGGAGTCAATAAGGTGATAATACAAGAATACCATAATTTAACCCCTGCAGACCCATGTAAAATTGTAGTCCAATTTTCTTAAAACAGGGGTCCAGCATCCATTTCATGTATTATTAACAGATGCACTCATAATAAACCATAGGTCTGTTACATCACCTCCCCCCCAGAGTTCCAAGCCAACAAAATGTCTTTGAAGGTGGCTTGGAGAAGAGGTGATGTGGTCTGGTTAAATATTCTTAGTCCTAAGGTAAAGTCTTTAGCTCCCACAAAAGCTTTACTTGTATCACTCATTGAGATGGGATCCATATTTTTAGGATCCTGGACTCCAAACTGATGAAGGGGCCACTGGGATGCAGTGCTTGCATTACTAGGCCCAGGATTCCTTCTTGTCTCTGAGGCACTGCACCTGGGCAAAGTCCTTTTTTATACAAATAGAGTCTCTGTGCTTCCACCTGCCACTGGGGATGGAGCTCTGGTTCCCTACATCCTTGTACTTCTGCTGCCTCTGGGGATGAGGCTCTTCTGCCACACATCCCTGCACTTTCACCTATCAATGGGGATGAAGCTCTGGCACCCCGCATCTCCGTACTTCTATCTGCCATTGGGGATGAGGTGCTTTTGTCCCGCATCCCTATCTGCCGTTGGGGATGAGACTCTTCTGTTCCGCACCCAGCATGCCTGGTATGAGGCTCTGGTGGCCCACATCCCTGCATCTACGACTGCACCTGGGTATGGGGCTTGTCCACCCAGCATCCCTGTACCTCTCTCTGCCACTGGGGATGGGTGTCCTCCTCCCCACATCTCGGGGGCCTCCATCAGCCGCTGGGGATGAGGTTCTGGTGCCCCACATCGTGGCATCTCTGACTGTCGCTGGGGATGAGGCTGTGGCGCCCTGTATCCAAGCATTTTCATCTGCCACTGGGGATAAGACTCTTGCATCCCACATCTCAACATTTCCATCTGCCACTGAGGATGAGGGTCTTCCACCCCACATCCCGGCACCTCCATTGGGCTCTGGGGATGAGGCTCTGGCAGCCCGCATCCCAGCATCTCTGACAGTCACTGGGGATGAAGCTCTGGCGCTCCACATCCCAGCATTTTCGTCTGCCACTGGGGATGAGGCTCTGGTGCCCCACATCCCGGGTATCTCCGTCTACCACTGTAGATGAGGTGCTTCCTCCCTGCATCCCTGTACCTTTGACTGCCTATGGGAATGATGCTCTGGCATCCTGTCTGCCGGCATCTCTGACTGCCGCTTCCTCCCAGCATCCCTACATTTCTGTGGCCAGCGTGTGAGGCTCAGGCCTGGCAGCCTCACCCTCTGGCTCTGCAGCCCAGATTGCATCCCCAGAGCGGTTCTCCATTTCTCATCCTCCTGCAGCTCCCATTAGTGTATTTCTAGGTTCCACTCTGCATTAACTAGGAGATCCAGTTGAGAACAGAACTCGGGTTAAGGGCCAGACCCAGTAGAAACAGGTGTTGAAATCTGAGAAACTGGAACCAATCGATGTTTTCCACTCCAAAATCCACATCATGAGAGAGTGCATACCACAAGAATCCAATGTTGTCAGGGCTAAGGCTTCTTGGGGGGGAGGTATCCCTTTGAAGAGCCACTGCAACTCCGGGATTGCAGGACTGTGCCCTCTAGATCAATCTCTTTCTAAATATAGTGGTCCAGCCTGGCGACCTGTTATGTCTGGCTGCCATACCGGGCTTCTCTCTCTGTGATGTGGCTACAAAGAGGTAGCCCACTCGCACACTCACACTTCACTCACACACATTCTGATACTCCAATCACACAAGTACATACTTGCACTTCACACACACTTACACTTTACTCACACACTTGCACTCCACTCATATACACTCCACTCGCTCATTTTACACACGAACTCCGCTCATACACACATTCCACTCACACACAGTCTAATACTCCACTCACACTGTGACATGCCACTCGCTCACAAACACATGCACTCACACTTCACTCACTCCCACACACTGGAATTCATACTCACACACACTCTGTTCATGACAGCCACAACTTGGAGGGGGGGGGGGGGCAGTAAGGAAGAGATATGGTAATCTTCTCCATAATATCTCTCTCCAATAAGCAGAAAGCCAAGGGCATGTTTTTCACAGCCACTACCCCCCCCCCAGCCACTACTGTTTACGCCTCTGCAGGATTTGGAGGGGCTACACTTTCACCTGTCCAGAAATATCAGAGAGTACTGACTGCCCTCCCTCACACTCCTCATTGTGCGCCCTCAATCACTTTTGCCCACCACACACAATGTCCAATATCCCTTCCTTTCATCCACTCCTCAGTATCCGCCACTCACTCCCTTTCACCCACTATTGAATATTTGTCTGTGTGACTCTGTGACTACTTTCGCACAGGCAATGCCTTGCTTCTTTTGCTAGTATACAATACATGTTAGTGAATCTAACAATATTCAATTTTCAGTAAGATTTTCTAACCTTTATTGAATACAGCTCATTATAACTTAGATTTCTTGGGGTTAGCTGTGGTACCACCTCAGTGGTCACCTGTGGGGGTGCATCAGCATGACAAAGTCATCTCTGTGTCTCATGCTCACATTAAATAGTTGCGAGGAACAGGGGACCTGTATGTAAACATCCATTTGACATGCAGTGAAGTGTTGCATGCTGGGGTTTTCTTCATCGTTCCAGGTGCCACCTTCAAACTTTTTTTGAAATCACAGACTTTCAGTACAAGTTTGAAAGTGGTGCCCTGATTAATGAAGAAAATCCCAGCATTCAAAGCATAGCTGCTTGTCACGTAGATCTTCACATACAGGTCCACTGTTTTCACAAAAGTTTAGCCTCACAACAGTTTTCATTTGGAGATACCCACTGACACACTCCAGGCTTCAGTCCCCTTAGCATAGGATAGAATAGTGGTAGTAAGGGACTTATAGACAATGTTATCATTTTAGAAAACAGGTTTCATTTTCCATTAACAGACAAAACCATAGGCTTGTTGCTTTCACTATGTAGCTAACGGCCATATTCTGAAAGAAAAAGACAAGCAGTTCTAGAGAAAGTCAGCTGCACATTGGGGACATATTAAAATTCCCCTCAGGGGCGGACTGACAGGACCCAGGGCCCCTGGTCCAAAAAGAGGTCTGGGCCCCCTGCAGAAATCTCCACAATGCCCCTTCCACCTCCACAATGCCCCCTTGATCTCATCGCTACAATGCCCCCTTCTCTCCACAATGCCCCCTTGATCTCATCGCCACAATGCCCCCTTCTCTCCACAGTGCCCCCTTGATCTCATCGCCACAATGCCCCCTTCTCTCCACAATGCCCCCTTGATCTCATCGCCACAATGCCCCCTTCTCTCCACAATGCCCCCTTGATCTCATCGCCACAATGCCCCCTATCTCCACAATGCCCCCTTGATCTCATCACCACAATGCCCCCTATCTCCACAATGCCCCCTTCATCTCATCACCACAATGCCCCCTTCTCTCAACAATGCCCACTTGATCTCATCGCCACAATGCCCCCTTCTCTCCACAATGCCCCCTTGATCTCATCTCCACAATGCCCCCTATCTCCACATTGCCCCCTTCATCTCATCTCCACAATGCCCCCTATCTCCACATTGCCCCCTTCTCTCCACAATGCCCCCTTGATCTCATCTCCACAATGCCCCCTTCTCTCCACATTGCCCCCTTGATCTCATCTCCACAATGCCCCCTTCTCTCCACATTGCCCCCTTCATCTCCACAATGCCCCCTTCTCTCCACAATGCCCCCTTGATCTCATCTCCACAATATTGCCCCCTTCATCTCCACAATGCCCCCTTCATCTCCACAATGCCCCTTCCACAATGCCCCCTTCATCTCCACAATGCCCCCTTCCACAATCCCCCCTTCATCTCCACAATGCCCCCTTCCACAATACCCCCTTCATCTCCAAAATACCCCCTTCCACAGTACCCCCTTCATCTCCACAATGCCCCCTTCCACAATCCCCCCTTCATCTCCACAATGCCCCCTTCCACAATACCCCCTTCATCTCCAAAATGTCCCCTTCCACAATACCCCCTTCATCTCCAAAATGCCCCCTTCCACAATACCCCCTTCATCTCCACATTGCCCCTTCCTCAATGCCCCCATCTCCACAATGCACCCATCTCCACATTGCTCCTTCATCTCCACAATACCCCCCTTCATCTCCACCATGCCCCTACCTGCAGTCCCTGGTGGTCTAGCGGCGTGGGGCGCGCCTCTAGTAATGCAGAGGCTGGGAGATGATGTCATCTCCCAGCGCTCTGTATTACTAGAACGGCCCGGCGGCCGTTGTAGGAGAGCTGCTGAGCAGCTCTGGAAGTGGCACCGAAGGCGGCGGGCCCCCTTCGGTCACGGGCCCTCGGTCCGTGACCGAATGCCCGATGGTCAGTCCGCCCCTGATTCCCCTTGATTTTCATGGGAAGGCTATAATGAAGTTTTTATTTCCTGTAAATTCTTGCATTCAAAGGGTTAAACCCCCATTTAAATCAATAGGAATTATGTGAATTAAATTTATGTATACATACAGTATATCATTGGTCTTTCCTGCTAAGTAAAACATGGGTGCTCATTTAGCTGGGAGTTTTTTAATTAAAAGTTAATACAGTTCAAAGTTCACACAACAACCAAGAGGAGCGAGGCCAAATGACACCATACAGAGAACAATAATTAAATGTTACAATGATGAATGTACTCACAGGAAAGTATCCAGACTGTCCTCTATATTGAGTACACAGGTCCATTCGCTAGAAGGGAATCTTGATGCCGGTTCTCCTCACAAAGGAACCATGCCCGTATTCATCAACAGATGAGTGCAAAATTCTCACAGTGAAATTGTATGGCAAACCAGGAAGTATATATAAAAATAATTTATTCCAAGGAGTTAAAAATCTCATCATGTTTCATGGTCCACTGATCACTTCTTCAGGAGGAAATAAAAGACAAAACAAGCTGTAGAACAAGCTGTTGTGCTTTTGTTCATCCTCAGAGCGTGTCATATTTTGGTATATTTATGCTTTTAGGGAGTTTCCCTAAAAGTGAAAGGTAATCCAGATGCGAACCCCTTACTCTCAGTGCCTCACTAATGAAGCCTAACAAGTCTGAAATGTACATCTTGGATTAGCTGGTGTTCATTGCAGATTTTCTCATCTATTTGGCCATCTCTCATTGATGAATAAGTGATGGCCAGATAGGAACAGGTGAATGTCTAATGCACATACTAATTCTCTGACTTCCTAGTGCATGGAGCCACTCACAGCTTGTATTACCTCCTTAGTGATTGATACTCAGAATCTGCTCTTAGTAACAGACATAACCATAGTTTTGTTGTAGTTATTATGTAAGTAAGGGCCATATTCAGAATGAAAAACAAGAACAACTGTAGAGCAAACCAGCTGCATCACCGGGGATACAAATAAAAACTCCTGTTTGTGTAAATGTGGCTTTTAACCACTGGAATGCTAGAAAGATCTCAGTGTTGGACATCTCTCTTTGTATGGGGTTGAAAGCTCCATGTAAATCATTGGGAATTATGTGAATGTTTATCTGTCTCTTATAGAGGTATCCAGCCCATTGCAATGCATTGAATACCTCTTTGGCACTCAAAGGGTTGTGGTGCAGGTGGCTTGCTCCTGAATTGCTCTTCTCTGTTATGCTTACTGCCCTAAATGTGTTCCCTTCACTGTAAATGGTGATTGTATGGATAATATATAGGATCAAACACTAAAGTGAAAAATCCTATTTAACCTATTGGATACCAGAGAGGTCTCAAATGCATTGCTCTAGGTCTCAAGAGGTTAAAAATTGTTTTATTCTAAACAATGTCATTTTAACAATGTTCAGCATATCTATTTGCTGTTTAATATAAAAGAACTGTTCCCTTATGCCATCATATCACATATGGGTGACATCCTAGTTGGAATGTGTTACAGCATTGGCTGTAGCTGTAAAAGTCACTCATGTGAATTACCCCATAGAAGTTAATGATATATAATTTGTGAGGCTCAGGTTATTTATTCCCTGAAACTTGTTTCAAAAAGTATAATTTTTGTTTACTTCACATGGATGAATTTGCTGGAATTTCTTTCATGTCCATGAACCTACTTAACCCTTTTAGGAAAAGATAGGAGTACAAGGTATTACATAGCACATCCCTATAGTCCTTAAAATGTTAAGCATACCATGTACTGTAGGCTGAGTTCATGTCCACTGGTCCTGCCAGTAACACTGATGACTACCTTCATGACATCCAAGACTGACTGAAGATGATCGCTCTTGAACACAAAGTTCATAGGAGCCATTAGATTTTTTTGGCCGTAATAAATTTAATATGGGGTTGTTATAATTAGGGGATGTTACTTCTCCTTAAATTACTGGCCTTATGACTGACCCACTTGTGCCAGTAATTAAGCTACTTGTTCTCAGTCAGGGATATCAGTAAAATATGGTGTTCTATTACATTGCACTGCAAAGTAATGTGTTTGACACCTCCTTGGCATACAAGGGGTCCATAACCAATATATGAAAATATTAGTAGCAGTATTAAATTTTGCATGTTTTGTTTTGCGTGCTTTGTAAATTCACCTTTGCATGGCCCCGCCCACCACAGTAAATAAATAAATACAATATTCACGCAGTAATGGGAAATGCATTGCTCTGCAATGTGTTGAAAGCCTCTCTAATACTTACAGGGTTAAATGAGCGTTAAATGTATCACAGCTAACATTGTTGTACATAAACACTGCTATTTCTACAGTAGTAAAAAGTTACAGCTATGTTATATCCAATCCAGCAGAGGGCAGCATTCCTCTTCTTGTGAATATTCTGTTGAACATAGTGCTGATGAACTAGTATGAATTTTCAGCAGCTTGGCATGCATGTATTTTAACAAGAAGCCCCTTCAGTATTAATCAAAAGTTTGCCACCCTTCTGACACTCGACTAATGTGATCCGTTTCAGTTGTGTTCAACTAACTGGGTCCCTGAAATGTGTTCATGCATTATAATGGTTGACCTTAGTGCACAAAGGGACCTGCATCTGTTTCTGGACAACTCCCTTCATCCTCGGCAGTAGAAATCTTGTATTTACTAAAGGGTATAAACAACTGTCACATAAGAATGAGAAACCCAACATCAATTTGACAATGAGGCTGATGTACTGCGTTTCAGGGGACAAATACTGCAAGGGAGTTGCTAGGTTATCAAAAGACCTGTTTTTGGGTTCACCTAATGCATTATTAGTGCAGTGAAGCCTATTACACAATTACATCAGGATAAGGATGATTAGAAGAAATTACAAATACAAATCTCAGGCTGGAAAGAAGACCTGTGGGGAGATGCACTAAAGCGTGATAAAGATGTCATAAAGTGGCGATGACTTCTCCAATGAAATCACTTTTACAGGTCCTATGTTATTCTATGGAGTCTATTCACTAAGATCTACAAAGCTGAAGTAATCTTAGTGCATATGCTCCATAGAATAACATAGGAACTGGAGAAGTGATATTTTATCACCTCTTTATCAATGCTTAGTGAATATTCTCCCCCCCGCCCCCCCCCCCCCCCCCCCCGGGTGTTAAGCATAATACCCATGGTTTAAACCTTTGAGTGCCAGGGAGATATTCAGTGCATTGTGTTGCAATGCTTTGGATAACTCTCTAGCACACAAAGGATTAAGTCCCCATCCCAGCCTCCAGACAGTACCCAGGTATACCTAAGGTGCAAGGTTCATACTGAGAGAAAGGGATTCTGGGAGAGGGGAAAATTGATGTGCTATCACAGTAAACCCAAAATAAAGTTTTTGATACAACTAAACCATAACAGAAAAAAGCAAAAATAACATTTTAAAAAAATTGTACAAACATAGCCTAACTCAGGGTTGTCCAACTTGGTGCACTCCAGCTGTTGTTGGACTCTAATTGTCATTATCCTCAGCCATTCATTGATGAGAATTGTAGTCCAACAATGGCTGAATGGTAGCAAATTACTCATCCCTTCCCTAACTTCTGTAACCTGTTGAGTGATCCTTAATAATATCATTTCCTATTCCATACTCCAAATGTATTATAGCAAGAGCATATGTAAGAAACTATAAATTTAAAGTGGAGTGCCTGCCTAAGGTAAGTTGATTTAATTTGTAAGATAATGAAAAACTGCCTATGTGTTGTATTAGCCATTTGTTTGTAATATAAATAGTTTTTGAGAAATTAACCTTTATTTGCTGATGGTACAATGTGGCACATTATGCAAATTAGTTTATTTGGTCAAGCAATATTACCACACATTGTGCTATGAATGAGTAGAGAGAGCCCACAGACTGGGGGCATTTCTACCATCCTATAACATAAAGTCCTAGAATGCATCACTCACCGTGTGTGTAACCGCACATGCGCAGTGGGGACTCGCAGAACGGGCTGATCTGGAGCGGAGAGCTCCGGAAGGCTGACAGCCTGTCTGTGCTCCCGGCTCCGGGCAGCAGCGGAGGCGGCTGGTTGACAAACTGTCACCCAGCGCCTCTGCTGATGTCCCGGAGCCCAGAGCACAGACAGGCTGTGAGCCATCCGGAGCTCCCCGCTCCGGATCAGCCCGTGTATACGGCTTTGTAACTAGTCATAGTCATAAGTCTAGGTGGCTGGCCTTAAAGGGATAGTAATACTTCGTTTTATCTTTATTTTATTTTGTAGACATTAAAAAAACACGAAGAACGATATAAGTCTTATCTCTCAAACCTTCATGGTTTGAGAGATATTCACAAGCAAATTTTCCCCTCCCACCCTTTTTACCTAGTGTAAGCCATCTCTTCTCAGATGTGGAATGCAGTCCATAGACCAGACAGATAACAGCAGGGGACACTCTTCTTCCTATGAGAACAATGAAAGCCCTGCCCCCCTTGACAAGTTTTTCAGGTTTTTCCCTTATCTTTATTGGAGATTGTCCCTCTTTGCAGTCTACCTGGGCACCTCCCTTCTGATCTGGCTGAGCAGTGTTATATCAGTAAAAGGGGCGGGAGGGGGATACTTTGTCACTGAAATACTCTTGAACTACAACTCTGATAGAATTGAAATAACACTCTCCAAAGTCCAAATACTATGATGATTAATTAGAGCTGCTTTTATTATGAAACATTACTATCCTTTTAAGCTTAACTAATCATCATATTGTATAGGAAAACCAGTGACACTCTATCCCACCAAAACAGAAAGGTTAATTTCTCTAAAGAACTGTTTGTTTTAAAGAAAAAATGGCTAGTACAATGTATAAGCAGATTTCAGTTGTCTAGAAAACAAAACAAAAAACGTCTTACGCAGACAAGTCCACTTTAAGTGTTAACTAAGAATAAGATATTGTCAGCAGGACCTGGGGTAGCACTGCTTGTTTGGATTGTTTTTCACCTCCCCAACTAAAATGGCAATCACCCCCTATTTAGCTCATAAAGGCCAGTGGAGCATTTAGTAAATACCAGTTTAGGATGTTGAATACTGGGTTTCCTTTGACCAGTAACAGAATGGACCTCACTTTCCGAATGTCGGAAATCTAAAACTGTGGGGAATTATGTACGTCATGGCATAGAACATGTTACAAAACACCCTGGTCTTCACATTCTTCTACTCTAATTAGCATTTTGTAATTAACAGGCACATGATTGTTTACTGTTCTTGTGATCCTCGTCCTTGGAAATGTGAATACACTACAACAAAACTCATAGATAGCACATAATAAGAGAGAAGGGAGATTTAGGAGGTTTATAATGAACGGATGGAATGCTAGACTGGAAAGGGTTTCAGGTTAAATGATGTATCCCTGTCTATTGTACAGAGCTCTCATCAACTCACATAGCCTTTTATAGCAGAGCAGAGCAAGCACCCTATTAATAGATTTCCTGATGACGCTTAGGTGCAGGGCAATATAGAAACTACTATACTTTTAGATGTAAGTGCAGGAACTGAAACATTTACAAATTAACAATTTAAGGATCAGACAGGTGAAACAATGCATTGCACACCTCTCCAGTCCTTAAAGGGTTAAGAAGCATATTTTCATAGTCCTGGAAACAGAGTCTGTACTGAGTCATTGTTATTAATAAAGTAACAATTCTCATTTTTTCTTATAGCAAGCACTTGCTTTTTAAGCTATTTGATCAGTTGCTGAATATTAACCCTTGGAATACTAGAAAGTTCTTCCACACTTTTGTCCATAAAACATTGCAGGAATTTATATCATGTAAGAGAGTAAGACAATGCTGAAGGCTTTATGTTCAAAAGAAAAGTGGAGTTATTCTGGGGCAAGCCAATGCACCACTGGGGAGAAATAACATTCCCAAAATTCCCAATTAATTGAAAATAATTTTTAACCCTTGAGTTCTATAGAGGTCTGCAACACATTGTTCTGTAATGCATTGGCGACCTACCAATCATACGAGGCTTTAAAGAGATAGTAATACTTAATTTTTTCTTTATTTTATTTTATTTTGAAGAATGATATAAGTTTTATCTGTCAAACCTTTATGGTTTGAGAGATATTCACAAGGAAAGTTTCCCTCTCCCGCCCCTTTTACCTAGTGTAAGCCATCTCAGATGT
This sequence comes from Rhinophrynus dorsalis, assembly GCA_037306005.1. Classification (NCBI taxonomy): domain Eukaryota; kingdom Metazoa; phylum Chordata; class Amphibia; order Anura; family Rhinophrynidae; genus Rhinophrynus; species Rhinophrynus dorsalis. Next base: position 191,646,808 of record CM074718.1, on the reverse strand, counting down.
GGAATGCAGTCCATAGACCAGACAGATAACAGAAGGGGACAATCTTCTTCCTATGAGAACAATGAAAGCCCTGCCCCCCTTGACATGCTTTTCAGGTTTTCCCTTATCTTTATTGAAGATTGTCCCTCTCTGCAGTCTACCTAGGCACCTCCCTTCTGCTCTGGCTGAGCAGTGTTACATCAGTAAAAGGGGTGGGAGGGGGATACTTTGTCATTGAATTACTCTTGAACTATAACTCTGACAGTACTGAAATAACACTCTACAAAGTCCAAATACTATGATGATTAATTAGAGCTGCTTTTATTATGAAACATTACTATCCCTTTAAACCAGTATACACTAGTTTGTTTACACAGGATGAGGTGTTACTGATGTTATCAAAACTGAAAGTGAATAAATCAGTTAATGCAGATGAAATTAATCCAAGACAGAGAGAGCTTAGGTCTGTGCTTGTCTCTGTCAGTAGTGGGGGACGCAATTACAGGCCTATAAGTCAGACATCAGTAGATGGGAAAATAATGAATACACTATTGAAAGGAAGAATTGTTTCATATTCAAAGTCTAATGACATGCAAGATTAATTGCATTATGGCTAGGGGTGGGCAAAAAATTTGAAAAATTTCCCACACAACTTTTAGTGAAAACGTGCCGATTTTTTGATTTTCCCGTGAAACATTTCGCCTTTCCGTCTATTGTAAAAAAATTTCCACCTTTGTTAACACATTTTTCGCCTATTTTTACATATTTTTCGCCTATATTTCCAACAGGTACTACATTACCCACTGTAATATTATTTCTTCTGATGGGTGAAGTTTAGAAATAAGTGTCTGAAAGTTAAATCTGTGAGTCCTACAGCAAAATATGGCTTGAAAAATGTGTTAGCATGCAGAATGCATTTGTCCTTTGCCCACAGCACTGGCACATATTCATGATGATATCAAGTAATAAAAAAAATAAAGTGCAACTTACAATGTGGCAGATATGTATTTTAGTGGTGGTGCTGGGGGACTGGCATGGTGTGATTTGTGTATGCATTTTTACCATTGTCATACTCTATCCTCCTTCTCAGATTATTGACACACATTACTTATTTGTCATAGCAGTGGTCCCATCTGTCCTCCTCATCTGTGCTGCTGTTAATATATTTGTCCTGGCTTTGTCTGTCATGTGTGGTTTCTGCTACTACTACTACTGGAGCTAGATGTTCACTTACAGCAGCAGCACCAAAGGTACTCGTCATATCTAATACTATGGATGTTAACCTGTGTTGCTGTTGCTGGGTACTCAAAACAGGTGTGTGTGGCTGAGTGGGACTTGGACTTTGAAGAGGCGATGATGCCAATGATGACTGATAGGGTGACTGTGTGCTTTTTGACATCTGTACTTGTCCAGGGTTAGACTTTCCAAAGACTTTCTCAAACACTTTATAGACAGGCACAGTGCCCCTTAAAGGGATAGTAATACTTAATATTACTATTCCCCATATTGTAGCTATTTCAAAAAGAATTGAATTGCCCCCAGGTTCATGTCTCAAACCTTTATGGTTTGAGAGATAACCGAATGCTAAGTTCCCCCTTCCTCCCCCATCCCTGAAATCAGCGTTGTACTGACTGCAGCGATATCCGGTCTTATTTTCATCAGGCGGCTCTGCAGCAGAGCCAAGATCGCGTTAGTAAAAATCATTATTTCACTGAAATGGTCTTCTACGTGTGCTTGCAAACCAGCTGCAGAGATGCAAGCCTGTCGCATGACAAACTTCCCCATCAGTCAGTACAATGCTGACTTCAGGGAAGGGGGAGGGAGGGGGGAACTTTGCGTTCTGTTATGCAACTTGTTGTTGTCTTCAGTGTTCCTCTTAGATGGTTCTTTATTTCTTCTGGCACTGGTGGTGCTGGAACTAGTTTTGCTGGGACCTTGACAAACTGCATCCTCCCTTGGTGTAGAGGGATCATCATCACTGATTGCACACGCTGCAGCAACCATTGCTGTAGTCAGTTTTTGAACTACTACTTTACTCTCACGTCCCTCCCCCTTCCCCTTGTGCATTTGATGGACATTACGCATCTACACTGTGTTTTTTGTACTGTACGGTACACAACACAACTGATGCAGCTGTATGATGCCTTGTCTAAGCCCGGTCAGCTGTCTGTCACTGTCACCTAAGATAGATAGATAGATATATATATAGATATATATATATATATATATATATATATATATATATATATATATATATATATATTTTTTTTTTTTTTTTTTTTTTAAGTTGCCCACCCTGTTGTCTTATCACAGTCTGTCCAAAAAAAATTATAACTGAAAAACAAAATCAACAACGTCTTTCCCCAGACTTCCCCACCCAGCACAGAGACAGCAAAATCAGCAAGCAAATAGGCCCATAGCTGCCTGTGTCTTGCCAGTCACATGGAATTTTGGAGTATTTGGGAGGTCAACCTCCTTCCTCCCTTCTTATTACCTGGAGTGCCCACGGACTCCCCTTAAATGACTCCCTAAACTAAGCTTCAATTCCCCTTTATTTGCCTATCTCCTCTAGCTAAAAAACATGCTGCTCTCTCCTCTCACAAACACAGAATGGCTGCTGTGAGAGCCTGACAGCCTTTTATATGGCTGTAGAAAACTTCCCTGTGGTGGAGAAATATTTTTCTTCCCATTGATTTCAATGGGCGGAAAAGGCGGGAAAAAGCTGAAAAACTGCACTTTTACGGGAAATTATTCGCCAAGCGGATAGTGCTATTATTCGCCAATTTCAGTTTGAGGCGAAAACTTTCACCCATTCCTAATTATGGCTTTACAACTGGAAGATTTTTCCAAACAAATCTAGTTGAGTTTTTCTTATTATGTTATTAAAGTGTTAATACTGGGTGGAGCAGTAGATGTATCCAATAAGACAGAGGAATCTTATTCCTAAGATCCACAACATAATGAAAAAAGAATGGAAAAAGTAAGTCAGACTGCACTCATGGGCTCCATCTCCAAAGGAGCACAGCACTGACTCCACAGCACTCTAATATGGTTCACTGTCAGCTCTACTGCTCAAGAAAGGATACTGGGAGATCACTGACAAGTTTAAAATGTTTAATAAAGACAATAAAACAACAGACTCTATGCATTTTAGAGCATCTTCTCTTTCATCTGGAGAATATATATATATATATATATATATATATATATATATATATACACTCCTGATGAAAGAGCAGATTCCCTGAAACGAGTAGAGTCTATTGTTTTATTAGGTTATCAAACATTTCTGGCTGCTGGGCTAACTAACACAATGTTAACCCTTTGAATGACAGAGGGGTGAGCAGTGCATTGTATTCAAAGGGTTAAAGTGTGCTTATTTATGTGAAAAGGTTTCATGACATCATGAGAGCCTTCTGTCTCTTTTTGTACTATGGGGAGAAACTAAAATCCCCATTGGTTTAAATGTGACTTTTAACCTGTTAAATGCTAGATAGGTCTTAACTCATTGCACAGTAATGCATTGGAGACATCTCCAGCAGTCAAGGAGTTAAAACCCCATTTAAATCAATGGGAGTTTGGAAAATGTGTATCCCCCCCCTCCATGGTGCAGTTGTTTTCCTGCAGAATTGCATCTCTTTAGTGTACTGCATTGCACTGCTCTGTCAAACAGGCACAAGGCGTGTGTTTATAGACAAACTAGTGTAAAAGCCCGTGTACATGGGCCAAGGTCTGGGTGATGTTAACCCTTTGAGTGCCAGAGGGGTGGGTATGCAACGCATTGCACTCAAAGGGTTAAGAGACCGGTCCTGCTCTGCATCCTGCCGCCGACGCAGTCATGCACTGTAGAGAGTGCCCGAAAGCACAGAATGCTCCCATCACAGAACTCCCAGCATTCTGTGAGTTTGTCCAGTCTTTACTGGGCATGACGGTTCTGACAAACATCCTAGTGAATTATTATATAGGAAGGATAAGAAACCATGTGCACAGAGTGAAATGCAGAGCAATTGCTGAGCAAACCAACTATCATAGAGGACAAATACAATTTCCCCCAAATTCCCAAAGATTTAAGTAGGTGCTGTTAACCCCTTGGATGCTAGAGAGGTTTTCAAAGCATTGATTTTCTATGCCTTGGAGACCTCTAGCATTCAAGGGGGTTAAAAAAACCTCCCACACATTTAACCCTCTCAATGCCAGAGATGTATTCAACATATTGCAGAGCTTTTACTTTTTTCTCTGTGGTGTAGCTGGTGTGGTGTAGCTGACTTATGCATATGACATCTTCTGGATTAACTACATTTTTTCCACGGCTACACCTGACACTCACATATCCCGAACTTCAATAAAGGGGCCAATGCACAGTGCAATTCCATTGACAGATTCCAGCTACATAAATCTAGAGGGGCCAACCAAATTGGTGATTTTGGTCAGTCAGCACAGCATGAAAATTTTGATCACCTGGTGATCCAGTCACAGCGATCTTGCATTTGACTGTCTTGTCAGGTAGTTCAGACCTGATCTCACAGCCCCACAAACAGTTAAATAGGCAATCCGATTGCAGACTGCCTGGATTTGGTCTGCGGGGGGGCAGGAAAAAACAGTAATCTGAATGCTCATCTATCATGCTCATCCATCAGATCACTGGTTGGCTGCAACCAAAATCACCTTGTGTATGGGCACCTTTATTTCCAAAATTACACTCAATTTAAAGGAGAAATAACACTCCTAATGCCACCCAATTTACCTTACCATGGCCAAACAAAATTCCCTATGAATTTCATGTCCATGGAGTCAGACACTGCTTTTTTTTTTTCAAATGGAAGGAAGCAGAGTACTTGATCCTACTTAATCCTTTGTATGGCAGAGGGGTACGCAACGCATTGCTTTGCAATTTGTTGTGTACCTCTATGGCACTTAAAGGGTAAGATTACCATGTGCCGTCTGAGCAGGACTAGTTGAATGTTTTCTGTTAAATAAAAGTAAAGGGGTGAAATTTGTAGGGTTCATTAGGATTTTATGGTCGTAGTCATACCTGGGAACTTCTACTTCTAGAGTCCCTGGAGAGGACTCATTTGGTGCTGGTGGAAGGATATAAATTACACGAGTTGCATTGAAAAGGGGTGGGGCTTAATTGTGGTGGGGGTGGGGCTTAATGGGCTGCCTAATAACATGGGTAGGAAGTGTGCAGAACAAGGTGGGGAAGGTGAGGAAGTGGGAGAAACAGGGTGGGAAGCAACAGAAGTGGACAGAGTTTCATAAGAAACTCCCCACCACCAGAGAATCAGCTATGGTCAGAGTAAAGTAAGTGAGGAACTATTATTAGGTAGTGTTTCATCTCCTTGAAAAAAATAAAACTCTTGGGTAGTTCTTTTCTAGGCATCATATCTCAATACATGTGTATGTCAAAACAAGGTGTCTGCTGGGAGCCAGGCCTTAGCACTGTGAAACTGAAATCCTATAATGGAGCAATGCTAAGAATGCAGCGTAATGAAGTCAGCATAATCCGTCTAAACAAGCTTCTATTGAGTTACTCAGCATACAGATATTTCTCCAAATTATTTTTTCTTAACTTTTTCTGAATTATGTTCTATGGTGTACAGTGCAGTATGCAATAATAAAAGCAACATTAAATGGTGAGTACATTAAATAAATATATCATACTCTGTCTGGCAAGTGACTGCATGAGTACATCTATTTTTAGGAGTAATTGGCCATTTCACTGTGTCAAGTGGGTCTGGACCCTGGTTCCTGCAAACAGCCAATGGGCACCATGGATTGTCAGATAGGAAATGTAGACTTGTGTGGGTGTGTGTTCATCTGCCGCAAGGAGCAGGCTTTTTACAAACTGGGCACAAATGGCATAGGTTCAAAATACACCTTTATCTTTACTCCTGCACCAGGGATGTTGTACCAGATGGTGCATATAAATCAGGGGTGGGTAACTTGAGGTTCTACAGCTGCTTCTGGACTACAAATCCCATCATTCTCACATTACCTTCCACTGACCTAGATGGCCTGTACAGATATACTTTTTAATTATTTTCTTTTTGAGTAAAACAATAGCATTTCCACTTCTGAGAGAGGCTTAATTTAAAAACTATTACAGTTGATACATTTTTATTTTAAATTAAACTGCAAATTTACACTGTGGTCACCAGATGACACTGTTGTTACCACTTACTATGAAGAGCCATAATTTAAAACTCAAGCATATATGTAATTACCTTGCTGTTTTTCTGCTAATAAAATGAAATAATTCATTGGAACGGTCGACAAAGTGTGCTTGCAAACCAGGCACACTTTGTAGACCATTCCAATTAATTATTTCATTTTAAGTAGTGCTGTCTCGGCTCTGCTGAAGAGCCTCTGCTGGTCGCGGGACCAGGATCTGACTCTATGAGCTAGAGCGCTGACATTTGAGAAAGGGGAGGGAGGGGGGAACTTTAAATGCTACGAATACGCAAACTATAAAGTTTTGAGAGATGGGAGGCAGTTTATTCTACTTCTATTGTTAATATCTACAATACTAGACATTTTTAAACCAAAGTATTACTATACCTTTAAACAAAAGTGGAGTAATTCTGGCTCAAACCAACTGCATCATAGTGGACAAATAAACAATGTCCAAATCTCAGTTCATTTAAAGGGGGCTTTAACCCCTTGATTGCTAGAGAGGGTTTCAATGCATTGCTTTTGCAATGCTATGGGGACACCTCTAGAATTCTAGGGGTTAAAAGCACCACTTAAATCAGTTGCTCAGATACAGACAGGAGTACAGTGGAAGCTACTCCTCACTGACTGCTGAAAGAAAGTGCAATGGACCATATTTGTAAAAGTAAACTCAACTGCACCATAGGAGACAAATACAAATTCCTAAATTCCCATGCACCATGCACTTGAATAGAGCTTTTTAACCCCTTGAATAGTGGAGAGGTCTCCTACTCCTGGGAGATTTTTCAATCAAACATTATTACTGCTCAAACATATTTCTTATTTGTCAACAGCACCAACTAGTGTCCAAAATGAAATTTTTTTATAACGCATTCCACTGGAGAATTTGGGTGATAAAGCTAAGATAACTTCTCCAGTGATACCACTTCTCCAATCCTATGTTATTCTACAGAGCCAATGCCCTAAGATTTCTCCAACTTTGGATACGTTAGCACATGAGGTCTATAGAATAACAGAGGAAACGGAGAAGTGATATAACTGGAGACATCATCTCCATTTTATTGCCACATTATCACGCCTTAGTGCATAACCCCCTTGAGTCACTGACTACTCCTGCCTATAGCAAGCAATAGAAGAAGTGACAAAAAACTGTCATAACTTTTGAACTGAAAATCTTTCAAACATAAAAGCCATGTAATAGATATAATTTGATAAAAAGTGTTCTGCTCCTTTAAAGTTTATTTGGTTTTAATCTGTTTTGAGATAAAATGAACCAGTTAAAATATATAAAATATAATATATGTATTGATTTATATATAACATATTGCTTTTCAAAGCACAATGGGCCACATTTACTAAGGTTGTTCTAGTGTTTTTTACATGAAATCTAAATTATTTATTAAACAAAATTGTGTCTTATTCATTAAAACTGTGGTATAAAAAAAAAAAGACTACACTTTTTTAACAAATAAATCTATTTGTGTTTATGTAGGCTGGCAAATAGCATCAATAATTGTAGACTACATTTATTATGACGTAACCAATAAAAAAATACATTAATTTGCTACATCTCACTATTTCCTTTAATTTACTACACATAATTTAGTGTCATGGTAAAACTCAGTAAACTGACAGAAATGTTCTACTTTTTAACAAAAGGCTGCTTTTTAATGTAAACTTATTAATTGTGGCCCAATGGCATTTATAGTAAGGATTTCCTGCTGAGCAAGCAATATCACTCTCACTGCCTAGAGATGCACATTTCCAGGCTTATTACAGTTTCTGCTTGTTTATTTACATTACCAGTGCACACTAGTGGTTACATTTCAATTAGCAATGCTGTTGCATTATGTGGGATAGGTGAGTCACTGACAAACAGTTCTCCATAGAATATGCCCAGAAATAAGACGAAAAGGGCACCCAATAGTGAAGTCCAGTATGTACACAGTGATAATACAATCGTGCAGTGGGTACTCACGTATGTCGTGGTCAGCAGGATTCCAACTGACAAATGCGCATTCTGAGAAATTAACCCAGTGTCATCCAAAGATGGCTCCACTTGTAGAAAATATTTAAATAGAATAAAATATCTAATGAATAAACCCTTGTGATACTCTAACGTGTTTCATCACGGCTGTGCATGCAGCTTCATAAAAGATAATGGTCACAATGGGCTATAGCCATTTGTGGAATCCTACTGACCACAAAAAATGTGAGTACCCATTGCATGATTATATTATCACTGTGTACATGCTGGACTTCACTACTGGGTGCCCTTCTTCCTCTGTAAACATGCATGTTTCCCGTGTCTTGCCATTTCTTTTTTCTAACAGAGGACCCTTCCCTTCATCTTCCTCTGTAAAAACTGAAGAAAAATATTCACTGAGACAGTCAGCTAGCCCTTTATTCTCATTTACTTAGTTTTCATTTATTGTTTTCAGTCTTACTATTCCTTGTTTCATTTTCCTCCTTTCACTTGTATATCTAAAAAAATGTTTTAGCCCTCTTTTTTATTGACTTTGCAATTTTTTCGTCTGTTTGTGCTTTGGCACATCTAATAATGCATTTAGCCTCCTTCAGCCTAGTCTTGTGCCAATGCCTTCTTTTTCTTTTACTCTTACTGACATGCCTAACGCAATGCTCTGTTGCGTTTAGTAGATCACATTTCAGATAATCCCATTTCTCCTGGACTTCATCTAAAGATCTAAAGACTGATATAAAAATGTTTCCTTTTTAGAAAAATCAGCCTTTCTAGTCTAGAACCTTTGTTTTTGTGTGGAGCAACTCCGCCTCTGTCTTTATATTAAAACATAAATATTGGTGATTAATGGAGCCCAAACACTCTCCTACAGCTACATCTGATACCAAGTCTCCATTAGTAAATAATAAATCTAGTGTGGTTTCCTACCTAGTCGACTCCTACTAATTGACTAAGAGCTAATCCATGTAAAGAATGTAGGATATCTCTACCCCTGGCTGAACCTGCTGCATGGTTTTTCCAGTCCACATCAGAAAGGTTAAAGTCCCCCATAATAAAAACCTCACCTTCCATAGTCATCTTAGTTACTTCCTTGACCAGCAGTTGATCCAACTCGTCTGCTTGTCCTGGGAGCCTATAGATCCCACCTATACGAGTGACCATCTTATTCCCCTATTCTAAAGTTATCCAAACAGTCTCTGTGTTCTCCACTATACCCTGTATAAGATTGACCTTAATGCTATTTTGACATAAATGGCAACCTCATCTTCTTTTCCCCCAGAAGTGTACTGGCTGTCCACTAAATAAGTAGTTGAGCAGCAACTACTTTTGTGAGTATAACTCACTGTGGTATATCGGTGGAGGTTACAGTACCACTTTGGTTCAACACAAGAGTCGCCTCTTGTTTGTTTTTGTCTCCATAGAATATAATTGAAACTGCAATGTTATGCGGTCAGACTGAACTTCCACGAAGTAACCACCCTGTAATTCATATCCTGATGATTTTAACTATTTTAACATTTGAATAAAATAACTAATAGCAGTGGGAGTGCCCTTAGTGTACTCAACAGGAAAATCCCTTTAACAAATGGGTTTTTATTAAAAAAAAATGTACTGCCACTTTAATCCCTTGAATTCTAGAGAGGCTAGACCTTACTAGAATTCAAGTAGAGTTAAAAGGCCCATTTAATTTAGTAAGACATGTTAACCCCCACCCTCCATGGTGCAGTTGACTTCCTTCAGAACTGTTCATAATCTGTTAAGCGTAAAACCCATAAAGTCTTCAACGGCAATATCAGCTTTTACTAAATCTGCTTCAATGGGAGCAGGCTTAGTAAAAAAGTCCAGAGCCAAAACAACTTCTATCGGCCATTTGGAGGGCCAGAAACCTGATCCTGTTCAGTTGGATGCAATCCATAAGTCTGAGAATCTCAGCCTCAATCTGCTAGGTTGCATGCATATTCCCCATAGACCCAATGAGCACAAGGAAAACTGTCCTGTGTGATATAGCAAAAGTGCACTGGGGAAGCATCTTGGGTCTGTTTTCACTCCCTTTTTCTGCTTTTCCGTGGTGCACTGAGGCTCACAATGTAGCCGTAGCTTAACCCTTTGAGTGCCAAAAGAATGTCCAATGCATTGCTTTGCCATTTTTGGATTCCTCTCTAGCACTCAGAGGGTTTTAATCAGCAGGTTTGCTCCCAGAGGATTGGAAATGCCAGTAGGTATATAGGTAATGATACTTGCCTTTTAAGTTAACATTCTTTACGCTAAATTATTTTGATTTATAAATTTATTTATCTGCAGCCTCTCCCATCTTTATGCCATAGAATTTTGGTAATGTAATAGGAGTTACTTACGGCTAGTGAATACTTCCATAGATTCGTGTAACTTCAGCTAAAGGAATATGATAGCTTGTCTCTAGCCACCCAGTCATTTCGCAGTAAAGGGGACCATTACCTCATGGCTATTTAAGTATGTTGTCCTGGACGACGTCTCACAGAAACATGGCACCATTACAAGTAAAGCTAGAGTTTGCATATTGTAACCCAGTTCCCCTATCAATAACTACTTAGCCAATCTTTGATTTCTGTCCAGTTATTATAGTGTTAACTCATTAGACACCAGGGCTACAAGCATCTCTAAAGTGCAAGAGTATGAGTAGACACTTAGGGTGAGATGTTCAAAAATTTATGGTAACTGGAATTTTCTATAATCAGAATAAAAAAGTTCTTATGACAATGGTCGTCAATTCTCACACGTTACTGTAATTTTTTGCATCCAGTTCTGCCATCTCCATCAAAGTGAAAAAGCAGTCTTAAAAGTGGGCGTGGTTTACGCTACCATCATATTGTAAGGTATTTTCAGAAAAAATATTCTTTTAACTATCACTTTTTTGCATGATTAATATATATATATTTCTAAATTTGGAGAAGACAAATTAAACTACTGTTGGTGGGAGTGAGAAGCAGTATTATATAGTTAACTGGTTAAAAAAAAAAAAAGTATTTGAAAATGGGTGTTATTAAGGACAAAAAATGTCTCCTGCGGGAGTGGTGTAAGCACTAGCGGGGTCTGAAATTGACCACTCCAAGACCAGAGCAGTCTCTCTCAGACCCCCTGTTCAGCACTCAGGTACATGTCATCAGTCACGTGTGCCAGCACGCCAATCAACTTCAAAGCAGTCCTTGAGGGAAGTTCACTTCCTCTATAGGGGGTGAGACAACTGCTGGAACTTTCTTGTGTTCTGCACTGCTTGTAGAAAAGTTTCAGAAAGCAGCAATAGGCATGAGCCTGACAGGAAACTAGAGATGAAATTCGCTAAGCGATGATAAACAGATGACTTCTCGAGTTTATCACTTCTCCAATTTCTATGTTATTCTATGGAGCCACTGCACTAAGATTTCTTCAACTTTGAAGATCTTAGTGCATAGGATCTATAGAATAGCATAAGAACTGGAGAAGTCATTGCCACTTTATCTCCTCCCAGCTGTTTTATGTTAAGGCTATTAGAACAGCATTAACATATATGAGCTAATGTTTCCTGTTTAAAAAAGTCCTACACTTTTTTTTATCCATATTTACTTAATTAAAAAGCTAAATAACTCAATTACAAACTTCACTGGAAAGCTCATGTAAATGAGGCAAGGGAAAATATAGTTTTAAAATGGCTGCACACATTCTAACATTTCTAATGATATCTTCATTGTGGAGATAATTGGTCACTGAAATGTTTAAATCAATTACATTTTTACTTTGTAGGGAAATTCAATTTTCTTAATTGGAAATGTAATGAATTATCGTGTGCAAAGGATATTGGTTACAAATGAAGTAATTAAGTCCCGGAAATAATTGAATATTTTAGTTTATAGAAGATTATATTATTTTAATGAAAGCATAATTTGTTTGTGTTATTAATGAAGGTATTGTTCAATTTCACAGAATTCTATGGGATATCTTATAGTGGAGAAGGGGTAGTTAATTGTTTGGCTATTGGCTGCTTGGAGATTATAGGAGCTTCAGTCTCCAACAGTCAGAGATGCAACAGTCAGTGAGGCTGATTTACAAAAAGGAAGTGCTCAATCCTGGAGCAAACCAACTACACTAGAGGGAGGAAAATAAAAATTCCCCAAATTCCCACTGATGTGAATGGGACTTTTAACGCCTTGATTGCAAGTGAGGTCTCCAAATCATTGCTTCACATTGTGCTAGAGACCTCAGTGGCATTTAAGGTGGTAAAAGCTTAATTTAAATGAAAAGCCATTTTTATTTTTCATATGGTGCAGGTGGCAGTTGGTTGGTACCTATATTTGTTAGCCATTTTTATTTAAAATAATAGCTTATTAGTTATTTAGCTTTATTTGTGAGTTTATGCAAATTAGATAGTATAGTCAGGCATGCCAGATGTTCAAAAAGTCATCATAATGAAAAACTTGTTGGATCATGAGCTGGTGGTAAAAGAAGCACGATATTTTCAGAAGTAAATCCATCACGTTTGAAAATTCACCTAAATTAAAAATGATGATAAAAAGATCTCATTGAACATTGCCGTTAAAATTTCTGATCTTAAAAATGGTCTTTAATTTTGTCTTTGAAATGAAAATTTTCAAAGAAACAAAGACTTTTTTTGTCTTTGAAAAAATTTTTCTTCTCCAAGTTTAGACCATTTTTATTATGTCGGGAAAAAATGACGTTAATCAGACAAAAAAATGATGTTCAAACAAATATTTTTTTCTGAAAATACCTTACATTATGACAGAAGATTAAACCACACACACTTTTAAGACGGATTTTTCCCTTTGACTGAGATTGCGGAATTGGATGCAAAAAATGACAGAAACATGTCTGAGAATTGACGGATCATGGTGTAAGAACTTTTTTATTCTGATTACAGACAATTTCAGTTACCACCACTTTCTGAACATCTCGCCCTTAACAGTCTACACTGCTCCCCATCCCAACTGCCACAACTTGTTGTAGAGATAATAGCTTATTTGCATATACTGACAGAACTAATTATCTCAAAATCTGTTGTTTGAAATATAAAACATCTAGCATAAATATTGGTGCTTTTTGAAATATCAGCTATTTTCTAGAAAGTGACAGCTCCATTTTAACCATAAACATAAACAGTACGATTCCACCAACCAGATGTTTAAACTGTTAGCTGGTGGTACACTTCTGTTCTTGCCATAAGATACCGCTGTTTCCACTTAACCTTGTGGATTCTAGGGACATTGTCAACACATTCCTTTGCAATATGTTGGAGATGTTGCTAGAAGAAATGGGATTATGAAATTTGTATTCATTACATAAAAGCCCACATCCACAATGCCCTCATCCCACCAGAGTGGAGCAGGACAAGCAGAGGAGGAGGGACATGTCTATGGAGAGTGTCTTAGGAAGTAATACTGGGGACAGGTTGGGTTTGTTAGGTGTGCAGGGAAGCAGAAGCACACTGGCTGCCATATTGTAAGTGCCAGTTTGCATTGGCAAGCGGGACATCTGCCCCTCTTTGCGGCTCAGTGGTTTTATACAGGTGTCTCTTGCAACTGGATGCGTGAGTTTTGTGGCTCGGGTTCCCTGGGATATGTTGGGTGCAGCTGATGTGTGAAGCTTCCCGGCTGTCTAAAACCCATAGTGGGGGTCTAGATACCATTGTCTTTCACATTGGTGAAAACATTAAATGGGATTTATCCAAACTTTTAGTGCTGTTGCGCTCTTTTCTGAAGATTCCGTGATTGCAGGGCTCTGAACAAAGCCCAGATTTAGTTAAACAGGAAGGTATCCAGGTTTTCTCGCTGAATATTGGCAGATAAACATATGGTTTTTGAGGAAAGAGAACACACCTTGTTCCAAGAGGATGGGGTTCATCCCAGTGACAATGAGCTGGATTTCTTTAATCTTGCGTTGATAGGTGCCATGGAATGGGCCTTAGCTTTATGGGGTGGCAGGGTCCAGTTAATTAAGGCTTTAAACAGTCAGAATTTTTGGTGGTTATGTCCTTGCCAGGAAAAGTGGTGAAAGTGGGAAGGTTCTTACTCTGTTAGAACCTGTGTGGAGGCCAAAGTGCCAGGTGATGTTCTGCCCGGGTTTTGGTTGCAGTATAACTGTTGCTGTATCCACTGGGCTACTTTTGCCAGCAAATGGGGTAAATAGTTCAAGATTACAACTTGGTGCCCATGCTTAGACAAATAGATTGTCTATATGTGAAAAATGTTGTAGTCTGGCAGGGACCCTTGAGAGGTGTGGGTCTGATTCCATTAAGCTGTGGCTATTTCAAATCAATAATCAGTGTCAGAGGGGTACACAATGCATTGCAAAGCAAAGTGTCGCTTACCCCTCTGGTATTCAAAGGGTTAAAAGTCCCCATTAAATAGACAATCAATGCACTGGAGACCTCTCTAGCATTCAGTTGGTTAAAATGCCCATTTCAATCAATGGATATTTGGCGCTTTTTATTTGTTCCCTCTGGTGCATTTGGTTTGCTCCACAATTGCTCCTTTTTTATCTTTCTGTATATTGCCCGTGATTGTTCAGGAGATAAGACTGAGAGTTATTTCATTAAAGTGTAACTGTCACTTTGTAAAAAGAATGTGCCAAATCACCTATATGTACGTCGATCATTTATTAGTTTAAACAATAGTTCATCAGATATTTATTTTCCGTTTATGCAAATAAGATAGTATTAGCTGGCAGGGAGCTGGCTGGAGTGGGAGGGAGAGCAGTATGCAATGTCAGTATCATGGACATAGACTGACATATAAATAAAACAAAATATCAGACAATCTCTTGTTTTAAATAATAAAAAATGGCATATATATATATATATATATATATATATATATATATATATATATATGCTTTTGAAAGCTCTCTGAAAATCACCTATTTGGTACAAAGTTAAAGTTTCACTTTATGGTGTCATGATGCTTATTGTCTAATTCTTGGATCATCTGTGCCATATTGTGTGATCATATTTGGTAGTTTAAAGCTTATGTTCTATGTTCTATCTAGCATTCATGAATGTATAGTACCTGATACTCATATCTTCAAGTATATTTATACATTATTGGTTTTGGACAAACATATAATGGCTAAGCAAGCACCTGGTGAGCACAACAGAAAATTTCTGTTCAATTTTTTTACAGGAAAGGTTTGACATGCAGTACCTTTTGTATGATAGATAGATAGATAGATAGATAGATAGACAGATATAGATAGATATAGATAGATAGATAGATAGATAGATAGATAGATAGATATAGATAGATATATTTTTATATATATACTAGTTGAAGAGCCCGTTACACGGGCCACAGTGCCACGGCCAGCCGGTTGCGGGACAGTCATACACAGTAGAGACTGCCCATGCCGCGGCTGATACAGTGGCAGCCGGTCGCGGTGCAGTCATGCTCAGTAGAGACTTGCCGCGCAGAAGCTGGTACAGAGCTGGATGCTCCTCCGGAGAGCCCCGCTCTGTATCAGCCTTGTCGCGGGCAGTATCTACTGAGCATGACTGCGTTGTTACACACGTTTTAGTGAATTATTATATAGGAGAGGAGATAGATATATATATCCTATATAATAATTTGCTAAAAAATTGTAACAGTGCAGTTGTGCGCAGTAGAGACTGCACATGATGCGGCTGATACGGAGCGGGGTGCTCCGAATTCAGTCCGTGGTCCTCTCTGCATACTGAAAGGAATTCAGAGCGCCCCACTCCATATCAGCCGCATCACGCACACCGACCGGCCGGCACTGTTGCCTGTGTACACAGGCTCTTCAGCTGGAATATATATAAAAAAAGAAGGCAGCGCCAGTGGGACTTTGCTTATTTGTTTTTTCTTCAAATTCCACTAGCGCTACCTTCTTTGTTGTTCTGTATTACATTAAAAGGATTGTGCACCTGGGTATTAGATTTTCATGCAAAGTGAGTGTTTCCATCAATCCAGCTCTATCTGTGTGTGTGTCTCTCTCAGTGGCATGCAAAGTCAGAATACACTACTGAACTGGTGCACTTCCCCTATGATATTCAGTACTCTTCGGCATAACATGTAGAAAGCACAGCGAATCATATTGCCCCGAGGAAGGTTCACATCTGGACCGAAAATGCTTGGCATAATTGCCAATTGATGCAATAAACTTGAGTGTCGTCTCATTCTGGAGGCCCAGGCTGAGTGCACATATTATTTTATATATGAATGTATGTGTCTGTCTGTCTGTCTGTCTATCTTTCACTGTCGTCCAATACAGGTCACTGGTACTCTGGGAGGCGATTCGCCCCTTTAATAGGCAGGAACAATTATGCAAATGACTGCAGGGGGCGGAGCCTCCCCTCCTACTTAAGCATCCTTCAGGCCAGAGCCACTAGATTGATTTGTTCCTGGGTGCTGTGCACACCAGGTAGAGAACATCTATGCATTCATCTTAGTATTTTGTTATTTTTATTCAAATATGGAATACCACCATTAGGAGGGTGACCATGGCTGTGAATTGCCCTCTTTAAAGTGGCTGGTGCAGCTTCCAGGGATTTTCTGTGGACCTTATGCCCTGAAGAGGGAACAGCTTGAGTCAAGCAGCTTCCCTGCTGGGGAATTTACCTCTGGTCTATTCCTACTTCATCATGGTCACCTGAAGACTGAAGTCCTGCAGAAAGGTGAGCCACCCATTGAGTGCTGAAGGTCCACTTGTCCCCACGGTGTCCCTTTGATGGGCTTGTATTTGGGAGTTTGCAATGCACTCCAGCACTCATAGGGTGTTTTTATTGCATTATTACTGTTTTATGCATTTTCTGTGGTATTCTCTGGGTTTTGGAGCTTTGGGTATTGTTTTTCTCATGTTTCTTATGTGTTTGGTAAATGTTTGATCACTTTTTAGAAGTTGGGATAACTTTATTAAAATTGGTGTTCCGTGCCTTTAAGCGCGGCTTTTCCCGCTTAGACGCCATTGCTCCTTTACTCTCTATGAGATTTCACAGTGTGGGACATATCTCTGGAACCGCTTGTCACAGCAACTTCGGAGAGGGCTCATTTTACTTCTAGGCTCCTGTTCTATCATCCGGTGTATGTTTTACAGGTGTGGGGAGTTCAGGGGGGATTCGGGCACTGTTTGGGGTACTTTTATGAGAAAACTACATTTCCCATGAGCGCCCGGTTTGTGCTCGTTTCTGATTGGCTGACCTGACGGCCGCCATTTTGTGGTGTTCTTTCTCAGCGAGTACACTACGCAGGGACCGAGCCTTCTCTCCTCTCAGCAGATTAACCCTTCGCTGGCCAGATAAGTCCAAATTTAGGCATTTCTGGGGTGAAACTTTAATCTTCCACACTTTTACTGGGTGATAGTGTTTAAGTGGTGTATATTGACGCTGTGAGCATGTCTACTCCACTGGAGCTAGGGGCTAGACCCAAGTCTAAGGAGGTTGGGGTGTCTGTTCCCCCCATTGCGTTTTGCTCCTCTTGTCACTCTGGGCACCTAGTGATTGTTTGGGGGATCTATGCCCTAACTGCACTGATCATCAGGATAGCAACCCTGGGCTTCCCAGCCATGCTATTGAGCCATCTTGGGTGAGAGAGTTTAAAGCTGCCACTAGGGATCTCAGATCCACTCTCCAACTCTTTCCCTCTCAGGTTCAGGGGGCTCTCCAGGTTTGGCAGACCCCCACTACAATCAGGACTTCCCTGCCTAAACCTCAGGGAGCTCCTGATGTGTCTGATTCTTCTGAGGAAGAACTTTTACAGGATTCTGATGCTGAGGAACGCACTGTTATTGAGTCTAACAGGTCCATTGGGGACCCTTATGAATGTGACCCTGAAGTTTCTGCTGAGGGTCTGATTAGAGCTGTGTTAACTACGCTCAACCTTCCTCTGACTCAGGAATCTACTTATGATCCTACTGATGTTTTTCAAAAGAAACCTTCTAAGTCTGTTGTGTGTTTCCCAACTAACCCTACCCTTGCCCGTTTAGTCTCTGAGGCGTGGAGGAATCCTGACAAATCCTCCTCTGTGTCCAAAAAGTTTGCTAAACTGTACCCCTTTCCTGAGACTGAACTGGCAAAATGGGTTCATCCCCCCAAGGTGGATGCTCCTGTTTCCAGGCTATCCAAATCTACTGCTTTGGCTGTCTCTGATGCCTCTGCCCTGCAGGATTGGACGGATAAAAAGCTAGAACTTTCTCTTAAATCTATTTTTGCCTCCATAGGCACTGCCATGCGTCCAACCTTTGCAGTGGCGTGGGTTAATAGAGCTATTGCGGCCTGGACTGAGCGACTGACTGAGGCAGTACGCCAGGATGCACCGGTATCTGAGCAGTTGCAACTCCTTGCTAATATTACTGAAGCACAAAATTATGTTGCTGATGCTGCCTTTGATGCTGTGCGCATGATGGCGAGGGCCTCCACATCATCTGTGGTGGCCAGACGTGCCCTTTGGCTGAAAATTTGGTCTGCTGATACGGCCTCTAAGAAAGCCTTGCTTTCCTTGCCCTTTCAGGGGAACTTGCTATTTGGTTCTGAACTCAAAGAAATGATCAGCGAGGCTACTGGCGGTAAAAGTACTCTTCTACCCTCAGTATTTAAGAAAAAGTTTCCAGCCAAACGCAATCGGTCCTTTCGTTCCTTTCAGACTGAGACACGCTCCACGTCCCAGACGGGTCCGTCCTCTACGCGCTCCTCCTCCAAGCCCAAACAGTCCTGGAAGCCCAAAGTTGCCCCCAAGGCCAAGACTTCCAAGACTGCTTAGGCATGACTCACCGAACCCGGGTCCGCATCCGGCTGTAGGTGGACGTCTCCGCATCTTTCGCCGGACTTGGGAGGAGTCAGTGGCGGACCCGTGGGTTATTCAGGTGGTGTCAGAGGGATACAGGATCCCTTTCTCCTCCCTTCCTCCTTTTCGGTTCCATTTTACGCGTCCTTCTCAGGAACCTACAAAAAGACGTCTGTTCGACGACGCTATTCAGGATCTCTTGGACAAAGAGGTCCTGGAAGTGGTTCCTCCGGAGGACACAGGTTCAGGATTTTATTCCAACCTGTTTGTGGTGGCCAAAAAGGACGGAGGGGCTCGTCCTATTTTGGATCTCAAAGATCTCAATGCCTATGTGGTGACTTCCCACTTCCGCCAGGAGTCCCTGCGCTCTGTGATTGCCGCTATGTCTCCAGGGGAATTTCTGGCCTCCCTGGACCTTCAGAATGCATATCTTCACATCCCTATCCATCCAGAGAGCAGGCGGTATCTCCGGATTGCCTGCCACAGGGGACACTTTCAGTTTTCAGCTCTTCCCTTTGGGCTGACTTCAGCTCCTCAGGTCTTCCAGAGGGTGTTGGGTTCCTTGATAGCTGTGCTTCATCAGGACAGGGTCAGGGTGACCCCCTACATGGACGATCTCCTCCTAACAGCTTCCTCGGCGGAGCTTCTCCACCAGCAACTGCAGAGGTGTATACACACTCTGACCCGTCATGGCTGGATCCTGAATCTGGACAAGTCAGACTTGGTCCCATCTCAGAGACTTCTGTTCCTGGGTCTCCTGTTCGACACTCACCAATGCATGGTGTTTCTACCGGAGGATGTGGCTCATCAGATAGCCATCCGAGTGGCTGGGATTCTGGACATGGACAGTGTTCCGGTACCGAAGTTGTCGTCTCTAGTGGGGAAGTTCATTTCCACGATCGAAGCGGTGCCATTTGCCATGGCCCACTCCAGGGAACTTCAGAGATTCGTGATCCAGACGTGCAAGAATCATCCGGATCATCAACATCTGTCAGTCTCTCTACCTCCTCATGTCGAGTCGAGTCTGCACTGGTGGTTGGATCTCTCTCATCTCCTGAAAGGGAGATCCTTTCTAGTTCCTCGTTGGACCACGATCACAACGGATGCCAGCCTCCGGGGCTGGGGTGCTGTGTTGGGTCGTTTCAGTGCTCAGGGGAAATGGGGTCTGGAGGAATCTCTTCTCTCCATCAATGTTCTGGAACTGCGTGCCGTTCGGCTTGCCCTGAGACATTGGGAATCGCAACTGGACGGTTGTCCGATCAGAGTGGAGTCCGACAACGCCACAGCCGTGGCCTACATCAACAGGCAAGGCGGCACCAGAAGTTGCACCGCCTGGTTAGAGGTCAAGGATATTTTATCTTGGGCAGAAGATCACGTGCCTGTCATTTCTGCAGTTCACATTCCAGGCATAGACAACGTCATGGCAGACTTTCTCAGTCGTCACACAGTCGACAGCGGAGAATGGGCTCTTCATCCAGAGGTGTTTCACCTACTCACCCAGAGGTGGGGGGTTCCTGCAGTGGACCTGATGGCTACCAGACACAACAGGAAGGTGCCGGAGTTTTGCTCCCGGTGGAGGGACTCTCTTGCTCTAGCAGTGGTTGCCTTGTCAATTCCTTGGGATTTTCCTCTGGCCTACATCTTCCCTCCTCTTCCTCTATTGATCAGAGTCATCCAGACGTTGAAGCGGGAGCGTTGTCCTGTCATCCTGATCGCTCCAAACTGGCCTCGCCAGTCCTGGTATCCGGAGTTGATGGCCATGTCAGTAGCGGAACCGTTTCCACTTCCTGCCAGTCCGGATCTACTTCTTCAGGGATATCTGTGGAAAGAGGATGTTCAGACACTCCATTAGATGGCATGGCGGTTGAATCCTCGATTCTAGCACGGAAAGGATTTTCTCCTTCAGTGGTGTCAACGATGCTCAGTGCTCGTAAGCCTGTGTCCTCCAAGATTTATCATCGCATTTGGTCAACCTTTGTTGCATGGTGCACTGATAAGAAATTGTCCCTTCAATTTCATCTTCCCACTGTCCTGGCCTTCTTGCAGGACGGTGTGGATAAGGGGCTTAGTCTGAGTTCCCTCAAAGTTCAGACGTCTGCCTTGTCTGTGTTTTTCCAGGAACGGATTGCTGTCCTTCCTGATGTAAAAGTTTTTTTCCAAGGCGTGACTCATGTTCGGCCTGCCTTCAAGAGTCCCACTCCCCAGTGGGATCTCAATTTGGTGCTGGGAGTTCTCCAACGACCCCCGTTTGAATCCTTGGCTTCAATTCCACTTCGTCTCTTGACTTGGAAAATGGCCTTTCTCTTGGCTGTTGTTTCAGTTCGCCGGGTGGCCGAGTTACAAGCTCTGTCTTGTAAACCTCCTTACCTGGTGTTCCACAAGGATAAGGCTGTGCTTCGCACTACCAAGGAATTCTTACCAAAGGTTGTGTCCGAGTTTCACATCAATCAGGAGATTGTGGTTCCCTCTTTCTGCCCTAATCCTTCATCTGACAAGGAACGTGATCTCCATTTGTTGGATGTGGTGCGTTGCCTCAAGTTTTATGTTCATCGCACCGAGTCTATCAGGAAGTCTGACGCTCTATTCGTCATTCCTGAGGGGCCTAGGGCAGGGAGACCGGCTTCCAAAGTTACTATTGCCTGTTCGATTAAGGCTACCATCCGTGAAGCCTATAAGTTGCGGAATAAGCATGTTCCCTTCCGGGTGACTGCCCATTCCACCAGATCTATTGGGGCCTCTTGGGCCTACAAGAATCAGGCATCTGCTGATCAACTGTGCAGAGAGGCCACTTGGTCCTCTGTGCACACTTTTTCTAAGCACTATCGAGTTGATGTACTGGCTTCGGCTGATGCCAGTTTTGGAAGGAAGGTCCTGGAGGCAGTTTTGCCTGTGTAGGTCTTCCGCTCTGTGATCCTTAGTGCTTCCTTACTGTTGAGCCCGGTTGGCTATAGTTCAGTGTGCTGTGTTAGTTCGGGGATTGTTTTTCCCCTGGTTGGTGTCCGTTGACACTTACATTTTGGGCTATGTAATTGACTGGTTCATAGCAGTTTAGTGACTTGGGCCTCGCGCCTGGTCCTTGCCTTACTTCCCGCCTCTGGGTCAGCTCAATGTTTGTACATCCCAGAGTACCAGTGACCTGTATTGGACGACAGTGAAAAGAGGATTTTAGTCTTACCTGTTAAATCCTTTCACTTAGTCCATACAGGTCACTGGTCTCCCACCCTGTCAAGGGACCATGCTTGGCTCTCCTGTGGCATTCAGTGGGAGACCTTCGGGGCATGCTCACAGGAGTCTTTCTTCTTGCTTACCTTGGGTCAGTTTAGTGTCTCAAATCAATCTAGTGGCTCTGGCCTGAAGGCTGCTTAAGTAGGAGGGGAGGCTCCGCCCCCTGCAGTCATTTGCATAATTGTTCCTGCCTATTAAAGGGGCGAATCGCCTCCCAGAGTACCAGTGACCTGTATGGACTAAGTGAAAAGGATTTAACAGGTAAGACTAAAATCCTCTTATCTATC
Source organism: Rhinophrynus dorsalis (assembly GCA_037306005.1). Classification (NCBI taxonomy): domain Eukaryota; kingdom Metazoa; phylum Chordata; class Amphibia; order Anura; family Rhinophrynidae; genus Rhinophrynus; species Rhinophrynus dorsalis. Next base: position 191,624,408 of record CM074718.1, on the reverse strand, counting down.
TATCTCTAGATAGATAGGTGAATAGATATAATATGTATAACTTTTTTAAGAAAGAGAAATGGGGAACAAAATAAGATTGCAAAAGAAGGTTTCGTTTCATACATCAGGAACAAATTAAATATGGTAAACACAATGGAGGTTATATAAAAATCAACAAGATACTGACATGTATAATGTATCAGTTTTCAAAACACTGAGACTGATTTACTAAGCAGACTGAAGAAATTCTGGGGAAAACTATCTACATGAATAGGAGACAAATAACAAAAAATCACATTGATTTAAATTTAATTTATAAACACTTTGAATGCTAGAAAGGTCTCAATTGCTACACAATGAGACCTGTCTAGAATTCATGGGGTTAAATGGTGTATTTAAATCAGTGGGAATTTTGGGAATGTTTATTAATGTCCAGAAGTGCTTACTCATAGATCAGATGAACTGTATGAGCAAGCACATGTGTGAAGACCATAAATCCTGTTAATCCCGGTCCCCTCGTCCTCTGTTGCTAATGATTATGTCCTTTACTTCTGACTACTCTTTACACAGTATTCTTACATTCCTCTTATTTTACAACAGACATCATGTAAGCTTACACAGACATGAAATAGAATGAAAAAAGTGTTAACACAACAATTTTCAAAGTCACCAGCAGATGAAGTCATACTATGGATTTGCAACAAATGTGCCTAAGGGACCATTAGGTTTATAATTTTAGAGTGTTAATTTTGACTGCCTTAAATGGTTTCATGTGATGTGTTAAGGACAGGTTTGATGATGTGATGATCTGCCTATCAGTCATGAATTCCTCACATGGCTCTTGTGATGTGCATGTCTTTCAGGCAACAGGAGAATACAGTAATGAAGTTCAGGGAATTCTAACACCTACAGTTTTACTTATGACATGTGCAGAGCTCTTGTTAGTTGAAGGTGCTTAATAGGTGTCTTAGAAGGGAGAGTGCAGTAATGTCTGTAAACCGTGTGATGCCAGTCTTTCTGAATATAATTAAATGGGCACTCAGGACCAGCCCTTACATGGGTCCCGGTGGGGCCATGGACCCAGGCAGCACTCTGACAGGGGCGGCAATTTGCGTCTCCCCACTGCCCGCACTGATGACGGCTGGGACCGTGTCACATGCGGAGACGCCGTGTGGAGCATGCCGGGGTTTTCTTCCTCTGTTTGGAGGCCAGTGCAAGTTTAAAACTGGTGCCCAGACTGACAAAGAAAATCCCAGCATGCACCACGCTGCATCTCCACATGTGACATGGTTCCGGCTGTCATCAGTACAGGCAGTGGGGAGACTGATTAAAAAGCAGGAGAAGAGCCAGACAAGCAGAGAGGAGAGGGAGCGAGCCAGAAGGAGAAGAGGAACAGGCAAGGGGGGGGGGCACAAGGGGTGAAAGAGAGGCACAAGGAGTGAAAAGAGGGGAAAAGAGAAGCACAAGGGGTGAAAAAGAAGGGATGCAAATAGGGGAAAAGAGGCACAAGGGGTGAAAAAGAGGCACATGGGTTGAAAATAGGGGAAAAGAGAGGCATAAGGGGTGAAAAGAGGGGAAAAGAGGCACAAGGGGTGAAAAAGAGACACGGGATGAAAATAGGGGAAAAGAGAGGCATAAGGGGTGAAAAGAGGGGAAAAGAGGCACAAGGGGTGAAAAGAAGGGAAAAGAGAGGCATAAGGGGTGAAAAAGAGGCACAAGGTATGAAAAGAGGGGAAAAGAGGCACAAGGGGTGAAAAAGGGACACATGGGATGAAAAGAGGGTAAAAGAGGCACAAGGGGTGAAAAGAGGGGAAAAGAGGCACAAGATGTGAAAACAGTGGTGCAAGGAGTGAAAAGAGGGGAAAGGGAGACACAAGGGGTGCAAAGAGGGGAAAAAGAGAGGCACAAGGGTTGAAAAGAGAGGCACGAGGGGTGAAAAAAGAGGCACATGGAGTGAAAAGAGGGGAAAAGAAAGGCACAAGGGGTGAAAAAGAGGCACAAGGGGTAAAAAGAGGGGAAAAGAGAGACAAGGGGTGAAAAGAGGGGAAAAAAGAGGCACAAGCGGTGTAAAAAGGCAAGGGGGGAGAAAGGTACAAGGGGTGTAAAAAAACACTACAGTTCTATGTGGTTTTAGGGGCAGGAGAGGGGTTAATATAATTAAGGATGTGTCATGTTTTGGTGGGAGTTAAATCACGTCCCTCATTACAAGTTAGACAAACAAAATGACCAATCTGTGTCTATATAGAGTAGGAATACAGCTTTCGATATATTCAACAGAAAAACAAGTTTAGTATAAGACCTGGGGATCTACAGTACTGTGCAAAAGTCTTAGGCAGGTGTGAATGTTGTAAAGTAAAAATGATTTCAGAAATAAACATGTGGATAGTTTATATTTATCAGTTAACAAAATCATAGCAAGTGAACAGAAAAAACATTTAAATCAAATCAATATTTTGTGGGACCGCCATTTGGCTTCAATACAGCATCAATTCTTCTAGGTACACTTGCTCAAAGTCAGGGATTTAGCAGGCATATAGATGTATGATTAAAACAATTATACCAAACCGGTGCTATGATCATGAATTTAAAATGTGGGATAAAATACAATCATTCACTGAAACAGAAACAACTGTGAAAGAGGAATAAAACTGGGTGAGGAACAGCCAAACTCAGCTAACAAGGTGAGGTTGCTGAAGACAGTTTAATGTTAAAAGTCATACACCATGGCAAGACTGAGCACAGCAACCAGACACAAGTTAGTTATACTGCATCAGCAAGATCTCTCCCAGGCAGAAATTTCAAAGCAGACAGGCAGGGGTTTCCAGATGTGCTGTCCAAGTTCTTTTGAAGAAGCACAAAGAAGCAGGCAAAGATGATGACCATAGATGCAGTGGTCAGCCAAGGAAAGTACAGCAGATGAAAGAAGCATCATGCTTAGACAAGAAAACAATCCTGCGCTACTCTATATAAAGAACTAATGTGTGCCTTGTAATGGGCATATATAATAATTCTTGGTAAATTAGTGAAATTCTGTATCACAGATTGGCCAAGTTGTGGGTAAGCTTGCCACCAAAGTCAAGGTATTTCACTTTCGGCAAGTCCTACTCTAACAAACCTAAAAGCCCTATCTAAAAATTAAAATCAAAAAAGCCTTGAAAAAATATTCTTATAAACGCGTTAGCATGGATAGAAGCCTTTAAATAAGCCCTTTCATTTATGTGGGTCCAAGTGTAATGCAATTAAAAACAAACATACAAGTAATAAAAAAGGTTTGTATGAGGGACTTACCTGGTACATCAGGCCCCAAAAAGGGGCCTGCATTATGTAGAAGTAAGAGGACTGTGGATCCAACAGAGCTCTCCTTAAATAACCTTTTATCCAACTACCCACAAGTCATGTGTAGCAGTTGATATCAAACAGACAAGGAGCATGTTTACCATAACAGGCTTAAGGCCTAGTCTTAAAGGGCCAGAATGAAAACAGAAATATAAATAAAAGTGAATAATAAATGTGAATTTACATGAGTAATTACATTATTAACTAGGATAGGTGAGAGGCTGCTATAGTGAGAAGAGGAGAAGTGCACAACCAAAGAAAACTCACAGCGCCAACTCACCTTAACATATCCTTACAATGAATACAACTTTAAGAAACTTATAAAGATAGATATATAGAAAGCAGCATGGAATGAGGGGGGTTCTCCAGACCCCCAAACATTAGGCCAGAAACCCAAAGTGAAAAGACAGACAAAACAATCCTGCGCTACTCTATATAAAGAACTAATGTGTGCCCTGTAATGGGCATATATAATAATTCTTGGTAAATTAGTGAAATTCTGTATCACAGATTGGCCAAGTTGTGGGTAAGCTTGCCACCATGTCAAGGTATTTCACTTTTGGCAAGTCCTACTCTAACAAACCTAAAAGCCCTATCTAAAAATTAAAATCAAAAAAGCCTTGAAAAAATATTCTTATAAACGCGTTAGCATGGATAGAAGCCTTTAAATAAGCCTTTTCATCATGCTTACTTCCCTTCTCAATCCTAAGATGTCCATCAGTGCCATCAGCTCAGAATTGGCAGAAAACAGTGGGATCCTGGTACACCCATCTACTATCCGGAGACATCTGGTCAGAAGTGGTCTTCATGGAAGACTTGTGGACAAAACGCCATACCTCTGACTCAGCTATGCACAAAAACACAGGAATTGGGGTGCAGAAATATGGCAGCAGGTGCTCTGGACTGATGAGTCAAAATTTGAAATATTTGGCTGTAGCAGAAGGCAGTTTGTGCACCGAAGGGCTGGAGAGCAGTACAAGAATAAGTGTCTGCAAATGGAGTTGGGGATTTGGTCAGAATTAATAGCCTCCTCAATGCTGAAAAGTACAGGCAGATACTTATTCATCATGCAATACCATCAGGGAGGCATCAGATTGGCCCCAAGTTTATTCTGTAGCATGATAATGATCCCAAAAATACAGCCAAAGCCATTAAAAACTATCTTCAGTGTAAAGAAGAACAAGGAGTCCTGGAAGTGATGGTATGGCCCCCACAGAGCCCTGATAGCAACATTGAGTCTGTCTGGGTTTACATTAAGATAGAGAAGCACCTGAGGTTGCCTAAATCCACAGAAGAACTGTGGTTTGTTCTCCAAGATGTTTGGAACAACCTGCCTACTGAGTTCCTTAACAAACTGTGTGCAAGTGTACCTAGAATAACTGATGCTGTTTTGAAGGCAAAGGGGGTCATACCACATATTGATTTGATTTAGATTTTTCTTCTGTTCACTCATTAGCAATTTCTTAACTAATAAAAATAAACTATTATCATATCTATTTTTGAAAGCATTCTTACTTTACAACATTTTTTCACACCTGCCTAAGACTTTTGCACAGTACTGTACAATAAAACAATTATTTTTCAGATGCCAACCTGGAGTATAATATAGTTAAACTGATATAGCCTATTTTCATTAGAAGGTCCTTTTTACATGGGTGAAACATAGTGTCGTATGGGGCATTTCACACACACGGCATGCTGCCTTTTTCCTCTAACAGTGTAATAATGCAGCTACACATTTTTTTTGTATGGGTTTCAATAAAATCATATGTAATTCACAGGTAGATGTGATTTTGTCTTTAATTTTATATGGAGAGAATGAGATGCTGCTAAAAACTTGTTACATTGTAGTATTAAAAATCACCAACAATTTCAGTTGCTACAAAATAGTTGTGCAATAAAAGTCACTTGTGTGAAAGAGCCCTAAACTTAAGAGCCCTTTCTCTGTTAGATGTTTTGATAGGATCAACATTATATCTAATTTAACACACACACATATATATATATATACAGTATATACTAATAATCAGAAGTAAACAGTCATACGTTTGTTGGGTAAACTGTCAGCGTGCCATAATTGCTGGATTATGCAAGATTAGCAGATCTTTGGGGTGGTATGAAGATGGGAATTATGGGGTTAGTTCAGTACCATCTGTTCATTTGAAATATTCAGCCATGCTAATCAAATAATACCAAATTCTTAATCCCTTGGGGACCAGAGGGGTGTGATTGCATTACAAAACAATGTGTTGCACACTCCTCGGGTCCTCAGTGTTTTAAATGGGAACTATCACCTCTATAAAAGTTTGCCTGTATGTAATCTTCCTATAGCATACCTCCCAACATTTCAAATGGCCAAAGAGGGACACTTCTGTTTAAGTTGGTGTATCTGGAGATGTGGCTGGTGGGTGGGGCATTAAGATGAATTTTTAGGTTATTTCTTTGTGTAACTGATAAATGATTTAGAGCAAGACCAAATCATTTTAGTTACGCAGATTATTTTATATACACATATAGTAATGATTTACAATACATTTTCATGAGTTATATTGCTGTGGAGAATTTAATACGCATTACTCATTATGTTCTTCTAAAAAGAGGGACAAAACTGTAGAAAAGAGGGACAGAGGGATTTGGGTCTTAAAGAGGGACTGTCCCTCCTAAAGAGGGACATTTGGGAGGTATGCTATAGCGTTAACATGCAATCTTTGTTTTTTTTTTTATCTAATCCAGGCTATGGTGAAATTTACCATTCTAAAAATGACCCGAATACATCACTTCAGGATGGCCTGTCAATCTTTGTCTGTTCCCCTGCCCAAGTAGCACCTCCTTCTAACCTCCAGTGATAATGGGGGCTTCCTCTGTGTGAGCTGGAGTGGCCTCACTGGCAAGAGAGAGCTCCAGCTTACATGGAGAAATCCTTTGTCATCGCTGTAGGTTGGAAGGAGGTGTTACTTGGGCAGGGGAACAGATAAAGATTGACAGGCTGCGGGGCAGAATGACCCACAGCCTGTCCTGAAGTGACATAACCATCTTATTTTTAAAACTGTAAATTTCTCCATAGCCTGCATTAAATAAAGTAAAACACACACAGATTACATGTTGACGCTATAGGAAGATTACATAGACACACATTTTTATAGAGGTGATAGTTCCACTTTAAGATGTAGCCATTTTGGTCTGGGAACATTTTTCATACCCCAAGCTAAGACAAAAAGACTCAGGAGTTTTTGCAGCCCGTAAAGCTACAGGAACATAGGAACAGTGTTTTGGGCACCTTTTCTAGACCCTATCCAAATAATTATTTCTTCCAACATTTTGTGAGTGATTTTTTTTTCAATTTCTACAAACAGTATTCTCAATCTTTTTTTGCTCAAGGCACCTCTAAAACACAGGATACAAGGATATCTACGGCGCTCCAATATATTAATACATTGTGAAATATCACAGTTCTATTTTCACAAAATTACCAATTCCTAATATTACCACTTATAGTCCAAATGTAACAATATTTCAATTGCCATACATTCATATAGCGTTTATCAAGCAGTAAGATGAATTTCAGTCTATGTGTTATCTCCTCTTCTCCCAGATATTAACTGATAGTCCACAGTTTATTCCACACAATATGTAAGAGAACAGATAGAATTATTTCAGTAGTCATTATATCACCAGACAAAAAGAGCAATATCTCACTTACTCTTAGGTAAGCTTTATCCACTCCTCCAATCACAGATCTCTGTAGCTGTTCCTTCCAGTCTCACAATCTCACGTATGTGACTTAGATCAATCTATTCCTCCTCACTCGTCTGTATAGGAGAGAGCACAAAGATTTCCAATAGGAAACTTTGTATGAGCTTTCTCTCCAACTCTATGTATCGTCTCGCTAGTGTTTGCGAATCCTCCGTAAATCGTGGAGCTCACTGATTCACTTGTAAATATCTTGTTTTACAAGTTTAATAAGATTTTTATCAATAAGTAAAACAGAACAAATAAAATTTAAAACCAATTTCTCCTGCTACAGGATGCATTCCACAAGCTCGTTGTACTGACCCGTGTCAGTTACTCTACTCTGCCAGCTCCAAACCCAGCCAAAATTCAGAGGCGGCACCAGTGTCAGACACTTCTATACTAAGGAATATGGTTTTCAAATAAAATATTGTTTTAATCACACAACGCGCTTCCTGCTAGTATTTGCACTTCCTCAGGGGCATCAATAGATGTATACAAACATATAGCTTATATATTGTTTTTTGGCACCCTGTCAATCAATTATGAATGGGAGTTTCCTTTCCAATCCAGTCCACATATGTTAAACCCTTATTCACATTACATTCATTCATCATTCTATCTTGTATACCTTATATCTATAAAACATATCTTTTAAATACATCATCCATTTCTAAAATGCTTAAACAGAACCTTGTTAAATCTTAGTAAAATATGCTTTCGTTATATAGTTAAAATTTATGTATTAAATCATTTTTAATGTCTTAAAAAAACAATTAAGATCTATTGTGATATTAAGACCTTTCGGGAGTAAAGTTTTTAATTTATAGATCCATTCGGTTTCTCTCTTTGAAACGCTATTCATAATATCCTCTCCCCTCCAATGTGGATCTATAACATCAATACCTATGAATGTGAAACCTAACACATCTTTATTATGGCATGTTTTAAAATGTTCTGGAACACTATGTGACTCCATGCCCTTCTCTATGTTTCACATATGTTCCTTAATCCTTATATTTAACTGTGTTATCGTTCTATTGTTTCCCACATGGGCATCTGTCAGGTATATCACATTCTTACTCTTGCAACTGATACATTTATTAATTTTAAAAAAATTCTCCCATCTGATTTGATTTAAACAAATGAATAATACATCTTTTATCTTTACAAGATCTGCATGAAATACACTTCCCACATTTGTAAAAGCCTTTTAAATCTTTTTTAAACTATGATATTGAAGGTTCATATGATTGATAGCATTTTGTAATATATGTTGGGAATATCCTTTTTCTTTGAATAATTCCTCCATCTGATCTATTTGTTCTGTGCAACTTTTGCATTTGTGCAATTGCGCTAAGAAAGATACCCTAAATCCAGAAATGATGAAAAATATTACCAACAACAAGAGAGAGAATAATAAGGAAGAAACCAGGTTTATAACATAATATAGTGCTGATCATGCTGAGGTTAACAAAATCCTCAAAAAATACTGGCCTATTTTAAAGAAAGATGAGGAGCTAAAGAATTATTTAGGAGATAAACCTAATATTACATTTAGGAAATGCAAAAATCTTAAACAAAGATTAGTACCAAGTTTAATCAAGTTTAAAAGGTCCTTAGGCTCATGCACTCCTCCTAGTTAAGTGTGAACTTCTAGCAACTGTCATGTCTACCTCCATAGATATGACATTTTGGACTGATTGAATATGTTATTTCTTGAACAAAGACAAAAGACCAAACTTTTTAGGGCTCATAACGATGTTCTGGGTTTAGTAATGTAAATGGGGGTTATTATTAGGAAGTGTTAGTTATTATTTAAAATACTGCAAACATGGTGGTTATCCTACTCTTCCCTACAGTCCCTATTCCTAAGATTTATACTTGGTTTTTGCAGGCAATTGAAAGCTAGAAGTTAACGGATTACACATTTTAGAAAAAAAATATCTTGAACGAACGTCTCTTCCATTATTGCTTTAAAACACGACGGGGTTATTTACATTCCTACAGTAGCAGAATAAACCCTGCATACCATTCCATATTTGTAAATGTTGGGAACACAGTTTGCTGTTGAAGTGATATTAATATTTTGGCATCATCCTTCTTCTAAAATCGTGAACATTGTGTCTTACATTACAGCGATCCTCAAGAACAGGGTTAGTTAGCACCATGGGGACAGTTAAAGCTTCCCATCAATTCAAATGGGGGTGTTTAACCCTTTGAGTTCCAGAGAGGTATCCAACGCATTGCAACGCAATGCATTAGACACTTCTCTGGCACTCAAAGGTTTAGAGGTGTTAGTCGTATTATGTAGAAATTATATGCAAGCCTCTCTAGTATTGAAGGGGTTAAAAGCCTCATTTAAATCAATTGCACCACTTTTATTTAGGGTGAATGGCCAGAATCCTCAGTCAGTATAACTTTCTGATGTTCCCCACAGTGGGTAATGTAAACAAACAATTCCCAGCAACAACTGGCACTAGAATTGATTTTCAAGCAGGGACATAACTGACACATCACCAATTTTAAAAGAGACTGCAGACACTGTCATAGCTAAAATCGAATGGCATGTGACATTGATAATACTGCTTTAAAGTAGATATAGCTCTCCTTTGTTTAATAGACATGTATGTATATTCCCAGGTGGTAATTACAGGGGGTGCAGAAGCTGTAGTTGTGATAGGGCCTGGCATCCCAGGGCATCCAACAGCTCTGCACTATGCTGACACCACTTGCAATCTCTCCAGTTTATATTATTATGTACAAGGCAATGCTTTGAACTCCACCCTGCTATGCAAAGGGTTAACTGTCAGCATGTTGGTTCTGAATCATGATGCATCAGCTTTCTGCCTCTAAAGTATTTGCCTCCCTGTTCCCCCTCATGATGGTGATGATGAATGTACCTTGGATCTGTATTGACTTATGATTCAGAGTTGCTCTGAAACTTTGTAAGGGAGAGATGGGTGTACAAGGCATTGCTCTGGTCCTTACAGGGTTAAATAATGCCTGCATCAGTGTGCATTATTCAAACTTGTTCTAAGCCAAATGTGTGTGTGTCTGTGTGTGGGGAGAGGGATTGGGGGAGTGAGTCTCAGATTTTACCCAAGGGCCCAGTAGAATCTGCTTATTCTCCCACTGTGTGTTCCAGTAAATGCAGATATGTTCTCCATCAACAGCTTTGGTGAATATGTCATTTGCCATGTATGGATAGAAGTGGTGCTGAGCTCTGCCTGGGCATCAAGCAGTGTGTAAATGCACATGCTCGGTTAGATTTATTAACCCCTTAGTGACAGACGACTTACCTGGTAAGTCCAGGAAGTCATTCGCTATAATGGAAAAAAAACCCCTGTCATTAAGGGGTTAAGAAATGAGGACAATCTTTACTAGGAAAACCTTTCCCATTTATGTGTTATTCTGTGTAGTCTAGGTCAGAGGTTCTTAACCCGTGCCCCCAGTGGCCACTAACAGGCCAGGACTTAGGAATTTCCCTGCTAGAACACAAGTGTGTTGATCAGAGGCTGAGTCGTATTGATTAACTCACCTGTGCTCTTAAAAGGAAATTCTAAAATCCTGGCCTGTTAGTAGCCACTGAGGGCATGGTTTGAGAACCACTGCTCTAGGTATCAAACAAAGGACATTTTAAGCATATTGATAGTCTCCTTAAGGACTGCAGATATATTTTTGACTTCAGTGTTTTCTCATGTAATAGGGCCTTATGTATAAAAGCAAAGTGAAACAAATCTAGGGCAAACCAACTATATGATAGTGGACAAATAAAACTTCCCAACAATTTCAGCAGGGATTTTAACCCATTGAGTGTTACAGGTGTCTTCAATGCATTGTGATACAATGGGGGAGAGGCACTAAGGTGGAATAAAGTGGAAATGACTGTGATATCACTTCTCCAGTTCCTATGTTATTCTAAAGATTTCTCCAACTTTGGAGATCTTAGTGCATTGGCTCCATAGAATAACATAGAACTGGAGAAGTGACATCACAGCAGAAGTCATCTCCTCTTTATCACCTCTTTGTCACGCCTTAGTGCATAACACCCAATGAGATGAAGACTTCTACCATTCAAGGGGTTAAACACTCAATTTAAAATCAATGCGAATCTGCACATTTTTACACGTTCTATGTGATGCAGCTGGTTTGCCCCAGAATTGCTCCAATTTGTTTTTATACAAAAGGCACATAGACCATTTTATGCAGAAAGAGGTCAAAGGTTAACTCTCGAGCTAAAAGTGCAAGGGACGGCATCACAGAAACATAGGATCTCTAGGAAGATGACAACTAATTAGCCCCTTGAGGACCTTTGATTCTCAACGAGTTAAGAGGCCTATTTAATAAGAGAAATTGTGCAACAAATTAATTGCAACAGGGAGAAACAAAAAATATCAATGTTCACATTTATTTAAATGTATTTGAACTCCATGAAAGCTAGGTATATCCAACACAGCTAGATGCCTCTCTAGCATTCAAGGGTCTATAGCTTGATGTAAAACAATGCATTTTTTTTATCATCCCCTATAATGAAGTAGGCTTTATCTAGAATTGTTTCCTAGTTTTTCTGTTTAGCTGTCTACATAAAGAGGCAGTTCCTGCATGGACAAAACCAAACTAAGTGCAGTGGCATGTTTTTATCTTAGTTCAGATGTCTTTTTTCATATATTACCACAATGCTTACAGACATCTTGAGTTGCTGTGGTGGTGGTGGGGGGTCCTTGCACACAAACTCTCCTCCTCTTGTATTATCTGTTGAAATACCACCCGCCAGTCATGCTGCTTCATAAAATGTCCTCCACTGAGCTTGCTTTTGATCATCAGCGGGAGGAGTTAAAGGGAAAAGGGCAGGAGAAGGAGGAAACCAGGAGAAGTCCATATGAATTTACCAAACCTAGAGACATTCAGAGTAGAGCAAAAATATGAAAAAAATAATAGTTGTTTTTAAGGTTGATGAGTCTAGTTTGGAGTGTCTGGAAATAGCTCCACGATGCTGTAATACTAAAACAAACATTTTATTCCCAATATGGAGGCTTTTAAAATCCAGTCTTTATGGAAATCTCAGAATAACATTGTGCCAGTCCCAGGCATTTATAAATTCCCTCACTTATTTAGCATCAGCCACTTCCTCTGGGTGCTGCTTCTATAACCCTTTCCACATTACCTGTGAGTGTACCTTGCTTCAACTTCAGATCATGTTCTCATTTTCTGGCATTGTAATTATATGTAAACAAAAAGCTTCCCTCATGTAAACTATTACAATCCTTTAATCCTCTGACTGCCAGAGGGGTACAGAACTCATTACTGTGTGATGTGTTCCGTTCCCCTCTGGCACCCAAAGGGTTAATGATTGCATCACGTTTATTAGGGTGGATAACCACAGAATAAGTATCTTAGTCTGAGCCCCTTTAAAATGGGCAAAGACGTTGTATACTGCAAGATATACCCTCTTCTAAATTAACCCCTTGTATGCCGGAGATATCGCTAAAGCATTGTGGATTATTACACCTGGTTGGATTTTCTAAACAGAAAGGTACCTGGTCACTTCATTCTGTAATGGTGTAATGCCTTGCTGATGGAATTTAATGTAATGCCTTGCTGCTGGCAGGTAATGGTGTATTGTTTAGCTGGTCTCATGTAATAACAGGTACAATTTTACTAGGACATCAGTCTTGCAGAAAATCAACCCTGATTTCCAGTGTATATTTGTATATGTAGGTAGTCTGCTAGTTTTTCTCTGGTCTAGTTAATCTCTTGCAATTATAAAGCAGCTATATTATTTGCAAAGATTTTTTTTTCTACAAAAAGTGATATTTTTGCCCTTCAAAAGACTTTTATCTCTTACATTATTACCAATGTTCCATCTTTTATATTGGCATGTGTGCCACTTTCCTAGTGTAAAAGTCCAGAGGTGGTTTTAGATTCTCCTCTGCCAGCTCCTCTAAGCATGTGGATTCCAATGACATCAGCTTAGATTCTGATAACTTCCTGCAGTTTCACCATCCCAATAATGCATTCCTCATTAGCGCTAGGGAGTAAAATAACATAATAGGAAGCACACTGTCACGAAGGCTTGAGTTATGACTGATTTACACCTTGGATGCTAGGAGAATTCCAGTGCAGTTCTTTGCATCTAGGGTTTAACCCTTTGAGTGCCCACACTGGATACCTCTCTGGCACTCGAAGGGTTAAAAAACAGCAACAGAGAATGAGGTTGATGTACTAAGTGGAACTGAAGTAATTCTGGGTAGAACCAGTTACACCATAGGTCAACGTAACCATTTCCTTTGCTTTAAATGAGGCTTTTAACCCCTTGAAAGGGAAACTACAATTCATGAGGTTAAAATACCCATTTAACTCAGTTGGTATATCTATTTGTCCCAATGGTTCCATCTTCTGTGCACATGTCACAGTTCACAAGTTAAAGGAGCAGTAACATTTTTATAACACACACAGATCTTATTCAGGTTGAAAAAAGGTGTGATATGATTTGTTTTGATTTCAGCATTTACATCAATAAAAGCTTCAGTTTCATTAATGGTGTGTAAAGTTGATATCTACTTTTTATATGTCACGGTATGATTCCATGTTCAGTACAACATAGGTACTCATACTGCTGGCAGATATTTCATTGTGTCAAAGGAGGGATTTCAGCCATGTTGGCTCTTCAGGGAGGTGAGGAAATTCAGCTTCTCCATCTCCAGGAAAGCCTAAATGTAGCCTTATATAAATACATAAAACCCACTGCAACATAGGGACCAAATACAATCAGATTGATTTGACTGGGTCTCTAATGAGCTGCAAACCAATCTAGCATTCAAGGGGGTTAAAACAGCAAAATCACTGATAATTTTATTAGTTCCCTACAGTGTACTTGTTTTGTCCCACAATATCTCCAATTTTCCTATATGCACATATTTTAAAGAATATTTGGTCAGAATTCATAAAACATCAAGGAGATCACACAGTAATTGGGTTCAACCTCAATGTCAATGTGCGGGCAGTCTGTATCTGATGTAGGGGATGATGAATCACAGCCTTTCACTGATGCATTGTTGACACAGAGTACACACATGTTTAAAGTTAGGCACTATTGGATTTACATTCTTTCTTGTGTCTTTCAGGTCCGGAGCCCAAGCAAGGCCTCCAGTGCTGGTTTATGTGAGGGAGATGAGGTTGTTTCCATTAACGGGACCCCCTGTAGTGATATACCTTACTCTGAAGTTGTAGCTCTCATTGAAAAATCAGCTGATAAACTCCAGATGCTTGTCAAGAGGTAAAGCTACTTTACGTTTAGTAAATGGTATACAGATTACAAGAGTAATTGTTTAATGCCTTGTGGTCCAACGCATTGCACACCTCTCTGATCCTCTTGGGGTTAACACAACATAGTCTTACTTTTCTGTGCCAGTAAACAATTATTCATTCCAGTGGTTCTCATGCATTGTGCTGTGATGAAACATTTATTTTTTTAACAAAATTCCAATGGAACCTGCTTACAACCAATGTGGTTAAATGTAAAGAAAGAAATGGCAACTAAAGGGGCACTTAGATTATTTAAGTCTGGAGGAACAGACAATTATTTCTTGATGTACATTGAGTGCAACAAGGATTGCAAAAAGGCAATAGGTTAGCAAAATTAGAAAATGAAACTTGAATTGAAAAGTAGAACAAGATAAGTAAAAGGCTTATGTGCTGAACACATTCTGTTTCATTGGTATATACCAGGGAATGAGCAATGGTATAGGAGTTTAACAAATAACCATTTCAACCATTATCAGAAATAGGGTTAACATTAGACATGTTCAAGAGAAGACTGGACAGAATTAAAACTGACAAGACACCTGGTCCTGATGTTATACATCCAAGGGTTCTTCAGGAACACAGACCACTCTTTTTAATCTTTAAAAACTCTGTCTCTGCAGGCTCAGTGCCGCAAAGTTGGAGTAAGGCCAATGTAGGATCTTTATTTTACTAAGGGAACTACAACAGAACCTGGGAATTATAGACCCGTGAGTTTGACCTTGGTAGTGGAAAAACTGCTTGAAAATATAATAAGGGATTATATTCAGGATTACATTGAAGAATAAAATTATTATCAGATATCAACATGCTTTTAAGAGGAATAGAGCTTGCCATACAAATATTTTGAGCTTCTATAAAGAAATAAGTAGCAACGTAGATAATGGTAAAGCAGTAGATGTACTATATCTAGATTTTTCAAAGACATTTGATACAGTGCCACAAAAGAGGCTGGTGTATAAAATAAGGAAATTGGGTCTAGGTGGATAACTTTTGCAACTGTATAGGAAATTGGTTGAAGGATAGTGAACAGTGTGTAGTTGGAATGGAAATGGAAATTCTCCTCCAATATAGTTAAAGTTGAGAGTGTAGTACCTCATGGTTCTGTACTTGGTCCACTGCTTTTGAACTTGTTTATAAATTACCTAGAAATAGGTATGGAAAATGTTCAATATTTGAAAATCACACTAAATTATGCAGGGTAATAATTTCATA
This sequence comes from Rhinophrynus dorsalis, assembly GCA_037306005.1. NCBI lineage: Eukaryota > Metazoa > Chordata > Amphibia > Anura > Rhinophrynidae > Rhinophrynus > Rhinophrynus dorsalis. The sequence goes on along the minus strand of CM074718.1, from coordinate 191,608,844 downwards.
GCAGGAGAATTAAATTTAATGTAGGAAAGTGTAACATTATGCATTTGGGACGAACAAACTGTAATGCTACTTATGAACTTAATGGGATCATTCTATGAGACTTATTGTTAGAGAAAGATCTGGGAGTCTATGTAGACTGTAAGCTTGGAAATGTTGGTCAGTGTTAAACAGCCATAGTAAAAGCAAAGTACTGTTTTATATAAAAATTAGTGTAAAAGCTTGTGTACATGGGCAAAAGTGCATCATGGCAGGTACCAAAAGCTATTTAAGGGCAGGTGTACTACCACAGAACTACACGCAGGTGTACTACCACAGAACTACACGCAGGTGTACTACCACAGAACTACACGGCAGGTGTACTATCGCAGAACTACACGGCAGGTGTACTACCACAGAACTACACGGCAGGTGTACTATCGCAGAACTACACCTCCCAGAATTTTGTGCGTTCCGGCAGTGTCTACTGCGCATGACTGCATTAGACAAACATACACCTGGCCTGCGTTCGGGCAGTCTATACTGCGCATGTCTGACCTGCATTTGGACAGTCTCTACTGCGCATGACTGCATTGGACAAACATACATCTGGCCTGCGTTCGGGCAGTCTATACTGCGCATGTCTGACCTGCATTTGGACAGTCTCTACTGCGCATGACTGCATTGGACAAACATACATCTGGCCTTTTATTATTAGTGATGGGTAATGAAACAAGAGTGCATAACATAATTTTGTTACTGTACAAATCATTGGTAAGATCTCACCTCAAATATATAATTCTAATTTTCTGGTTTATACTGTAGCAAAGGTTGGACTTGATGGACTTCTGTCTTTTTTCAGTCTAATTTACTATGGAACACAATGCAGTCTTGGCCTTCTTGGGAGGGCAACCATCACATGATTATTGCCCTTTAACCTTTTCAATGCCCCATGATTTGACAGCCATGTCAGACATATGCTTTTAAATGCCCTTAGAACGTTGTAATCATGCCATGTGCATTGAATTCAATTTACTCCTGCTGCGTTATACTTTTAACCCTTCAAGGGCTGGATTTTCAATAAGGAAAATGAGGCAATTGCCTAGAACTCCAAATATTGAATGGAGCCCCAGCTGTGCTGATCTCACCCACATTTCGAATTTTCAGTCTGGCCAGAGCAATCTGAGTGTCCTTGCACCAGTTTAAATACCTTGCTAGCTATTAGTGAACCCCTTGGATGCTAAAGAGATTTCCAACACACTGCAAAGCTAATGAGAAGGAGATCTATTTAGTATCCAAGGGGGAGTAAAAGTCTTTTTGTGCTTGCATTTTATAGACTAAGGGTTATTTTTTGTGTCATGGGACTGTGAGCAGGGTCATGAGAGGAATGGGTGGAGCTAAGGGAGCCTAGAGTGCCTTGATTAGGGCACCTGGGAAGCCCAGCCCTGATAAGCTTACGGTTTGTGATCTAACATATAATGAAAGAATACAAAAATAAAGATAGAACAGAAAAACATATGGAAAGACACATTTCTACTTGTAGGATTTTGTATCCCCTTTTGGGAACAGAGCTGTCAGTCACTACTCTACTTTTTGAAATCACACTTATTATTTAGCAAAATTTCAAGAAGTACAACAGTAGTTAACATATCTGCTTGCAAAGATGTTCTACAGCAGCTACTTATTATTTAAAACATTTTCCTGAAAGCTGTATAAAGTGTTGGTGCAGTTATGTGCTACTGACAACCACTTTACTGTGTCAACCCATACCAATGAGGTATTACCTTTGTTGGTTGAATTATAGCTTTTTTAAAGGGATAATAACACTTAATATGCAAAAAATATATATTCTAGGGATTTTCCTCCAGAGTAAAACAAGGGCACTCCCACTGCTGAGAGGTGTTGTATTCAAAAGTTATTGCAGCTCAAACTTATTTTTTTAGGGGCAGTATCTCAGTGGCCTGAAATGGTACAGTGGCACTGTGGCTACACCTTTCCTAAGGATAGCTCTGGTCAGCTGACCATAAACCTCCATTGTTTTGTTTAGGTGTAGCAATAGCACCACTGTAACATTTCAGACCACTGAAATACTGCACCTAAAAAACTAAGTTTGAGCTGCAATAACTTTTGAATAAAACATCTCTCAGCAGTAGGAGCATGCTTGTTTTACTCAGGGGGGTAAACCCTACAGTATAAATAATTTGAAATATCAAGTGTGACTCTCCCTTTAATGTAGGCTGACCAGATGTCACCTTTAACCGGGGACACATAGGAAATAGGCATATGTCAGTACTTCACTGAAATCAAAGCAGTCCTGTAGTATGCATTTTTCCTATGCGTCCCCGGTTAAAGGTGAGGTCTAGTCAGCCTACTTTAATGTGGTATTGCAGGTTTTTTTTTACTAATAGTTCAGTCAGGAAATAAAAAACAATATTCATAGTGCTGCATTCTGAAAACACTTGTGCAATGCAGTCTAGGAGCTGAAATGAAAGTGACATCTCATGTGAAGCAGCAGAATGTCTAGATTCCAAACTGGTATGACACATCTGCCTATTGCTGGACTTGTAACCATTTAATGTTTAACCCTCCTATCTACAATAGGTTGAAACAGTGATTTATCAGTTCTGGTCATGAGGGAACATTAACAGGTCATGTTTTATGAATACCCCTGTTTACACACATGAGGAGCGATCACAATGACTGAGCTACTGATCACACCTGTAGCAATCAGGAATATCCTGAAAACCTGCATTGTATTGTGTCCTGAGGACTGTAAGTAAGAAACCTTGGGGTATATTTATAAAACTAGTAATAAAGAAAGTGTCTGTAAAATTGCTGCAAAGCAACATAAGGATATATATATATAGATGTAGCGACATTGAGGGTAATGTATGAAAAGCCTTCTTCATGTATGTTTAAGAATTGACGCTAAAAATTTGCAATGATGTGTCATATTTATAAAGAAGCAAATATATATGTCTTTCTGGGAATATACTGAGAAAATTCACAACTGAGAATATTGTTTTACTCACATATGTCACTGTTTACTTCCGTTAAAGGGTCAGGAATCTCCCCTAAAATATATTTAGAGTTAGGTAGTGGTTCAAAAAAGAAACTCTCAAACCATAGGCACTGAAATCCCCCCCTTCTCCTGACGTCAGCGCTGTGCTGACAGTAGGACATCCTGGTCTGGGGACCAGCAGGAGGCTCTGCAGCTGAGCTGAAATCGCATTATTTCAAAAGAATTACATCATTGGAAAGGTCTACAAAGTGTGTCTGGTTTGCAAGCACACTTTGTAGACTGTTCCAATTAAGTAATTATTTTGAAATAACATGATTTCGGCTCTGCTGAAGAGCCTCCTTGAGTTTCACACCTTGAATCTCCTGCTGTCAGCTTTACAGCTGACATCAGTAGAAGGGAGAGATAGGATTTGTGGCAGTTAGATTCTTTTTTGAACCTCTACCTAACTCTAAATATTTTTTAGGGGACATTACTGTCCCTTTAAGGACACATTATACCTGGCGTTAAGATTTAATCACTAAAACTGCCTTTATTTTTAGCTCAATTACTGACCATTTCTACTCCATTTTTAAAAAAAAGAAAACTGACTGGAGTTAGTGTTTATATTGGCTGAATGGTCAAAAGTAAAGTGGAGGAAAACCATTTGCACTAGAGGGGAGAACTAAATATTCCAAAAATTTCCATTGATTTCAATGGGAATTTTAACTCCTTGAATGCTAGAGAAGTCTCAAAGCATTGCTTTACAATGCACTGGAGACCTCACTAGCATTCGAGGGGTTAAAATCCCAATTTAAATAAATGGAATTTTTTTGTGCTCTCCTGTAGTGCAAATGGTTTTCCCCAGAAATCCTCCCCTTTACTTTTGAACATACAGCCCTAAATATGTATACATATCCTTATGTTGCTTCGCGACAATTTTATAGGCACTTGCTTTACTATTCCAGTTTTATACAACCCCCCCCCCCACACACACTTTTCTCTAATTACTAATCTACTTAGTTGATTTCATTGAAAAGTGCAGTAGACATGATTTTGTCCAAATAAGAATTGTGTTGCTATGTATTTATAAAGAAATCACTAATGGCACCAAAAATAAAGGTAGTTTTTGTGATTAAATCCGAATGCCAGGTATAACCTGTTCTTTATGGACGTATATAGTGACAGATATGTATGCAATAAAATATTCTCAGTTGCGAATATTTCTATGAATGTTCTCTGAATATTCTCTGATAGACATATTTATAAATATGAATTTACTTCTTTATAAATATGACCCATTTTTGTCAATTTTAGCGAGGATTTGTAAAAATACACTAAGAAGGCTTTTTTTATTTTTTTTTTTATACATCTTCCCCAGTGACCTATATCCATAAAAACTGGAGTTATTCTGGAGTCAACCAACTGCACAGTAGGGGGCAACTAAAATTCCTGTTAAATTAAATTGGTCTTTTAACCCATTGAATGCTAGATAGGGCTCCAAAGCATTGGAGGTCTCACTAGTATCAAAGGTGTTAAAAAGCTCAGTTCACGTGCATGGTAGTTTAGGAATTTTTTTTGTACCCTATGGATCAGTTGGTTTATTACAGAACTAGTATAAAAGCCCCTGTACACGGGCCAAGGTCAGTGAGATTTTAACCCGTTGAGTGCCGGAGTGGTACGCAACGCAGTGCCTGTCCTGGTCTGCTTACTGCCGTTACTCACCCGATGCACTGTAGTGACTTCCCAAACGCACGGAATGCTCTCAGCGCAGAACTCCCAGCATTCTGAGCATTTGAGCAGTTTCTGCTGTGCATGTCGGCTTCTGACAAACATCCAAGCGAATTATTATATAGGATAACAGTTTGCTTTTATAACTATGGGACACTGTGCTAGACAAATGGAACATGGGGGAGAGTTATAAAAAGCCTTCTTAGTGTTCAGTTAAGAAATGTCACTAAAATTGATAACATCTGGTCATAAAGAAGTAAAGGCCAGTTTATAAATATGTCTGAGAATATTCTGAGAACATTTGTAGAGAAATATTGAGAATATTATACCTTGCATTAAGATTTAATCACTAAACTGCCTTTATTTTTGGCCTGTTTGTCTGATATGTGTACTAAAAAATATTCTCAGTTGCAAATGTTCTACGAAGATTTTCATATTTGTAAACTTGACTTTACCCCTTTATAAATATGACCCGACGTTATGAACTTTAGTGTCAGTTCTTAAATGTACGCTAAGAGGGCTTTTTATTAATCTCCCCCAGTGTCCCTAAATGTTTATATTTATCCTTATGTCGCTTTGAGATAATTTTAAAGACACTTTCTTTATCCCTTTGAGTGCCAGAGGGGTATGCAACGCACTGCAAAGTACTCAAAGGAGTATTACTCCAGTTATATAAATCTCCCCCATGGTTTACTGAAAGAAGTAGACTATGGTATGTTCAGCGTTGTGTCCCATGGAAACACAAACAAATGGATATAATTTTCCCAGGAGGCCTTCAGTTAACGAAGAAAATATTACATTTGTATATTAAAATCGGAATTTGATGATATAATGGTTGCCAGATCCTCCTCGTAAAAGAAAAAAACATGAAAAATTAAGGTTGCCACCTTAATCACCTTAATATAGAGGGGATGTATCACCTCTATATAACTTAGTCTCATGGTAGCTTAGACAAAGAAAGACTCTGACAGGTACAGTTAAGATCAACACCACTTTATTGAAAGATATAATACAGTGAATAGTAAATAAGCACTTCCCCGGGGTCAGGCGTGGAGACAGTGCTACAGTCCACTACCCAGGAGCTGAAACTGAACTTAGCCCGAAGTACTGGAGCCAGGAACATGGCAAGGAAACTAGCCTACAGTTCTGAGTATCACCTAAAATGGAAGGGGGTTTAAGCGGTCGATCTCTACCCTAGAACGCTAGGGTCAGCAGAGGCGGGATAACCATGAACGCTAGGGACTAAAGTGACACAATACCCTAGAACACTAGAGCCCACAGCAGTCAGACACCAAACCCTAGAACGCTAGGGTTCAGGCAAGATTCTCGTTAAGACCAGAGCGATACAAGGCCTATAGGTATAGACAAAAACCCGGAGCAGTACGATGGCAGAGACCAGGCCCAGGGACCTGCACGGAGAGGGAGCCAGGCCCAAGGTAAAGTGTAAGTGGAGTCAAACAAAGCCAAGGTCATACACGTAACTGGTAGTCAGATGGAGCCACAATACTTAGCACGGAGCAGGTAGTCAGCCAGGCCAGGGGTCATACATGGATCGGGTAGTCAGACAAGGCCAGAGGTTCAGACACAAAACAGGTAGTCAGATATAGCCAAGGGTCATACAAGAATGGAAATCAACAGCCATGAACGGGTCACAGCAAGGAATACAAGCACAGCTCAGATACACCACTAAAGGGCACTGAAGCAATGTTTGAAGGCCGCATATAAGGCCTACTGGAGAGGCCGAGCATAATTCAGTCTATTAAGCCGTGACTACAAAATAGCGAATGCGATGTAGTGACGCGCGTATGCAAACAGGAAGTCAGGCAGCGACCAGACATGCTGCTGTTGAGCACAAGTGGGGAAAGGCAGGTAACGCCACAGGAGAAGATCACGGGCACCGGGATAGTACCCACCCCTCAATGACCTCTCCCTCGCTGAAGAGGACCAGGTTTAGATGGAAACAGGGTATGGAACTTGCGGAGCAATGCAGGAGCATGGACATGAACACTGGACACACATGATCGCTCTTCAGGACCATAACCCTTCCAGTGTACAAGATATTGTAGATGACCTCTGACTCTACGAAAGTCTAGAATGCTTTGGATCTCATACTCCTCATGATCCACCACCTGTATAGGCCCTGGCTGGACAGGAGCAGAAGTGTAGCGGTTACAGATCAATGGCTTAAGTAAAGATATGTGAAACACATTGTGAATGCGCATACCAGCAGGAAGGTCCAATGCATACGTGACAGGGCTGACTCTCCGAAGCACCTGGTAGGGACCTACAAAATGAGGGGCCAGTTTTTTACAAGACACTTGGAGGTTCAAATTACGGGAGGATAACCATACTGTCTCCCCTACTTGAAAAACTGGAGCCGGGAGTCTCCTATGGTCTGTGTGTCTCTGATAGCGCTGCATGGACCTTTTTAAGGCTCCCTGGACCCGTACCCAAGTGGAGCGGAGTTGGCGAAAATGCTCATCCAGTCAGGAAGCAATGATGGCTGGAAACCATAGTTGGTCAGGAAAGGATAACTCTGGGAGGAAGAGTTCACGGCACAGTTCCTGGCAAACTCAGCCCATGGTAACAAGGTCACCCAGTTATCGTGATGGTCCGAAATGACGCATCATAGAAACTGTTCAAACCCTTGGTTGGATCTTTCAGCAGCACCGTTCAACTGGGGGAGGTAGGCAGAGGAGAACGAGAGTTGGATACCCATCTGATTACGGAAAGACCTCCAGAAACGGGACACAAACTGACTTCCTCGATCCAAGACCAACACCTTGGGCAACTATCATCAAAATGACCGTGTACCCCTTGGACGCTGGCAGTTCCACCATAAAGTCTATGGACAAGTGAGACCAAGGACTCTCGGCATTGGGAACTGTTTGAAGTAGGCCCACTGGAAGATGTCTCGGGGTCGTAGCACGAGCACAAATGGAACATGTTGCTATGAAAGCAGAGCAGTCTTCCCTCAGACTGGGGAGACAAAAAGAGTTGTGAGGAGCACACATCAAGCACGAACAAGATTAAGTGTCTTGTTCTAAGGCATGGTAGCCTCTCAGCTCTTTTTGTCTCCCTAAGTTTAAGGGCATCCCAGGCATGGGCCCTTGCTTCCATGTGCCTAGAGGGATTTGGCTGCACCACACTGACGAGGCTCATATAGGCCGAAACGTACGTCTGTGGTTTTGCCGTTTCTCTCGTGCGGAGAGGATTTGCCTGACATTTCGGAGCTGGACTGTCTGTGGGCGGGACCAGTCTGATATGGACATGGAGATTTCCTCTCTGCAATGGCACATGGGAGTGAAAAACATGAGTTGTAGCACCATTGAGAGGCTACCATGCCTTAGAACAAGACACTTAATCTTGTTCGTGCTTGATGTGTGCTCCTCACAACTCTTTTTGTTTCCCTCAGACTGGGCCTCGAAAAGAGCTGGGAGACAGACCAAATCATTTGGTCACAGCCAATGTGTCCAATAGCCTTTGATGAGTGATGTGTCTCCGGCAATCTGGTGCGAAGGGACTAGGGTACAAAGCATTTATCGTTGGGTTTGTCCACAGCAGCAGAGGCTTGGGAGGCCAGAATCTCCTCTCCCAGTGGAGATGTGATACTAGTGCGCATAGTAGTCAAAATATGATCTGACAGAATGATAGGCACTGACGTATTCTCAGTCTCTAGGTCAGGTCCGAACTGCCTTGATAACATTCTTGGTGCCAGGAAGGTATGAGACCACAAAGTTGAATCTGGACAGAAATAATACCTACCTGGCCTGTCGCAGAGATAGCCTCTTAGCTTCAGACAGATATGTTAGATTCTTATGGTCAGTAAGAATCAGGATTGGGGAATCTTTTCCCCTCAAGTAGGTAACGCCATTATCGGAGAGCGAGGATAATAGCCAGGAGTTCACGATCACCAATGTCATATAGACTCTGAGCTTTAGACAATTTTTTAGAAAAAAACCCACATGGGAGTAGGGTTTTACCAGGCCCTGATCGCTGGGACTGGAGAGCACCTACTTCTGACCCAGACGCATTGACCTCCAGTGTAAAGGGCAGGGTGGGTTTGGGATGAGACAAGATGGGAGCCCTTGCGAAAGCAGATTTCAAATCCTCAAATGCCCGAAGAGCACTGTGGGATCATTCAGATGGGTTTGGCACCTTGTGTGTCATATCTATACTAGTGAAACCCAAAAATCTCTGTATGGCTTTTAACCCTACCAGGCAGGGTCATTGCAGAACAGCCAAGAGCTTTTGTGGGTCCATTGCTAGACCAGATGAGGAAATTACATAACCCAAGAAGGTCACTTTTGTGAAATTTGCACTTTTCCAATTTACACAACAGTTTGTTCTCACTCAAAAGTTGCAAAACTGATGCAACATCCTCCCAATGAGTTCTAGGTTCGGGGAATTAATTAGGATGTCATCCAAATAGACTACTACACATCTTTATAGCAAATTTCTTAGTACATCGTTGATGAATTCTTGGAAGACGGCCGGAGCATTACATAAGCCAAAAAGCATAACCAAATATTCGTATTGTCCACTACGAGTATTAAATGCAGATTTCCATTCGTCTCCCTCCTTGATTCTTACAAGGTTATAGGCTGTCCTTAGGTCAAGCTTAGTGAACACCGTGGAGCCCTTAATATGGTCGAACAACTCAGTAATCAAAGGTAAGCATTCTTGACCATGAGTTTATTCAGTCCTCTATAGTCAATGTAGCGACTTAGTTCCCCGTCCTTTTTCTTTATGAAAAAGAATCCTGCACCTGCAGGTGAGGATGACTTACGAATAATCCCTCTGGCTAGGGCGTCGGCCACATACTCCTCCATAGCTCAATTCTCCTCCACAGAGGATAGGTATGTCTTTTGGGAGGTGTGGTACCTGGTATCAAATTAATTGCATTGGCAGTGTACTAGCCTCTACCTTATTGAATACATCACTGAAAGACTGATAGTCTGAGGGCAATGAGGGAGAGGTACAAAGGCTCTTGGTATGCTGCTGAAGATTCGGCACAATAGGATGACCAAGACAGAATGTCGCATGTTTGCCAATTTATTCTGGGGTTGTTTGTCTGTAACCAAGTAAACCCCAGAATGATAGCATAGTGAGGAGACTTTATGACCTGAAATTGTAGAGTCTCCAAGTGGAGAGCCCCCACCCTTAGAGACAGTGGACAAGTCTCATGTGTCACATGTGATGGTTGCAACGGCCTCCCCGCGACGGCCTCAATGGTGAGAGGAGAAGAACGAGGTACCAACGGAATATCATGTTTGGTTGTGAACAACGCATCCATGAAATACCCTGAGGCTCCCTAGTCTATCAATGCCGGAGCCGTGACCGAAGATGCAGCCCAAGATATATTCACTTCAACGATGGTTTCCCTTGCATCTGGTCTGGGGACTGTGAAACTCCACCCAGGGTCTGTCCCCGACACAACCCTAGGTGCTGATGTTTTCCGGCCGCATGGGACAAAACTGCAAAAAGTGACCTGCCTTACCATAGTAAAGGCACCGGCCCTCTCTTCGACAGAAGGCCCTCTCCTCCCCTGAAAGACGCATGAACCCCAGTTGAATAGGTTCATTCCTGATGGTCTCAGCACTAGGAGGCATGGGAGGCGAGGGAGGATGGGGTGGGAGTGTAAAATTAGGTGCCATTCAGGAGCAAGACTTACGCATCCGTTCTTTCTCTGATCCTAGTATCGATCAGAATCAAAAAGTTGATGAGTTCATCTAGATCCTCTGGCAGCTCACGGGCTGCCATCTCATCTTTGATCAAGTCATTTAGCCCTTGCGAGAAAGCAGCTACTAGAGACTCATTGTTCCAGCCCACCTCTGCCTCCAAAGTACGAAATTAGATTGCGTACTCATCTACCGTGCGTGCGCCCTGGTGGATAGTCATGAGTTGTTTTACAGCAGACATTGCCCGGGCTGGAACATCAAACACTTTGCGGAATGCGGTCACAAATTCTGCGAAATTCGAGATTATGAGTTTCTCTGTTTCCAAGCCAATGCATTACCAGACAGGAGAGAAATCATGAAGCCAACTTTGCTTCGTTCACTTAGAAAGGCATTCGGCACCAATTCCAAAAAAATGCCCAACTGGTTGATGAACCCACGACAGAGTGTAGGTTCCCATCAATTTAGAACAAATAAAACTTAAAAAAAAATTAAGACTCTTTTAGTCATATTTGATATATAATCTAACTATTTAGGCTAAGTTATATAGAGGTGATACATCCCCTTTAAAACTGAACACATAAGAAAAATGAACTATGTATTAGTATGAGCTCAAAGTAGCCTCCATGCAGCCCTGCAGAGTGCATTCTTTATGTGTGTTTGGTTTTTAAGAGAAGAGGCAGCAACCTGATGAAACATGCTTGCTGTAGTGAAACATGGGAACCATTGCAACCTAATAATTAACCACTGAAGCCCTGCAACAGGCATTTCTCATGCGTCCTGTTTTAAATGGATGATCTGGCAACCCTAAGCTAAATGCATGTGTACATTTTTATGCTATATTTATCTGTTATTCTGGAAGTAATTTCAGGTTTGGCTTTTATATGAGCCATACCTGTTGCCTATGTTTATACTCACTGAGCTATATGCTTTTTCAAAATGTATAATTTGCCTTAGATATTATGTGTAAAAGTGACATTACTTGAACAAAAAACGAAGTGCCTGGTTTCTTCCACTATGCAATACTTATATATTAACGCTATTTGGGCCTTATCTACAGACAAAAAGATGAGCAACTCTGGATCAAACCAATTACGCCATAGGGTATAATCACAACTTCCAATTGAGTTAAATGGAGTTGCTTTGCAATGCATTGGTGACCTCTCTAGCATTCAAGAGGTTTAAAGGGATAGTAATGTTTCAAAATAAAAGCAGCTCCAATTAATCTACATAGTATTTGGGACATGGAGAGTGTTATTTCAATATTGAGAGAGTTGTAGTAGAAGAGTAATTGAATGATAAAGTATCCCCCTCCCACCCCTTTTACTGATGTAACACTGCTCACCTGAGAACACAAATGTGGTGTCCAGATGCCTTGCAGAGAGGGACAATCTTCAATTAACACAGGGGAAAAGCTGAAAAACCTTTCAATGGGGGAAGGGCTTTCATTGTTCTCACAGTAAGAAGACTGTCCCTTGCTGTGAGCTGTCTGGTGTGTGGATCAGATTCCACATCTGAGGGGAGGTGGCTTACACTAGGTAAAAGGGGCGGGAGGGGGATACTTTATAATTCAATTAATCTTGAACTACATCTCTGATGGTACTGAAATAACATTCTCCATGGCCCAAATACTATGAAGATTAATTGGAGCCGCTTTTTATTTTGAAACATTACTATCCCTTTAAAGCCCCATTCCAATCAATGGAAATTTTGCATTTTTTTTATTTGTCCCTATGGTGCAGTTGGTATGCTACAGAGTTGCTCATCTTTTTCTCTGTGGATAAAGGCCATTATGGATAACTGTCTGTAAGAGACAAACATTTATTGAAGCTAGCACACATCTGGTATCATTTTACTCAGTAGATAAAGGACAGTACAAAACAATATCCATTTCAATAGAATAATGCATGTTAGTAAAGATAACAGAGACAGCATCATGAAAATATATTCAGGTTTGTTCCATAAAATCTTGGTTACATGACACATAACCCACGGGAGAAAGGTACCAATAAAAAGGGCAAATTGTGCTGACAAAAGCAATATATAATTTGCATACATTTGTAGAAGGTTGTTTTAATCCTTTGATCACCAGAGGGGTATGCAGCACATTACAAAGCGCGTTGCTTTGCAATGTGTTACGTACCCCTCTGGCACGCAACGGGTTAAGGAAACCTGGCAAAAGAGACAGAGACCAAAGTTTGTAAATTTGGCTTGTCAATTAAATAGCCATTTACACTGGCACTGAAACGGTTACATAGATTGCACAATTTTATTTTGCCTTTATTTTTTTTCTAGAGACGAATAAATAAAGTCAAATCGCTTACACTTTTAATTTATCCATTGAAGGGATAGTAATACTTTGTTGTAAAAAAATCTAATATTGCAGATATTAACAATTCAATTACAATAACCTACCTCCCGGATCATGGTTATTTGACCGTCCGGAGGCTGTTCAGCAGAGCCGAGATAGTGAGATCTAGCACGAAAAACTTCATTGGAACGGTCTACAAAGTGTGCCTGCAAATGCTGACGTATCTGAAAGAGGCGGGAGGGGGGAACTTAGTAACATAGTAGATAGTAGATAAGGCTGAAAAAAGACAGGCGTCCATCAAGTCCAGCCCATGCCAAAAACACCCCTGTTGAGCCAGAGGAAGGCAAAAAAAAGCCCAATGGAGCCATTTCCAATCTAGTCCCAAGTGTGTGTGTGTGTGGGGGGGGATTATTCCTTCCTGACTCCAATTGGTAGTCATATAGTTCCCCGGATCAATATCCTATTTGCTTTTAAGCCATCTGTCATAATTGTCAATGTTGTTCTGTGCTATATAGGCATCCATTGCTTTTTTTAATGCAGTTGCATTATCTGCAAGCACAACATCTCGAGGCAAAGAATTCCATAGTCTTACCACCCTTACTGTAAAGAATCCCTGCCTTTGTTTTAGTCAAAAGCGCCTTTCCTCTAGTCTTAATGGATGACCTCTTGTTCTTAGCTCAGCTCTTTGCATAAATAATTCATTGGATAGTTCTTTGTATTGACCTTGAATGTATTTGTAAATGGTAATCATATCACCCCTTAGATGTCTCTTCTCTAATGTTAACTTAAATGCTACTCAAAAAGACAGGAGGTAGTTTATTGTACTTGTATTGTTAGTTTCTACAATATTAGAATTTTTTTACAACAAAGTATTACGATCCCTTTAAAATGTTTTACCCACAAGATGTTGACTAACAAGTTCTGTCCCTAGTGGGAGAACTTTGTTCCTGAATGGAAAGCAGGGATAGCGTACAGTGTATACACAGACACTAACAGTCTTGTTCTCCTGCTCGCATTGGTAGCCACAGAATCCACATTCAGTGTCTGAACCAACAGCCTTGTTCTTGTGTCCACTTGTAGCCATAGATCCCCACACACGCTGTTTGATCCCCCAGTCTAATTCCTCTGCCCACTGGTAATCACAGATCCACACACACACACTGTCTGAACCACATCTTTGTTTGCCTGTCCAATTGTAGCCAAAGATCCCCACATATACCGTTTCACACCCACAGCCTTGTTCCTTTTCCCGCTAGTAACCACAGATTTCCACATACACTATGTGAACCCCTGCCTGATTTTGCTGGTAGTCACAGAGCCCCACATAAACTGTCTGACCCCAAGAGCAGATATACTACCCACTGGTAGTCACAGATACCCACATACACAGCTTAACCTCACAGTCTGCTTCCACTGGTAGTCCTATATTACAACAAACATGATGTGCCCCCCCCCCCCGCCAAGTCTAGTTCCACTGCTCCCTGGTATTTGCATATTTCCAAACACACTGTCCGATCCCCCTTCCTTGTTCCACTTTCCCACTTGTAGCCACAGAACCACACCCAAACGTTTTGACACACCAGCCCTGTTCCACTGGTAGCCACAGACCCACACATTACTCTGTCTACCACTCCAGCCTTGTTTCATTGGTAACAAACAAGATTTAAACACGGATAGAGAAGGATATTAGGCAGTGCCGGCCCAAGACATTTTGCTGCCTGGGTCCAAAGATGAAATGTTGCTCTCCCCCTCCAAAACCACGCCCACCATAACATGTCCACATCCATATTTAGTCTAAACATCGGGTATGCTTTTACACTTGGCTGGTGTCTACAGACATATTGTAAATCAGAGTGCATATTCACAGCCCTGGTGACTTAAGCTCTGTCTATGGACACAAGACCCAGCCTGTAAAGATGTTGGGGTCTTGTGTCCATAGACAGAGATTAAATCACCATGGCTTTATTTCAGCCAGTATATATGATCGTGTTGGGGTCTTGTGTAGATAGACATCTTAAGTCACCAGGGACTGTAAATATGAACTCTGATTTTCAATATGTCTGTAGACACCAGCCAAATGTAAGAGCATAACTGATATCTTACACTTGGTTGGACTTGGTGTCTACAGACATATTGTAAATGAGAGAGAGCACATTTACAGCCCCTGGTGACTTGGGATGGCAGAAAATAGGAAAATGAGGGAAATAATAAGCCAGCCCATTAGCCATCTTGCAACCATAACATCCTACCACTGGGCCCTGGGTGAACTCACTCACAGTATCAGGCAGCTCAGAACTCAGCAGGACGGAATCACAGCCATTCCACAGATCATGCAAACACAGCGCAGCGGGCACAGACTTTCCCCCCTGTCTCATAACACCACATACACGGTACGCACCCCAACCAGACAATGAGGATGGACCACAGGGAGTGAGCAAATATGATCCTCTTTAATTGGCTGGTGGCGGGCTGGCGATGCGATGGTGCGTGTGGGTTGGCTGTGAGGCACAGCACAATCCTGAGCCGAGTGCGTCTGTGTCTGTCTGGACTGACATGACTATCACATGATTCACATGCCGCCCTGCCGCTGACAGTGACACTGATTTCACACTCACACATCGCAACACACTGCAGCAACCAGATGTGTATCCACATGAACCCCATGATACAACAATGACTTAAACCATGTGGAACACCCCATAAGAGGTATGAAACAAACTGGGTGATTTCCTTGTAATTGCTTCCTTTCTTTGTCTCTTTTAATTTTTTAATTAAGAAAGTTATCTTTGTCATTTATTTATATGTACATTGGGAAGCAATTATTTTAACCCTTGAGAGTGTCAGAGGGGTACGCAAGGTATTGCATACCCCTTTGGCATTCAAAGGGTTAATACTGCTTTTACATTCTACATGTTTACCTTGTTATGTGAATGAATGCATGTAGCATGGAACTTCTTGCAGATCACTGGCCGAAAGAAGGAATCGGAGTTTACTCTTAGTCCGCTTGTTAGTCAGCTCCGCGCACTGCGTGCAGGTGCAGCAGCGTCATGTAGTCCACCCCTCCTGGCACATGCTCCCTAAGCAGTCTGAGCGCTTTGTTTTTATGTGGCCAGGCAGGGGTATGTAAGTTCCCCCCAGTCCACCCCTCCTGGCACTGACATGCTCCCTAAGCGCTTTGTTTTGTTTGTGGCCGGGGTATGTGAGTTCCCAGTCAGCTTTGCATGGAGGAGGCGTATGAGACACTAGCAGGCATGGGCAGGCCCCCTCAACTTGGCCGGGCCCTAGGCACGCACCTACTGCGCCTTGCCGGTGATCCGGGGAACATGCTGTAAAATTGACAGACCTGGTGGCAATGCACAAAATAAACGCCTTGGAGTGGCAAATTGCTGCCCCTGTCAAAGTGCCACCTGGGTCTATGGACCCACTGGGACTTATGTAAGGGCCAGCCCTGATATTAGGAAAAAGAAAAGAATCCCTAGAGCTTACTTAAATAGATATATTAGCAGGAATGTCCCTGGGTCACATTGAAGGTGTTAAACATTGTACTGATAGCCAGAATTGCTACTAAAATTACTATCTTTACAGAAATAATGCAAAATGAGACTTTGACTAGCAATTGCGGTAATGTCTATAAACCTAACCTCTGCTCGTATCTGTCTCTTTGTGACTCAGGGACATTCCTGCTAATGTAGTGCTTTCTATTTAAGTGAGCTCTAGGGAGTCTGTTCTTTTTCCTACTATCCTTCTCTATGCCTGTTTAAATTATGGGTATAATACTTACAATTACACATATTAAATGACTAGCTCTTAATGCAACAATAACCTCAGGAAACCAAATCAGGTACTCAAGGTCTAATTAAGAGATAGAAGTGTGTAGGTTTAGTAACTATATATACCGTCAGCATATGACTTGCTGATTAGCAGATGAATGAAATAGAGGGATAGGTGTTGTAATCAATTACAAACTCAAGTAGCAACAGAGTTAGATTGCTACTTTGTTGATTATCGTGACTACAGTAGTACACACTGTGCTCACATTAGCAATGGAAGTAAGCATTCTGGCTTCAGTACTACCCCACATTTGTTGGTTGTAAAGGATTTAGCAGAGCAGGCTGTGACCACTGCACATATCAAGTCAGTGTCTAACAGCCCATGCTAGCTGATCTAGTTTTTAAAATGCTTCTGTAAATAAATCAAGCGAATCACTGTTGTTTTTTAATTGTATTGTCTAAATAAAAGTTAAGTATTAAGTCACCTCTGACTACACGTAAAAGGGCCTTTAAAGACTGAACGGGTCTACTTAGTGCTGAATCGTGCTGGATGAAAATAATTCTGCACGGCATCAGGCACTTTCTCTTGTTTGTGTTCATAATATATTTAAGGCCTGCTGTCTAAATATACATAGACACCAATATTTGAGTCACATTGTTCCACTGGTAGCCAAAGAATCTTTTACATATACACACACACACACACACAAACAGCGTGGCTCCTAAACTTTTGAGTCTTTTGAGTCAAATAAATTTTTTCATGTATGTGTGTGTGTATATATATATAAATATATATCTATCTATCTATATCTATATATATATATATATATATATATATATATATATATATATATCTCCTATATAATATTTCGCTAGAATGTTTGTCACAATGCAGTCATGTGCAGTGGAGATTTCTCGCATTCGGCCAATCTCTACTGCGCATGATTGCATCACGTGAGTGCATCGCGAGGAGCGGTGAAGTAGCGGCAATGAGTTGCATACCCCTCTGGCACTCAAAGGGTTAACATTACCCGGACCTTGGCACGTGTACAAGGGCTTTTACACTAGTATATATTTATATATTTATATAAATACATACAATTTTAATTTATTCTGTCCTACCATGTTATCCTTCAAGTATCAATATCAAAGGCATTTGAATGTTGTTAGTAATGTTTACTAAGAACTAAATTATGTATCATGTAATAGTTACCAGGTAATAATAGCTGATCTATTCGTTTTTTTCTTAGAGTGGATTAAGACTTAGTACTAATTACAAGAGGAATCTAACAGAGGTAGAAAGTGTCACCACATACTGTATGTCACTCCAGCCTTGTTCCCCTGTCCCTCATTACTTACATTGTTTTCTGTAGAACCCCTGGCACTGCATCAGGGAGTTTTCACAGAGCTCAGTTTTAAAATCATTGAAAAATGGTTACCCCATTAGTTGGAGACATTTCTGGAATCCAAAGCATTCATAATCAAATGAGTTAACCAGGATGTGGAATTCCAGACCTCTAATATAACACAGGTGAAGACAAGGAGGTACACAATGCACTGCACAGCTCCATACCTCCCAATATTTCAAATTGCCAAAGAGGGACACTTGTGTTTTAGGGGGTGTGGCTGGGGGTGTGGCTGGTGGGCAGGGCATTGCCAATAATTTTTTGGCTATTTACGACCTATTGACACCTCCTTGTGTAACCTAATAAATGATTTATATAACAAGACCAAAGTGTTTTATTTACACAGACCAATTTATAAACACACATATACTGATGTTTAAACAAACAATAATGTGCGTTTTATTGCTGTAGAGCAGTATGATGCATGTATATAAACACCACACAGTCTAATCTCCTAAAATAGAGGGACATCAGGGTGGGAAAGAGGGACAGAGGGATTTGGGTATAAAATAGGGACTGTCCCTCCTAAAGAGGGACACTTGGGAGGTATGCAGCTCTCTGGTTTATAAGGGTTTAATAATTGAAGCTGAGTGAGATTAACAAAAGGGCAACATTTTAATGCCATTTTTCTCACCTCTGTTTGCTCTGTTTTATGAGAAAGCTACAGCAAAAAAAATCTCATAATTACCAATTACCAAATTACATTACTAAAGAAATGATCACATGTATTGGAGCTAATATTTTCCAACAGAAAGAAGCTTTTCAATGTCTTTGTGCTTCAACATCAATACGATACCATAAGACTGACATTGCTGTGAGCCATTCTTTATAAACTGCATAATCTGTGTGGGACAATGGGGGAGATTTATAAAACTGTAGTAATAAAAAATGTGTCTTTAAATTTGTCTCAGAGCCATATAACGATACATATAAATGTTTAGCAACATTTTCTCTAATTGCTAACTCCAATCAGTTGACTTTTTGAAAAGTGGAGTAGAAATGGTCTTGTCCAAATAATAATTGTGGTGCAACGTATATATAAAGAATTTTGCTAATTATGCCAAAAATAAAGGCATTTTAGTGATTAAATATTAACGCCAGGTATACCTGATCCTAATGGAAGTATATAGTGATACGTATGTATGCAAAAAATATTCTTAGTTGCAAATTTTTCTGCAAATTTTCTCAAAATACTCTCAGGCAGACATATTTATAAGATTTACCTTACATCTTTATAAATATGACCCGACATGGTGAACTTTAGGGAAAGTTCTTAAATGTACACTAAGAAGGCTTTTTATAAATCCCCTCCAATGTCTCTATAGATTGCAAACCATGGGGGCCAGTTCTGTGTGTTGTTTGCTGTTTCCTATAAACTGGAAGAACTAGATAATTCAGTCTCAATAGATAAATGTATCTGTTAGTCAGTTCCTCTATAGAATGCAAGCTCCCAGGGATCAATTTCTTTTTTAATTTCAGTTGATTATAAGCTACTAGCAATGTGGGACGGCATTGCCCGTCATTGTTTGCAGTGTTGTAATGTATTAGTAATATTTTCATCATGTGGGCATAGTGAAAAGGGCGACATGAGAATCTCGCCATGCATACAGCACGAGATTCTCATGTGGCCCCATGAAAAGTGGCAGAGGAGATCCGATTGATGGAATGCCTCAGCGAAAGAACAAAGGATCTCAGTTGCCATGCGCTGCTCTTCCATCTGACATGCATTAGGGTAAAGACTGATGTGTATAATGGAATAATAATAAGTTACAACGTGCCCTTTAATGAAATTGTATATATGTGGGACCTCTTTACACAAAGAAAGAGGACAGGCAGCACACAGAGAAACCTGGACACCTATATGCAGATCTGGCTCAGGATCATGTATATTAATGTTGACATAAAGGTGCAGAGCAAGTATCAGCTTTATGAGCAAAAACAAAAGACAGAAGAAATGTATAGTGTTGTTGGATAGTATTAGAGAGACCAATTATGTGCCATTTAATGGCTTAGGACATAAAAACAGTTATTAAGATTAATAACAATTTTTATGTCCTAAGCCATTAAATGGCACAGAAGTGGTCTCTCTAATACTATTAGATGGATATTGGCCATAAGAGATAGGAGATCCAACAACACTATACATTTCTTCTGTCTTTTGTTTTTGCTCATCAGGCGGATACTTACTGTGAACCTTCATATGAACATTAATATACATGATCCTGACCCAGATCTGCATATAGGTGACCAGATCTGCATATAGGTGTAAAGATTTCTGTGTGGGCTATCTGTCCTTTATGTGTAAAGAGGTCCCAGATATATCCAATTTCATTAAAGGGCACGTTGTAACTTATTATTATTCTATTATACACATCAGTCTTTAACCTGTTGCGTGCCAGGGGGGAGGGCAGCATATGGCAAGTGAATGCTTATGTTCGTTTGGTGAGGCATTCCATGCAGTCAGTCATTTATAAAAAAGTATCATTCCAAGCAGATCTGCACTTTTTATAAATGAGTGAGAGCATGAAGGTGGCCGGTCACTGGCCCAGCCCGCAGGGACAGGGGAGGCCAGCTGTATGGAGGAGGAGAGCGTGGATCCACTGCTGCTCCGCACCATGGCCTGTAGCAAGTACCACACGTCCTAGCTGGCAGCTACTGCATTGTCACGGTCAGTGGAACAATTGACCCCAGCGGTCCCCTGCAGAGCATAGTGCTGTGTAAGTGGCAGGTTAAGGCAAATGTGCGATTATGCAAATTGAAAGACATGTGTAATGATGCAAGTGCATCCACCTTGTACCTAAGCTCACGTTGGCAGCAGACTCAGCTCGTGGAGCCAGTTCTCCTCCCTCCTCGTAGGCATACATGAGCACACTATAGTATGGGCACACTATAGTATGAGCAGCCATGTAGTGCCACTGTGCAGACCTGTCCCCTCTTCGACAACAGGACAAAGGCATCCTCATGGTTTGTGTTTGATCGTAAGTCAGTGTGCGAGTGAGGGACATGCAGTGTGTACAGCAGGGAGCAGGGCTGGTGTGTGTGTGTCTCTCTCTTGTGTGTGTGTGTGTGGGGCTTGTGTTTGTGTGTGTGAAGCTTGTGTGTGTATGTGGGGCTTATGTGTGTGTATCTGTGGTGTAGGAGCGAATGGCAGCCATTTTGTTTTTTTCCTCTTGGATAGTGGTGGGCGGGTTGGATAGTGGGGGCGGGCCAACTCCCAGCATGATTTTCACAGGAGTAGCAGTGGCCTTTGGCCACTGCAACTGAAGTGAAAATCACACCCCCATTAAATCACCCAATGGGAGCAGTAACTCCTCCTTACTGCCACCCCTGGGTGTGTTTGCCAGGCACATAGAAGTCATATATATATATATATATTTATATATATATATATATATATATATATATATGTTCTTCACCAGATTGAAAGCTCTGGAAACCATTGTTGAGACTCAAAGAACACTTTGTTGGAAAGGGTCCACTACACTAAGGCCACGTACTTAAGCTTGCTCCTTGGAACAAAAGTTGCTTGCTTCTCTTGACAGGAATATTGGTTTTATAAAACCTTTGCCTTTTTATCAGCCTATAAAATATTGTTTTTCACCCCCTACATGGGTGAACATCCACTGTTTTTACTCTGTTGTGCTAGAGAGAGATCAACACTCTTTCTGTGCAATGTGGCTTCAATGTTCCCATGGCTCCCATGCCAGTTTTTTAATGACTATGCATCATGTGGCACACACCTCCAGGAAAAAAATATATTAAGATTACAGAGATCACAGATCTTTACACCTTTATATGAAACCAGCAAAGAATTACACACTTGCATGAGAACAACAGAGCATTGCATCAAACAAACAGAGCTGTATATCAGAACATGAACCAATAAGAGCATTTCACGCATACATGAAATCTGCAGGATACTGTAGCATTTTATGAGAGACAAAGGAATTGGAAATTTAAGTAATGAGAGACAAAGCTATGGTGTCATTCTGTGA
The DNA here is from genome assembly GCA_037306005.1 of Rhinophrynus dorsalis. NCBI lineage: Eukaryota > Metazoa > Chordata > Amphibia > Anura > Rhinophrynidae > Rhinophrynus > Rhinophrynus dorsalis. The sequence goes on along the minus strand of CM074718.1, from coordinate 191,586,979 downwards.
CTACTAGTGGACAGTGGAATAAGGCTGAGATGTCAGGCACTGTATGTGTGGTTGTGAGATTCCCAGTAGACAGTGAAACAAGGGTGGGGTATCAGTGTATGTGTCATCATGTGGCCACTGGTGGACAGTGGAACAAGGTCTGGTTGCATATAGTGTATTTGTGCTATTTGGCTAGGAGTGTGTTGTAGAAGAAAACGGGGCTGTCATACAAAAAACAAACAGTTAAAGCATATGACTGACAATCTTATTCATTTAAATGAGTTTCTAAGCTCTTGAATTCTAGAACAGTCTCCAGTGCATTGTGAAGCAATTCAGTTGGTTAAGGAACTACTCAAATGCTCTTTAGCACGTCAGCCTCAGTGAGAGCCTGGGTCCTTTTCCATGTTCTCATATCCCCAACTACCTGTAATGTCAATAGTCACAACACCAAGTAAACACCCCTAATGCTAGATACTAATATTTTTGTTGGAATTTTCACAGAAAAACCACAATTCTTTTGATTCTTGCAGGAAATCCCATGGATAGAAAACTGTATGCTGTCTGTGTACATGCTGTCTGTGTAAGTGTTACGGACTCAGGGACAGTCATTATGGAAAAATAAATTCTTAGGTTATGTCAGCAGTGTGCAATAAATGCCATCAGTTCTTTAAAATCTCTGTTTTGTACAAAAAAAGGGCAGCATGTCAACTGACAACATTTTATTTACTATTGTAAGAATTCAGTATGTGTGGCTTAGGTAAAGATTGGTACCCTGTTAACCATGGACAAAACAGGAGGCTAGCGAGAAAATATGATACCTTTATTGGTGAAATGAATAGCTTTAGATGTAACCTATCCAGACCACATAGGGCTGTTCGTCAGGCAAGTTACAGAATGGGAGATGACTACTTCAATAAAGGTATCAGGTTTACTAGTTTTCTATTTTATTCATGGTTATGTACACACACACACACACACACACACACACACAAAACATTACATAGATCACACTGCAGATATCAATCACACATCTTTGAACTCCATTGCAGGTGACAATCTTATTACTAGCCTCTCTCTCTAAATCCCAAGACTTCAGAAAGGGCATCTTTTTATAGTCTGCAATAAAATCAATCTTCCTGTATGAAATGTGGCCAACAGATATAAAAAGTCTCTACAAATTTGTGTGGTGAACTAAAGACTCCAAAACACATATGTGGTGCACGGGTTGTGAATTTATGTGCTTGTAGTTGCACGGCTCGTGACGCCAGGGTAGTGTTTTACACCACACTCCAGGGGTGAAGCAGGTCTCCTGGGCCCAGCGCTGGGGCAATAAAACACCAGACTGCAGGGTTACGGATAACTGCGTTTACTGGAGAAGCAGGACAGGTGAAATAGTCCATTAAAGCAATGCAGAGGTAAGGCAGGGGCAAGTGCAGAGGTAACAGGGAGCCACAGGGCTTGCTGAGACTTGTAGTAGACTTTACTCTGAATCTTGACTTTACTACTGACAACTTTAAACTTTACTGTAGTTACTGAAGACTTCTGACTTATGTGGCCACATACACTGTCTGAACCATAGGTCGCTCTTGTACATTCTACCGCCAGGTTAACTAAGGACTTCTGACTAGGATTTTTGAGACTACAGAGCGGAGGCCGCCGTAGGCTAATCACTCACGATAAGTAGTACTCTCTATGGGGCCCATTCGCATTCAGCACTTCTCCCCACAGCTCTTCTTGTTGACAGACACAGACTTGGACTCCTGTGCGGTGGAACGCCTATGGTTGTGCTGTGGAACACTATAGTTGTTTAGCTCCACTGGTTTCCCTCACCTTCTCCTCTGTCTTTATCTCCACACACTTCCTCCAGTTCTCTCTCCTCTCCTCACACATCCTCTCTCCACAACTTCCTCACTAGACTCCTCTATACTGAACACACACTAGCTTGCTCCTTCCTGTCTGGCTAGACCAGGGGGCTGCTGGGTAAAAAACCTAATTGGCTCCTGTGGTCACATGTTACCCTCTGCACTGCTCACCTTAAAGGCACATGAACAACAAAAATATTACAGTTATACCAACATTATACAATCACACAAATATATAAATAACCATGATTTAAACTTAAAGCAACATATACCAGAAAGGACTGGTAAATGTAAATGTTCAACTCTGGGAGCACCACATAGAAAAACTCAATTGTGGATTATCACCACATAGATGAACTGTGTAACTTAACTGCTTTAACATGACTAGTGGTGGCACCTCCAATTATCTCAGTCTCAGTCTATGAGGATTTCTCCAGATGTGATCCTGCTTTTGCCCATCTCACACATTTTTTACAGAGACAACAGTAGCAACATGTTAGCTTTTGACTTGTGTGGCAGGGGCATAACTACAGTGGGTGTAGTTGCACAGAGGCCCAGCATTTGCCCCAGGGTTCAGTAGGTTCTAGTTATGCCTCTGTGAAAATGTTTTCATAGGGGGTACAAAGAAATATTTGTACCTGAGCCATGCAATGACTAGTTACTCCACTGATGAGAGGATTATCTCCATACTGTAGATTTAATAGAGTGCAGGGTTCCTGAGGAAATATATAACAACTACTACAGAGGATAGATGTTGTAGTAGTGCTTGCAGTAGTAGGTGGAAGTTGCGCTGCACCTCAAACAGCAGCATAAGCACGCATATCTAGAGATTATATGGGGAACCTCTTCATAAGAGAGAAATTACATTACTATCATTCATTTCAAATGCAAAGACGAAAGCAGAAAAACAGTAGTTTTTGCAGGAATTCTTGCAGAAAGCAGGACGTGTTTATCCATCCTTACTGCGTAAATAAATGGCCACTTATGAAAAAGTGAGTAATAGTATAGATGCGGGAGCGGCGGTTGATGTGATCTATTTAGACTTTGCCAAGGCATTTGATATGGTTCCACACAAGAGGTTACTGTACAAACTAAATGTAATAGGCCTAGGGGAAAATGTTTGTGTGTGGATTAGAAATTGGCTGAAAGATAGAATGCAAAGAGTGGTAGTAAATGGCAAGTTCTCCAGTTGGATAAACGTGATAAGTGGAGTACCTCAGGGATCTGTCCTGGGTCCTTTTCTTTTTAATTTGTTTATTAATGACCTCCCAGAGGGCATAGGGAGCCATGTATCAGTGTTTGCCGATGACACAAAATTAAGTAAGGTAATAAAGTCTGAACTGGATGTGTCTTCATTACAAGAGGATTTGGACAAATTGAGTAACTGGGCAGGCAAATGGCAAACGAGATTCAATATAGACAAGTGTAAAGTTATGCATTTTGGGTATAATAATAAAAATGCAACATATAGTTTAAATGGTGTTTCTCTGGGGAAATCTACAAATGAAAAGGATTTGGGAGTAATGGTAGACAATAGACTTAGCAGTAGGACGCAGTGCCAGCTGGCAGCTGCAAAGGCCAATAAGATATTGGCATGTATTAAAAGGGGTATTGACTCAAGGGAGGAAGATATTATTATGCCTCTTTACAGGTCCATGGTAAGCCCCACCTAGAATATGCTGTTCAATTCTGGGCACCCTTTCTGAAAAAGGACATTATGGAACTAGAGAAAGTGCAGAGGAGGGCTACAAAACTAGTAAGGGGAATGGAAATTTTAGTTATGAGGAAAGGCTAGAAAAGTTAAACTTGTATACACTAGAGAAACGGCATCTTAGAGGGGATATGATAACACTATATAAATATGTTCAGGGCCCATACAAAGGGCTCTCCAAAGACCTGTTCATTAACAGAACAGTACATAGGACAAGGGGCCACCCGCTTAGACTTGAGGAAAGGAGATTTAATCTACAGCAGCGGAAGGGTTTCTTTACTGTAAGGACAATAAAGGTATGGAATTCACTGCCTGAGGAGGTGGTGCTATCGAATACATTAGATGCCTTTAAAAAGGGCCTGGATACTTATTTAAAAGAGCATACCATAGAGGGCTATGTACGTTAGTATTAGGATTAATATTTTACTTAGGGCTTGTTGATCCAGGGAGAAATCTGATTGCCATTTGGAATCAGGAGGGAATTCTCCCCCCCCCCCCATTCGGGGCAGAATTTGAAATTGCTGTATTGTTGTGTTTTTTTGCCTTCTTTTGGATCAACGATGGTAAACAGGAATAGGAAAAGGGTTGAACTAGATGGACGCAAGTCTTTTTTCAACCTAAAGTACTATGTTACAATGCTACAAGGATAGATAATGCCCAAATAATTGTGGGAATGTCCCACAATGCCCATGGGATGCTCAGAAAAAGTGTTGCTATTCTAGACATTGTTTTACATACAAAAGTAATGTAGAGTATTTCTGGGACAAATCAACTGCAATATAGTGGACAAATAAATATTCCAAAATGCCTATTGATTTAAATAGGAGTCTTAGGGGTAGATTTAAAGGCAGCCGTTAGCAAAAAAAATCACTAACGGGTGCGTTAAGTGACATGTTGCAATTCAAAGATCCGTCTAAAGACCAGCTAACGGCAGTTGTAGAATCCTTACGGCCGATACACTTACGTGCATTCAGACGCATGGAAAAACATACCCCAGAGCTATTCAAAGGCTTGCGGTACTGATAACGGCTGAAAAAAAGACACACCTAACGGCTAAAAGTTAAGACCCACTTTTCTTAGCTGTTAGACACTTAACGGCCAAAACAAAACACCCGTTACATAGGAAAATACACAAAAGGCTTACCGCACAACCATGTAAATGGAAAAATTAACCCGTGCAATGCCAAAACAACACAAAAACATGTACACACAACACAAATCACTACACACACAACAACAACCAACACCACAGGGACAACGACACACAAAAAAACAACAACACAACATGGCACGGAACAATGGGGGTCATCACACAAAGCAGACACCTGCAAATACAAGCTCACCTGGGCAACATCAACACGCCACTTGCACCCCACAACTGCACGTCCGCAAATGGCACACACAGAACAAGCACAACACACCACATCTTATAACACACACACACCTGCAAACACTTACCTGGACAAAAACAACTCACCATTGGTCAGCACTCACCTCATCACCACACCCACACAACGCCCTAGCAAGTACTTAAAGGGACAACTCAACACACTCACTTGTGGCTTGTTTTCCACTCAGGGAGGGAGAGAGAGAGAGAGAGAGATAGATAGAGACAGATAGAGAGAGCAAACAGTATGTTGGGTTACATATTGTTGCTAAGGCTGCGGAGAAGGCGTGCAAGGGAGAGAGCTGGGGAACATCAGCAACCTCCAAGCATGCCTGATCAACAGCCACCACCTGTTGCAAGTGAGGAGGCTCTGGCTCAACAGCCACACATGAGCCCATCCCCACCTGGAGGGCACAGGATGTATAGACGACCACCAAGGCCCAGGGTATACCGCCCAAGGGTCACCCTCTTTGGAATGACCGATGATGAGGTAATTGATCGCTACAGGTTGAGGCCTGACAGCATCATTGCCTTGTATGAGGTCATCAAGGAGCAGGTGGATCCCATCTACATCCACAACCATGCCCTAACTGGCCTGCAGAAACTACTCTGTGCCATGCACTTCATGGCAAGCGGGGCCTTCCAGTCCACAGAGGGTTACGCATCTGGCATGTCACAGGCCACATTCTCCATGGTGCTGGCCCAGGTCCTGCCAGCCCTCAAAAGCAAGGCCAGTACCTATATACATTTCCCCACCACCGACATGGACTGGATACAAGTCAAGCAGGCCTTTTACGCCAGGGGAGGCATGCCCAGGGTCATGGGTGCTATAGATTGCACCCATGTCCGAATTAAGGCCCCAGCACGTGACGCACAGATATTCATCAACAGGAAGAACTTTCACTCCACCAACGTGCAGATGGTGTGTGACAGCCATATGAGGATAATGAATGTCTGTGCAAAGTATCCTGGCAGCTCACATGATTCATACATTCTCCAAAACTCCTCAGTCCACAGAAATTTCGAGAATGGAACTTTTACAGGGGGATGGCTTTTGGGTGAGTTCACAATACAAAATCACATCACATACACAGGCGTACACACAACGCTGCTTAGCATGCTCCTGACCCACAGCTACTACGTCTACCACACAAAACATCATTCACACAACATGTGCTCCCTGTCTCACCATGTCACTCACATTACACAGGTGATGCTGGCTATGGATGCAAGTCCTGGCTACTGACCCCTCTGGCCAATCCTCGAACACATGCCCAGGAAAGCTACAACCAGGCTCATGGCAGAACGAGGAATGCCATTGAGCGGACCTTTGGCCTCCTCAAGTCAAGATTCCGATGTCTGGACCACTCGGGGGGAGCACTGCAGTATGCACCTGGAAAGGTGTGCGACATCATTGTGGCGTGCGCAATACTGCACAACATCGCAGTGGACACCAGGCTGCTGGAGCACATCCAGGCCCCCCCCATACAGGAAGTGCCCATGGACATCGGACACGTTGAGGAGACCCTGAGAGGGAAACAGATCAGAGACAGGCTCATCACGGAACACTTTACATGTGAGTATAACACAGGCATGCAAACAATCCATGCAAGTCCCCCATCAGTCCTGTGACACTAACCACACTGCACATTTTGTTCTGTCTCACCCCACAGGAACAGTGACACAGCACTGCACTGGCAGCGGACGTGGCAAATTGTGTGTGTGGACTCAAAAACCATCCTCCATTCCACTCTCCACGTTGACATACAGACCCCAAGGATATCACGCACACCCTCAGGAGAAACAAGGTACAACACATAACCCATGTTCATCGCCTTACAGGGCTTGATTGACAGCAGCTAACTTGATTTGCCATGAGCATAGCCAGAGCAACCATGCTAGCCTTGTAGCGAAAGAGTGTTATCCAATGCTATGCATTGGATAATACTCCGTCACATCAGGGGTTAAAGGGCCATTGGACTCAATATGGGACCTGTACTGTGCTACAGCTGAGAAGAGCAGCACAGGGGTGGATGTACAGTGGTATGGGCACACAATGTAGAGGTCATGAGACGTAGATCAGATTACCAGGGACACCATGCTGACCTGTGAGTGTGCAGACATATGTGCCCCCGACATGAATACACACATCAACAAATGTGTCCTAACAGTTCCATGGAACAAATGACATTGGGCTGCCACTGTCACATTAACAGTGGCAGCCCAAATTCATTACTTCCATGGAGCTCTCAGAACACTTGTTGATGTGTGTATCCATGTCAGGGGCACATATCCATAGGGCTGGGGCACATGTCCTTAGTTCTCCACATAATTGGTTACAGATGAGTACACAACACATTGTCAAGCAATGGTTTGTGTACTCACCTGTAACTGTGAAAACTGAGGGGATCAAAAAGACTAAATTGTTGTTGCTTGATCCTGTCCTCTTCTTCCACAGGCATCCGTAACATGGTCCATCCTTGAACTGAAGTTCTTCTATGTGACTGGATTGATGTCTTGACATCACCTTCATGGAGATCACCCCTTGCTGTTTATGTTGATGTTGTTGGTGATGCAAAGTTTGACCTGAGGTTCACACAAACCTCTACTGGTTCATTTCATATAGACACAGAAAACACTAATTCCTGAGTTTTATAACCTGTACAGTTAGGATGCTCAGCTACAGAGTTGTCAAACCTTGTGGACAACACATGAGCTGGGCAGCAGTGTTACTAAAGTACTATTTTTTTGTTTCAAAGTACATTTAGTGTTCTCATACAGGTGTTCAATGCATATAGGCAATACACAGAAAACACATGTACATACTAATGTAATTTGAGACACAATAAAGATGAACCATCACCATTCTATCTGTGTCTGTAGGAGGATATATTTGAGAACACAGTTGTCAATGCGTTACCACACCCAGGGTAGAGTATCCCCATACATGGAAAGGCATCACCCATATCACAGGACTCCACCACTTGTTTGCAAGTGAGTGGACTCAGTGATGTATTCACGCTAACAGATGGTGGCAGTGATACACTAATGTGTTGTGGGAGTGATAAAGAGGTGATAAAGGGGACATACTTCCACAGTGAATTCCTGTCCACAGTTAATGTGTTGCTCAGTATAATCAATGTTCAGTGATATTGCTCCACTGGGACATATCACAGTACATGACCAAGTGGACAGGTGTTTTCACTGGGGAAGTCTGTTACACACTTAGAAAAAACAACAAGTCAACTTACTGGAGGCCCCAATGCTCACCCCAGGATATCAATGTGTGTGCTACACATTGAAATCCTAGGTTGAAAACATTGGCTTCCCCAGTCAGTCTGTTGCACAATGAGTGTGTGAATCCAAGACAATATGGATACATGTCCCATTTATCTGTCCTGCTTGTTATCTCACCGCTAAGCCGTTTGTTTGGTTATCCCCTTAACCCTCTGAGTGCCAGAGTGGTACCCAAGGCATTTCTTTGCAATGCGTTGCCTACCACTCTGGCTATCAAAGGGTTAAACACAACATATGATGTAGATGAATGTTCAATGTTGTACCAAATGTTGGGCTAAGGGGAATGTTTTGTTATGCAAAATCAACACACAACATTGCCATATAACACAATTGTGTAATATGGCAACAGGGATGTTTTTACAGTTGATTTTGTACAACAATGTGTGTGTGAACCCATGTTGTAACATCCCACAAACATCTTACCTAGGCAGGAGTTGTATTCACTGAATTGTTTGGCAATGCATTGGAGACAACTCTGCCACCCAAATCTATGACCAAATTCAAAGCAGATCAGACAGGATTCAAAAGCACAATGTTCCTTTATTCAGGGGAAATTTAACATGTTGGGCATTTTATTTTTTTTTCTTAGGGGGGGGGGGGGCTTAGACTGTGTGGCAGAAGTGGATAACTTGGATGATCTCCTGGTCACCCTTTGCCCCCTAGGTGTGGCTTCGGGGGTCACATTAGAGGGGGTGGTGGGGGCAGTGGATCCCTCTGTGGAGCGCAGGTTTTCCCTCTCCAAACGTAAGTCTTCCCTGCGGTTCAGCTCTCTCAACTCCACCAGTAGCTGTGCAAGCAGGTCCATCACCCCCGTGTGTAGCTGATGGAGTTGAGTGTTGATCCTCATGACCTCCGACTCCAGGGCATGGATCCTTGCCTCTATCCTGTTAGTGTTTATACGGGATTCCCTACGGCTCCTGGTGATGTTGTCATTGGTGCGGAGGCTTGACCTGAGTAGTCTCCTTTGCAGAGCCATACACTCAGCTTCCATCCCCGTGGGCCGTTCACTGCTGGTGATGCTTGTGCCTGGTGAATCAGCTGCTGCTGTGTTCTCCTCTGCTGGTGCTGTGTCCTCCTCTGCTGGTGCTGTGTCCTCCTCTGCTGCTGCTGTGTCCTCCTCTGCTGGTGCTGGTTGTGCTGCAGATGGGTATGTGCCCACCACATCAATTGACCCACTGCTGCCCACCGATGTCTGTGCTGGTGGAGGTGGTGGGGTAAACACGTCCCTTCGCATAGGCTGTTGGGGCTCCCCAAGCAGGCCCAGGTGTTGGTAGTCGAGTGGCCAAGGGTCAAACCTTGGCCACTGGTATGTGCTTGGCCCCCACCTAGGATCATACCTGGGGCCATGCTGGGGAGCCATCCAGGAGGGTAGGTAAATCTGTGGGTATGGCCCGTATTGGGTGGTGGCCACATCACCGGGCAGCCATTGCCTCCCTGGTGGTGGTGGTGCTGCTGCTGCTGCTGGGGGATAATAGCTCCTGGAGGTGGTGGGGGGCATCCAGTCACTGGTCACTGCAGGCAGGGTTGGTGCAGGCAGAGTTGATGCAGGCAGAGTTGGTGCAGGCAGAGTTGATGCAGGCAGGGTTGGTGCAGGCAGAGTCGGTGCAGGCAGAGTCGGTGCAGGCAGGGTTGGTGCATCCAGCTGGCCAAGAGGTGTGGATGTCGTTGGGTACGGTGCCCACTGGCTGGTCCCCTCCTCCAAATACTCCTCACTGGGTGGTGAGGTGGCCTCCTCCATGGGCTCCTGATGTGCTGGAGACACATAACCTGTGTGGAGGATTGAGATTGTGTGATCAGTAAACTAGCCATGATGGTGTCAAATTGATATTAATACTTGAAATGTGTAAAGGAACATATATGTTGTATGGTGTATCCCCCTGTGTGAAACAACGGTACTCCTACTGGTGATGGGTGTTGTATTCTACATGTATTGCAGCTCAGAGTTGAATTCCTTTGGTGCCACATCCCAGTGGCCTGAAATTGTACATTTGCGCTGTTGCCACATCATCCTTTGTGGATATCTGCTCCCTGGACCAAAGCTAGCCAGAGGATGGTCTGGCAACATTGGCATAGTACATTTTCAGGCCACACTGATATTGTCCATGGAATATTCAACTTTGAGCTGTTATACTCTTGTGATGAAACACCTTTCAGTAGTGGGAATACCCTTGCATTACCCGGTGGATCAGTCCTATGACATGTATTTTTCCTTTCACATTTTAGGTATTACTATCTCTTTAACGGGATAGCAATGGTTAATTTCACCTTGATGTAACATTGCAGGCATCATAGAGAGATGTTTAGAAAGATGTTGCTGTATGTGACAGCTGGAGATGTCAGTCATTTGACCACACGGAGGCTCTTCAGCAGACTCCACATTGACCCATTTGGAGATAACTACATCTTTGCCATTGTCTACTAAGTGTTCCTGGTTTGTAAGCACGCTCTGTGGACCATGTCAATGATGGATCCATCTCCAATTGGTTCAATTTTGGGTCTGCTGAAGAGCCTCCGTGTGGTCATATGACTGACATCTCCAGCTGTCACATACAGTAACATCTTTCTAAACATCTCTTTATGATGCCTGCAAGGTTACATCAAGTGAAATTAACCATTGCCATGCCAAGGTACACAGTGAGGAATATGGTCTGATATGTGTGTATATGTACCTTTCATACGGGTACAAACATATCCTTGATAGATATGAACCCAGAGATCTGTTCAGAACATGTGATTGTCTAACTGCCTATATATGTACAGCCATCACAAATGAACTTTCATAGATACAAGTGATACCCATCCAAGTAGGTGTAATATACTGGGTATATGTACTCTGATGATGATATCAATATGAATTATTTTGTTGAGGGTGCACATATATGGGCAGTTGGACAATCACACGTACTGAACCGAACTCTGGGTTTACATCTTGTTGGGACCTATTTGTACCCATTTGAAAGGGACATATCCACATACAAATCTGGTTGTTTTTCTTTCTGTACATATCTTTTTTGAATAGATCTGCAGTGTGATTCAAGTAGTATTCATCCCTATGTTATCAGTTCATCCCGTACAGTGCTGGATTTTGTCAGATTAGACATGTCCCTCTCTGGTTGTCATGATGGTATCCTATGCATTGCATTGTGATGCATGGGATACCACCGTGGCAATCAGGGATTGATGTACATTACAGGATTCTGTCCATGAGGTCTGTTCAAGTTGAATCCTGAGGGGCAACAATCAAGCCAGTATTGAAGGATATCATTGATTGAGGCCTTTTTTTTCCTGGATCAGCCCATCCATCCTTCTGTGTGAGGCAGCCAGACCCGATCATAGATATCCATAATCCCTGGCCTGTTATTGACCAAACCTCAATGGTTCATATTTGGTTCCCATATGTATCCTGCAAATAGTGTCTGGTGTACCATCCATCCATGGCATCAGCACTCCTGAGGATCTATATGTGAATCAAATGTGAGCTATGTAAATTGAAGTTAGCGTAAATGATTGCATACACAACACCAAGGCCAACTTTTTCACCTTTAGTTATGTGTGATTGTTTTTGGCCTGTGTGTTGCACATACAAGCATTTATTCTCAGTGGCACTGTGATTTGTGACCTGATCCATCCTGTTGGTGATTCAGTAAGCGGTTAAGTGGACCTGATGAACTGATTATGATGCTGGCTTCTCCGCTGACCTCATTTCACCATCTGCAATGTTTTCTATGGAGTCCACACAATGGGGCCTGTGCAGCTTGAATCCTGTTATTGGATGTTCTCCATAGACTAACATTGTAATTGGTAAAGTGAGGGTATGTAAGTGTCAAATTCTCTACATCAGCTCTTTTTCACCGCTTAGTGAATGTCCCCTATGTGTCATGTAATTGTTAACCTATCGACATGTGTTTGTTGTCTGGTTAACCCTTTGAGTACCAGAGGGGTTGCCAAAGCATTGTTGATCGATGCATTGATGATCCCTCTCGCACTCATGGGGTTATGTGCTGGATTCCCTGTGTGAACATGGGTAACACTGTGTGACAACAATTGTGATGTTTGACATACAACACTTTACTGACCATGGTTTGTGTGTATTGTGTGTGATCAGCACAGCAACATGAGGGTTAACCAGGGAGTTGGACAGGTTTTGGCCTTGTTGAACATTGACATTTGTCCTTGTCTTGATTCCTGTTTAAACCCTCAGGGTGCTGTGTTGGTGCAATTGTGTGGTTGAATGAAGGGCAGATGTTGGGATGTGAGTGCTTGTTTGTGATGGGTGTGTGGTTTGGGGTGGTGTGTGGTTTTGGGGTGATGCACTTACCGGTGGTGTGGAGGCTCCTCTCCTCCCCAGTGTCTGATCCTCCAGGGACCCCCTCAATGAGGGTAGACGACAGTGTCTGCCGCAGCCTCTCCTCCCATGCGCTGAAGGTGATGGGGACAGGTGGCCCACCTCCGGTGGCTCGGGCGTGCAGGGCGGCATCCCCCATCTTCCTCTTCACCTGCCTTTTGCAGTCGCCCCATCTCTTCTTGATTGAGTCCACATCCCGTCTGCAGGTGGCCACCGCATTAACTCTGCTGCAGATTTGACTCCAGGCAGCTCTCCTCCTCGCAGACAGGCCAGGGAGTCTGTCCCCCGGGAAGAGGACACTCTCCCTCTCCAGCACAGCCTCCACGAGGGCCGGGTTTTCTTCCTCGGTATATCGGGGATCCCTGACCCTGTCCCCCTCAGCTCCGGCATGCGAGGAGTCAGACCCGGAGTGTCCTGCCTGCTCTGCCCCTGCCTGTGTGTGGTGGTCCCCAGGCACTACCCCTCGTCCCACTGCAGGATCTGTCCCTCTTCTTCTTAGTGTGCCTGTTCTTGTGGGCCTGGTCCCCCTCCGCCCTGCGTATCTCCCTCTCCCACCCCTGCTCTGCTGAGGGATCCCCTCCTGACCTTCCTCCTCCTCCTCCACTAGTCTCCCCATCCCTCTCTCCTGTCCTCCTCTCCTGGCCATCATTCACCCACTCACACCCAGGCACTCTCACACGCCCTCACAGACACACTCGATCCCACTCACTCTCTGTCACACACTTTCACTCACGGATTCACACTGTGAAAGTAAAGTTTAAAATGTGTAAGGTGTGATGAAAAAAAAAAGACTATGTGTATGTATGTGTATGTGTTTGTGTTTGTATGGATGTATGTGCTATGTGCAAAAGTGTGCTATGTGTCTATTTAAATGTACTTCTCTCCAAGATCCCTCTACCTTACTGCTGTGTATGCTTCTCTCTCTATCTCTCTCTCTCTCTCTCTCTAAACGCTATCCTCCACTCCTGGGTCCTGTGCTCTAGCTTGCTGAAATTCGAAACACAGACAGGGTGTAACCATTATTTTGAGGTATATAGGTGTATTTGAAAATTTTTGATACTTTGGGGCCTTGGGATTGGCTGTAGGTTTGAATTTTGTTTGTGCATCTATCAGGGTTGCTAGACAACGGCAGCCGTAATGTAACATTTTGAGTTAAGTTGTGTTTTAACGGGTGTTTGGGACGCACGGTGATGCAAAATCAGGTGCGACGCTGGTTTTTGTTTAACGTGTTTTTGTAGTGCCTACGCCCGATAGCTATTCTTGAACGCTTACCTTTGAATCTGCCGTAAACCATGTGTTCTTTGCGGCCGATGTGCCTTTTTTACTTAGCGGATGGTTTAACGGCTGCCTTTAAATCTAGGCCCTAATCCCTTGATTGTTAGCGAGGTCTCCAGAACAATGAATTGGAGACCTATATGGCAATTAAATTAATTATGATTTTTCCAATGATGCTGGTTTTACCCAGAATTGTTCCTCCTTGGCTATATATATATATATTTATATATGTCTCAAAATCCTTTAAACCCTTATAAATTACCAAGAAAATACATATTGATCATACATACACATGTAATCAGAAAAGGAATATGCTCATCTGCTAGTGCTCTCTTTTTCTTTTGGGTCCTTGCTTACACCCATTTCTTTTGTTTTTCCCCCATATCCTCATTAAGCCAATGACAGGACTACGGTACAGAATATGAACCTCATTTTTTATTCAGATGTCAAAGCACCGTTTCAAACTTGGTCTGAGAACATCTGAAAAATACTGCACTAAGAGTTTAAGAAAACTCCCAGCATGCTTCACAGGTCTCCACAAAGGGTCACACACTGGTACCCTGCTCCTGTCACTGCTTAAGGAGAGCAGAGGACAGAAACAAATAAACAATATAGCGGGGAACTGCCTTGTCACCCTCGCCCCCCTTTCTACACTTATGCTGGGTGCCAAGCTCCCTTCTGCCTGCAGTAAATACAACAGTGGGTTTGCCTGTTGTCAGTTTGATGCATCAGAGGCAGTAGACAAAGGAGTGCAGCAGTGTGGTGAATTGGTAGTTTGTGGAGGAGAAGAGAGAGATAACCAGGCTGATGTATCCCAGAGAGATGTGGAACAGAGCTTCCTCCACATTGACACACTGGAGGGGATGACAATCTTGATTCCTGCAGCTCTTCAAGTGTTGTCTATTGCTCAGCAACCAGCCCCACTCCAAAAAAGGACCACCACATCTCTGTCCTCCATGCTCTCTCATATTTCTAAATTGAGAGAGAGATGAGAAGGAGAGAGAAGAAAGAGAGCGATGAGGGAGGGAGAGATAGAGAGAACACAGCCACATTTATTGGGGGGGGGGGTTTGAAGTAAAGCCTGTGAACGACTGATGGGAGAAGGGGATGAAGGCTGGTGCCCTAGGCAAGAGTCAGAGGAAATCAATAAATGCTTATTTGTGGGATGATGCCCCCTACCCCGTTTGTGCCCAGTGGGATGGCACTTGATGTATTGCCTTTAAAACAGCCTAAAAGAGATGTTCAAAGCATTACAGCAGAAATTTGGTTGGATGTTTAAATATTAACATTAGTGTTGCTATGTTGTCTTAAATATAGTCAATCATTTGAAGGATCTCTCTGAGAAGTATATTTCCTGTGGCTGTGCTTTCCTGCCAGCACATGCATAGGCATGTATTATAAACCTTTTGTAGCCTTTTAAGGAGGAAACAACTCACTCGCAATGTGCCTTGTTTCTCACTCAGAGACACTGAGCTAAAAAAGATTCCTGGCTAGTTTAAATTTCATTGCTTCTTTCCTATCATACAAGGAAATGTTTATTGGTATTTGTAATTCACTTCAGCACAATAGAGAAGGTATAAAGTGAGACTATAATGAAAAAACTAGTTTTTGTTTATGCCAGTAAGTTCAGGGAGTTCCAAAGGTTTTGTTTTTAAAGGTGTAGAGAGTGCTTATCTCGCTATGACAGGTTTTACCACACCATGTGCTCACTAGTGACAGCAGCACACCTCTGATTTCTGCATGATGTCACCCTATAGCATGAGGGTCCGATTGGACTGTTCATATGTGCCAATAGCACCTTGAATGGAAACTGCTAAAGAAAAGTGCTGCAACTTGCCTGTGTACTATGAAGAAAACATGTAAGTTACTGCAAAGCTGATCACCATGGTGGCCTGTGGAACAGTGGTGCAGATTGTGAGGATGAACTGTATCATGAAATCATATTTGGGTAATGTGTTGCATAGGATTGTTGTGAGAACGCAGGGCACCATAGGCAAGCTAACATTGCAATTAGAACCTGGTAGTCAGCATTGTTGCCATGTTCCTAGCATCTTTCTCATCAAGCCTTTAGTGGCAACTCCACTAATAGATGATTCCCATTTGAATCAAAGTGTAATGAGCTGTCATGTTGATTAGTGAGGTAAAGCCTATCACCTGCGCATTATGGTTTGATCTTTTTTTATATCAACCCCATGGGTGCCAGTAAAGCTATAGATATGCATGCTATGATTGTCCTAGCAACACTGCAAGGGTTCAGATGTTATTATAAAAAATATATGTTATAGGTATGATTTACTACTACTGCACCAAAGAATAGCACCAAGATAGGTTAAATGCATAACAAATATAAATTTCCCATTTAGCTTTATAGGGACAGGTACCCTATAATGAATGTATCCCTCATCCTTGCCCAAGAAGTGAGGCAACCTGCCTCTAGAATCACTCATTCCCTAGGGGTGTGAGAGTACTGATCTGTTTATTACACTCCTTTGCAATGGGTTGGCAAACTGCAGAGAAAGAGGGGCATGTCCTCCTGCACTTGGAGACATTTGGAGGTTATATGGAAACTTTCCCATATTTTCTTATTATACTCCCTAATTATATTCCCTGTACTGGTATCCATAATTTATATAATCTTTTAAAGGCCAATTAATGCTTTAAGGGCTGTTGTGTATAAATAGACTTTATTTTGTAGAGCTTCAATAGTTGAATATAATGCAAAAAAAAACGTATCTCTCAAACCGCTATGGTTTGAGAGATATCGGCATTCAAACTTTGATGTGTCCTGCTGTCAGCTGTAAAGCTGTCAGCAGGAGATCCGTGTCGGCCGACATGGAGGCTCTGCAGTAGAGCCGCAATCCCGTTTTTTAAACCAGGCACACTTTTTAGACCATTCCAAGGAAGTCATTCTGTTTAAAAAACGCGATTGCGGCTCTGCTGCAGAGCCTCCGTGTCGGCCGATACGGATCTCCTGCTTACAGCTTTACAGCTGACAGCAGGACTTATGAAAGTTTGTGGAAGGTTTGTGGACTCTGTTGATGCAAAACTATTTTTATCTTACATCCTATGTGGAACACAGAAACCATGGGGGTGAAATCCCCTCCTTAAGGAGGGCAGGGCTCTGACAAAATAACTATCTGAGGCAGAGACTCCCATCCAGCACCACTTCATCCACTCCCAGACACACTCAGTTTGAGCAGTGAGGAGGAAGCAAGGGCAAAGGTCTCTCCATTAGACATCTTTTTTTTTTTTGCTGTATGATATGGGGCTGTATAATCCCCTATTAGGCGGGCTCCTATTCCTGCCCTCCTTTCGAGGGATTGACCAGTGCACAGAATCTTCCAGACCCGTTCTGTGGAGGATGGCATGCATTCACAGCCAATTTCCTTTTAGCTTCTATGAAGCTTCTCTATTCATTATAGGAGCCTGAGTATGTCCCTTGAGTTCTCTGTCTGGAAGCTACTATGTGATTTGGTAGCCTGCAGTATACTCCATTGATGAGCTTGCTTAGGCAGCACATCCAAATAGAATTCAGCACTTCTATGTTCCTATTTACAGTGATACAGTATATAAGCAAAGGTAAGATAAAGGAAGAGCAGATGAATAGCCAAAGTAAGCTGGCAGCTAACATAAAAACATTACAAACCAATATGTTAAACTCAGGCTTTTTTTACTTAACCCTTTGAGTGCCAGAGAGGTATCCAACGCATTGCAACCTCTCTGGCACTCAAAGGGTTAATCATTGTTATTTCCATGTTTGGAAGCAGAAGTATTTTATGTTCACAGCCCTAACTCCCCTACACTTCCCCTTCCCCTGGCCAAACCTGGTACTGTGAGTTCACACTGGCTGCTTTGAAATCACACCCACATATACAACCAATGAGAAGGAGGCTGCCACACAATAGGGTGCGCTAAAAATTTGGGGTTACCTTATAAGCTGTCAGTATATAATGCTACTTCTACTTAAAGGGATAGTTATGGTTCACAATGAAAGCAGCTCCAATTAATCTTCATAGTATTTGGGCCATGGAAAGTGTTATTTCAATACTGTCAGAGTTGTAGTTCAAGAGTAATTAAATGATAAAATAGCCACCTCCCGCCCCTTGTACTGATGTAACACTGCTCATCTCAGAGCAGCAAGGTGGTGTCCAGGTGAATCGAAGAAAGGGACAATCTTCGATTAGCATAAGGGAAAAACCTGAAAGAACTGTCAAGGGGACAGGGTTTTCCTTATGTTCACAGTAAGAAGATTGTCCCTTGCTGTGAGCTGTCCGGCCCCAGGACCAGATTCCATATCTGAGGGGACGTGGCTTACACTAGGTAAAAGGGGCAAGAGGGGGATACTTTATCATTCAATTACTAATAAACTACAACTCTGACAGTATTGAAATAACATTCTCTATGGAACAAATACTATGACGATTAATTGGAGATGCTGTTGTTATGAAACATTACTATCCCTTTAATAAAAGACTGAGCAAAACATATGATTCTTTATCTCATCGTAGTTACCCTTTCAACACTACAGTATTGCCAGCCAGGACTGATAATAGTCAATAATGTCTTCATTTCTAACTTTGGTTGTGACATACACAGCTCTTGCTTTCACCTCCTATTCTGTATACAAGGTCCAGGGTGCAATGAATATTGCCAAACAAGAGCTTGTGGAGTCTGTTCTTGGCAGTCATTAGTCTGCTGTAGATCTCTCAGCCCATGATGATAGCAAACAGAAATGTTCATCCGCGAGCTGTCAGTTTCTCATGTACAGCTCTTGTTGATGGGAGAAATTATCTCTAAGTGAATATTACATTGTGATACAATTCCCTCTGTAATGAGGAAGGCAGGCTGATGTCCTGTAAAATGACTATGTGTAATAATCTAATATTTAAATAAACACATGTATCCTTGGTTAGGCCTCATCTAGAATATGGAGTGCAATTTTGGGCGCCTGTTCTAAAAAAAGACATTACTGAACTGGAAAAGGTACAGAGACGTGCAACAAATATGATAAAGGGATTGGAGGAACTGAGTTATAGAGACTAGCCAAACTGGGTTTGTTTACATTAGAGAAGAGATGTCTAAGGGGTGATATGATTACCATTTACAAATACATTCAAGGTCAATACAAAGAACTATTCAATGAATTATTTATGCAAAGAGCTGAGCTAAGAACAAGAGGTCATCCATTAAGACTAGAGGAAAGGCTCTTTCGACTAAAACAAAGGCAGGGATTCTTTACAGTAAGGGCAGTAAGGTTATGGAATTCTTTGCCTCGGGATGTTGTACTTGCAGATAATGCAACTGCAGTCAAAAAAGCAATGGATGCCTATCTAGCACAGAACAATATTGACAATTATGACAGATGGCTGCAAAGCATATAGGATATTGATCTGGGGAACTATTTGACTACCAATTGGAGTCAGGAAGGAATAATTCCCCCCACACATTTGGGACTAGATTGGAAATGGCTCCAGAGGGCTTTTTTGCCTTCCTCTGGATCAACAGGGGTGTTTTTGGCATGGGCTGGACTTGATGGAAGCATGTCTTTTTTCAGCCTTAACTACTTAAAAGACCAGCCAACTAGTATGCAATTCCTGGGTAAGCTGTTTATACTAAAGGACATGAGAGCTAACAACTCCTAATAACAATTCCCTACTTACCTTACTATGGCCAGAAACGTGGCTGGCATTTTTCTTTATTTTTCAAATTCAAGCAGGCACCCTTTATGGACCAGAGAGGGTATGAAGCAATTCATTACATACCCTTTTGGTCCTTAACCCTTTGATTGCTAGAGGGGTATCCAATGTATTGCTTCACAATGCATTGGATACCCCTCTGGCACTCAAAGGGTTAAAGTGGAACTTTCACCTTGTATAAGGTCGCCCTCTAATAATTAAGTTTATAGCGACTAGCTTCATAAAAGTTATATTAGATCTTAGAATTGCCCAATTCTAAAGTAGTTCTTAATCTTCTGAGACTGATGGACAGGTTAGTGCCGCCTGTGACTTCAGTCCCTTTCTGTGCCTTTCGGCACAGTGCAATGCCTCCTAGAGGAGACCGGAACTGACAGCGCAGGTGCACAGACATCTCTAAGACAAGAGGTGTGTACTGATGCTCCTTTAAATGAAACTATAAATTAATTTGCAAATATCAGGGTTTCTGTAAACCGGTCAGCTTGACCTTCGCTAGGATATAATAAGTATTTTTGTACTTAACTGAGCAACTAAATGTCTCATGTTCGGGTCATATGCACAGAGAAAAAGGGAGCCAGTTCTAGGGAAATCCAGCTGCACCATATAAACTTTTGCCTTCATTTCAGTTGGACTGTAAGTAATGCTGTACATTGCAGACCAAGCTAACATTCATTGGGTTAAAAGCCCAATTTAAATCAATGGGGATGTGGAGATTACTTTCCCTGTGTTGTAGCTGCTTTGGCCCAGATTTACTCTAAATTCCTCTGTGACTCGATATCAAATAAGACATTTTCTTTATGGCGAATAAACACAGAAGAATGTAAACCCTGTATAGAGCAGGTATTATACCAGTGTATTAAGTTGGGCTTTATTCAACGTCACTGTTTTAGCTTTAATATTTTAATACATTTGCTATATATTCGTAACATTTAATTAGATTCCAGTGGATTTTCATTTTTTTTGATCCAGAGAGAAGTAAATCCGTAGCAGGACAGATTTGTGTATCCCTGCTTGCGGAACCGGTTGTTAATTGGAATCAAGTGTTCACTGAATGTGAGTATCAGTCTCTGTTTATGAGTGATACTACTGTTATATTCCAAGAGTGGTATCGCGCCCCTTCTGGTTTTCTCCTTGTTTCCCTGTGTTGTAGCTGCTTTGGCCCAGATTTACTCTAAATTCCTCCGCAGTGAATAAAGACAGAAGACAATCCTGTGCTACTTCTTGTAAATGCCTTATATATGAACCTTGTATAGAGCAGGTATTATACCAATGTATTAATTCACTTGTTTCAAAAATGAAGATTTTATTGCATTGTTGGGCCAAAGTATGTTTCAGCTCTATTCCCTTGCCAAGGTACCCCATAATAAGAGAGTCCTATATATTACATGTTGACATCTTTTATGGCTTACAAAAAGCTGAATGTGTCTAATGCCCTCATGGATAAACTGACCTGCTGTCAAACAGTACATTGTTCTCGCAGTCTTTGACTAGTGAAGGATTTGTTGTCCGGCACAAGCGCTACCCTGCACTATGAATTTTTCATTTTGGTAGAGTTAGGACTTGATCACTTTGCTTGCGAAGTCAGCCTACTACTGCCAAATGTTTTAACCACATGCTGTTAGTAAAATCATCCAGAGATAACAATGTATATATCTTATTTAGATAAATGAGGTTTAATAAAAGTTATGTATTAAAATAATCACAGACTATCCAGAACATAGTGCTTTTTGTAACTGAATGGGTCTACTTTTTGCTGAGCAGTGTTGAGTCAAATGAACCCAATACTGATTACTCGAGCATTTTTCTTCTTTCTTTGTTTCCTACTGTCAAACAGGGATCGCCTGCAGTTAACCCTTTGAGTGTCAGGCAGGTAAGAAATGCATTGTGTACCCCTCTAGCACTCAGAGGGTTAATGGTTGGTGACCTCAAGAATTTGAACATTTCTATCAGTCCATTAAAATGGAAGTCTGCCCCACTCACTACTATAAACGGCATGAAACCTCTATAATACACCTTTCCAATGTAGACTTTTATAGAGCTTTTCATTTTCATTTACTCATGTAACTTGGAGTAGCAACTTACGTATAATTATTGCAGGTAATGACGATTACCTCTCTTATATCTTACTATTAAAATATCCAAGTTTAATCCACTTCATCAGAGTGTTCCTCAGTGTCTGGGTGACACCTGTTTTCAGTCTGCTCAGTGCCTCCAGTTCTGAGAAGACACTTGGAGGGAGAACTTTGTAAAATGACTGCCCTGGAAGCTTATTTATTTATTTATTTTAATAAATAAATAATGTTTTTACAAATATAATGATTTAATTCCTAATTATTCTTCCTACAACACCTGAAAGGAGATAATTAGACAATTCTTTAAGTCATACAATGCACTGTATAAGCTGTAAGCAGTGTTTGCCAGTTTCTGTAATGTTTTGCAAGGTTTGTGGGTCAGTCTCTATGGAATGATACTCAGTAGGTCAGTTTCCTACAGAGGCGTAACTAGAAGCCACCGGGCCCTGGTGCAAGAATTGCCATGGGCCCCCCCCGACCTCATTGGCCCCCTTCATCTCCACATTACCCCTTCCACAATGCCCCCTTCATCTCCACAATGCCCCTTCCACAATGCCCCCTTCATCTCCACAATGCCCCCATCATCTCCACAATGCCCCCCATCTCCACATTTCCCCTTCCACAATGCCCCCATCTTCACATTGCCCCATCATCTCCACATTGCCCCTACCTCCAGTACTGGTGGTCTAGCAACGTGGCTTAACAGATCTGTGCCTCCTTCGGCACAGATCTCTACTACTGAAGCTCCCGAGGGCCGCTCTAGTAATGCAGAGGCTGGGAGATGATGTCATCTCCCAGCGCTCTGTATAACTAGAGCAGCGTGCCGAATGGGAGATCTGCTGAGCTGCTGATGCGGGTGAGGGGGTCGCAGGGTGCAACCGCTGCGACCCCTATTGTTATGCCACTGGTTTCCTAGTTCACTGGTACTTTTGTGGGTCGGTCTCTGGATTGCATACTGTCTGGGTCTAATCTGCAGTCTGCAAGCGCTGTTGGTCACCAGCTCTGATTTTATACACACATATATTATGCAAACTTGTACATGTGTGGTAACATTATAATCACAAGATAAATGTAAATTCATATTATTATTAAAAATAATAATATTTTTATTTATTACTTTGAGTATATGGGAGATTTTATGCTGTAAATATTGACATTTGTTAAAATAAAACAATCTAAAAACTGATATATCTGGCAAATTTAATTTCATAAGATTGTATATTTCAATAAAAATATGCTTTTAAGTCATTATTTTACAGGTATGCCTGTTTTATACATTTTAATTACTATTAGAAGAACATCAGTGGTAAAAACTTTTATCAGCAGTTACCAAGTTGTAGCCCTGTGCCTACCAAATGTAAGTTAATGTCATGCTAATGTTTTTGATTTGTCTTTTGTGATTCCTTGTCTGGTTTTACTTTTGTTTTCCCTCGTTATCTGGATCCTGGTTCCCCTCCTTGTCTTGTGGTTGCTCTGAGCCTTTATAGCTTGTGACGGTACCAGCTGACACCTTGTCTGGGTGTCACTGTCAGTCGCAGCTTCCTCCTCTCTGGAACAGAAAAGGCCTCTGCCGGTATAACACAGATCACCCATAGAACATACAAACAAAACCGCTCACATAAATACACTTGCAATGTGAAAGTAAAAACGTTATTTCCTTTATTGCGATACAATGTATAATTCCAAATACCTTCACAACTCGATATCACGAAGAAAAGGAGGAGAGACTTTTTGGAGATATTCAAATATACCCAGCAATTGGTGCCATACACAACCCTTAACAGATCAACGCGTTTCGCGCTACATGCGCTTAATCATGACCATAAACTACAATGTTGTTCGTTAGGAGACCATAAACTACAATCTTGTTCGTTCGCGCATGTAGCACGAAATGCGTTGATCTGTTAAGGGTTGTGTATGGCACCAATTGCTGGGTATATTTGAATATCTCCAAAAAGTCTCTCCTCCTTTTCTTCGTGATATCGAGTTGTGAAGGTATTTGGAATTATACATTGTATCGCAATAAAGGAAATAACGTTTTTACTTTCACATTGCAAGTGTATTTATGTGAGCGGTTTTGTTTGTATGTTCTATGGTTGATAATAGAGCACATGGAGATGCTCTTTTTTCGCCCACACCTACACTGCAGAGTATTATCTGGATGAATATATCTGTGCTTTATGATATTACAGCTGTCTGATAAATTTATGTTGGAAGTTAGAGCTGCTGAATTGTCTTTCTTTGTTGAATAACACAGATCACCCCAGTCACCAGGCAAAACTAGTGTAAGGGTAAATTAGGACTGTTTATTGTGAAACACAGTGGATATTTATACAGTATTGGGGAACAATGGTACAAAGAGAATAAACATACCGTGTGATTGAACAATGGGTAGGTGGCAATCACATTAGCTATACAATGGGGATGGGTGGAGGGCAGACACTGTAACAAAAGGGTAGGGCTGAGTACAATTATCTTACAGGACCTGGAATACACAAAATGAGACAATGCACTTTTAGGAGAAGCATCTTTTTCATCTTTTGAATTAACCGTTTCAAACCCCAGCCAATCCAGTGCTGAGAATAACGTGGCCAATCTTGGCCTCCCTCGTCATGCCAGTCTTTAGCCTATTCGGCGCTAGGGGCGGGAAGCCTGCTGGCCAGTCCCTGGGCCGCCTACTTTCCCCCATGTTAAGTCTTTGGGGGACCTTTAAACGTGTCACCCTGGTTCTGGCCAATCAGGAGGGTGTCTACCTGCACAGCAACATAATGTACGAGACCTTTTCGACACTATGGCACTGTGCAGGGAGACACCTACTGATCGTCGAAGGTATTGCTTGTCGATGACACCCTTCCTCATCCCAAGTGAATAAGAGTCCCTTTAAACCCATGGCCAATCCAAGAGGCGCCTACTTTTCCCATCCAAAGTCAATGTAGGCCCTTTAACTCGGACTAGCCAATCATCGGTCGGCTCCCTGTTCAAATGGCTGGTGGTAATGTCCCTTAATCTGGCTGCCAGCCTTGTGTGTTTGAATGTCAGTCTTTTAGGAGGTTCAAAAAGTGTACGGTAGCTGGGCAAGGGCATGATGGTCCTCTGCTCTTTTGGGAGGGTTACGATCAAATCATTCCAGGTCATGACCCTTAGTGTTATCTTGTGTATTGACATAGCTTTTCCTGAGATTTCCATCCTGTTTTTCGATTTGATGCTACTCTCATCTGATATCCTATTACCGTCCTTGGATCCATTGATACGACCATTCCACCATCTGCTGTCTTGCACTGCATTGCTTGCCCATTCCTGACTTGTCTGACTCCCCTTCTGCCTTATCAAAATGTTTTTCCAAATCTTTTAACCCCTCGAGGACGAGAGAGGTGTTCAGTGCAATGATTTGGAATCTTTTGCACACTTTTCTCGACCTAAAGGAGTTAAAATAGTCCTCTTCCATAATTTTGTTACGTAAACTACACGTGCCAGGCTTATAATTCCCCTTGCCCGTGTTAGAGTACAACTACATTCTTGATTCTTCACTCACAAATTCACTATGTACAACTGTATCACTCAAACTGACCTTTGGAAATTTTACGTATATCACTCAGTAGTGGATCTGTTTGTAACATATGCCAGTTATTTCTGATTGCTTTACTGATCTGGCACGTGATAGCTGAATGCATATAATTAAACATGAGGCAAATATAGTTTTTGATACCTTTTATTAGCTAACTAAGCAGATTTAGAATGCAAGCTTTCAAGACCCTAGGTCTCTTCCTCAGGCTACACGGTACCAACTCTCATCTGTTAAAATTAAACATAAATCTGTGTTTGTGTTATTTATTTTCAGTACCGTAGAAAAAATGTTGACCTCTCTTGTTTCTGCACTGCAATTAAATCCATCTCTATATAACCCTTTGCTACAGATCTCTGATATTAGGTCTTAGCGTGTTCCTCAAAAACTTCTATACTGCTTCCTTTTCTCTGAATATGGAGGAAATGCCCATATCAAATCATTTATGAAAGGACCTGTGATGATAACTAAGGTGATAGGAAAAGGAGCAGGATTTTGGAGTGTATGTGGATGTTTTTAGAGTTCTCTCTCCTCATACACTCGCATATACAAAAAATACCACAAAGTTTTCTCCATATTCAGAACTAAATTAAATTTTCACTTTATTGTTGTTGAGAAATATTCTTTAACCCCTCAGCAACCCTTGATGGTAATAGTATGTCATGGGTCGATCTGAGTTAATGACCCATGACGTACTATGACCGTCATGAAATTCCGGGCTCCCCCCACGGATGCACGCCATTCGGGGAGTCTGAAATCGGAAAAAAAAAAAAAACGCTCTGTGGTCCTTTAGTGACAACCGCGTGCCTGCGTGGTCGGTCGTTAAGGGGTTAAACTTTTTTAAAGATTATTTTGTGAAGGAAGACTCATCAGCCAGTTTGGGGTTCTTAAGACTGCCTACTTTCAGTAAATGTTTTGTTTGGTTATTGAAATGTTACATGGTAGTTTTACTTTGTGACCAATGGAATGTGCGTTGTGAGTTGATCATTTGAAAATACTCCTAGCTCTACTTTTAACTTGGAGTCTGAGCAGGCCATGTATGTATGCAAAACTGTATGTACTATAAGGCTATGTTCACACAGATAACAGTATTGCAGTGATAGTAATGAAGAAAAAAATTATATCTTATGGGGTTGTTTACACTGTGATTATCATAGCAAGTGTCGCAGAGAGGGATGCAGCATGTTCAAGCTTTTGTCCAATAATGTGCTGATGCACCAAAAAATCTGTAGTATATGTTGTAATAGTATTGCAGTGAAACCACACTGCAAATTCCCCTGCCATTTTGCCACTTCTATATGTATTGATAGAAAGGAATTCTGGGAAAGATTTGCTGCTCTATCACGTTAAAAAGGCACCATCATTTTCAGTTTCTCCAGAAAGTTGCATGCGTAAACAAAGTCTAAATCCAGGAGATACAAGACCTTAAAAATAATTATAAGTTTAGCTATAAAATTTATTTTTTTCTAGGTATATTTTGTGATATTAGGAAAATGCAGGCATTTATTATTGTTTTAATGTATTTATGTCATTATATTGTCTCACAATTTAAAATTCATTCCATGTTAGATCACTAAAAAACTGAACCTGTCTAGCTGGAAAGTTACCCACAGTAATCATACCTAAATAGATAGGAAAAAGATGAAAATGTCTCAACTCAACCAAGTAGGAAAAAACCCTCAGGCCCCCAGCACTTACATGTTTAATATACATATGCATACATGACATAAAGAATTGCTTTTAGCATATGGAATGCACAAGTGTCTCTCTTTGGCCATTTGAAATGTTGGTAAGTATGGAACACTGATTCTGGGGGCAAACCGTCTGCACCATAGGGAACAAACACTATTAATGTAAATGGGCTTGTGATCATTGCAAACATTCTGTGGGTTCCTTTTAACCCTTTGCGTGCCAGAGGGATATCCAACGCATTGCAAAGCTACTAGGGACCTTAGGTGCACTTTGCAACTCTTTCCATCCAAGTTATAGGGGGTCTTTCATTCTTGGTAGACCCCCTCCTTCATCAAGTCTTCCCTGCCAAAGCCTCAGGGTGTACTTGACGCGTCGGATTCCTCTGAGGAGGAACTGCTGGTGGATTCAGATGTTGAGGAATGTTCTGCGGTGGGCTCCTCTCAGTTTTTTGGGGACCCTTTTGAGGCTGATCATGAGCCCTTGGCTAAGGGCCTGATCAGGGCTGTTTTAAATACCCTAAACATTCCGTTAGTGTAGGAGATTTCTTCTGATGTCTTTCAGGAGCCTAAAAAGCCCCTTACTTGCTTTCCACCTAACCCCACTCTTGACCGCCTTGTGTCTGAAGAGTGGAAATCTCCTGACAGGAAACCTTCTGTCTCCAAAAAATTTGCTAAACTTTATCCCTTTTCTGAGGCAGTGCTTGCTCAGTGGGTTCATCCTCCTAAAGTGGATGCTCCTATCTCCAGACTATCCAAGTCTACTGCTTTTGCCAGTGTCTGATGCGTCTGCTCTAAAGAACTGGACTGACAAGAAACTTGAGGTCTCCCTCAAGTCCATCTTTGCAACTGCTGGTTAAGCCATGCGTCCAGTATTCTCAGCAGCATGGGTGATCCGGGCAATTGTGGTCTGGATTGAACAGCTCATTCTTGCTGTCCATCAGGATGCTCCTACTTTGGATACGTTGCGCCTCCTTGCCAACATTTCTGAGGCACAGCACTATGTTTCTGCTGCCCTATTTGATGCCATCCGTTTGGTTGCTAGGGTTTTCACCATGTCTGTGGTTGCCAGACGGGCTCTTTGGTTCAAGATCTGGTCTGCTGACACTGCTTCTAAGAAAGCTTTGCTCTCCTTGCCTTTTTAAGGCACTTTGTTTGGGCCAGATCTCAAGGATCTGATCAGCGAGGCTACAGGGTGTAAGAGTACACTTCTACCCTTAGTTCCTAGGATGAAAACACTGCTTAAGCGTAACCAGTATTTTCGTTCCTTTCAGAATGAGACACGTCCGGCGAACCAGACAGTTCCCTCAGCTCTGCGTACCTCCTCCAAGCCCAAACAGCAATGCAAACCCAAGGTTTCCTCCAAGTCCAAGGCTTCCAAGCCTTCTTCGGCATGACTCACCGAACCCGGGTCCACACTCTGCTGTGGGTGGTCGTCTGCGTCACTATCACGGCATTTGGGAGGATTCAGTGTCGGACCCATGGGTTTTGCAGATAGTGACAGAAGGGTACAGGATCCCTTTCGTCTCTTGTCCTCCCTTTCGCTTTCTTCCTTCTCATACGCCACAGGGCGCAGAGAAACATCATCTGTTCGACTGCGCTGTTTAGACTCTTCTGGACAAGGACATTCTGGAGCCAGTTCCAGTTCAGGACAGAGGTGTGGGTTTTTACTCAAACCTCTTTGTGGTTTCCAAGAAGGATGGCGGTTGTCGTCACATTTTGGACTTGAAGGATCTCAATTCCTTTGTGACCCAGACTCATTATCACCAGGAGTCTCTATGATGGTTATTGCTGCCATGTCCCCAGCGGAATTCCTTGCATCTCTGTATCTTCAGGACGCGTACTTACACATTCATCCAGAGAGCTGTCAGTATCTCCGGTTTGCTCTCACTGATCACAGGTGGATCATCAACTTGGATAAATCAGATCTTGTCCCATCCCAGCGTCTGGTCTCCTGGGCCTCCTCTTCAGTACCCAGAAGAACATGGTGTCTCTCACGGACGAGGTGGCTCACCAGATCGCCCACAGGGTTTCTGCGATACTGGCTCAAGATCCAGTTCCAGCCAAGAAGGTGTCATCTCTCGTGGTAAATTCATTTCCACCATAGAGACGGTACCGTTTTCCATGGCACACACCAGGGAACTCCAGAGGTTTGTGACCCAGGTATGCAGGGGTCGGCCGGACCTTCTGAAGATGTCGGTGTCACTTCCTGTTCATGTGGAACCGAGTTTGTCCTGGTGGCTCAACCTCTCCAATCTGCTGAAGGGCAAGTCCTTCCTAGTTTCCTTCTGGACCACGGTGACGACGGATGCCAGCCTCTCTGGATGGGGAGCGGTCCTGGGTTGCCTGAGTGCACAGGCTCAGTGGTCTCCAGAAGAATATCTCCTTTCCATCGTGTTGGCGCTTCGGCCGATATTTCATGCCCTTCGTCATTGGACATCTCAGCTGGAAGACTGTCCAGTCTGGGTAGAGTCCGACAATGCCACGGCCGTGGCTTACATCAACAAGCAGGGCAGAACAAGAAGTCTCGCTGCTTGGTTAGAGGTCAAGGCTATTTTGTCCTGGGCAGAAGAACACGTTCCTGCCATATCCGCAGTGCACATTCCTGGCGTAGACAACTTCATGGCGGACTTCCTCAGTCGACACACAGTGGACAGCGGAGAGTGGGAACTGCACCCAGAGGTGTTCACCCTCATTGTTCAGAAATGGGGTCTTCCTTACATCGACCTGATGGTGACAAAATACAACAGGAAGGTTCCGAGGTTCTGCTCTCGATGGAGGGACCCTCTAGCTCTGGTGATGGATACATTGTTCAGTCGTTGGTTATTCCCTCTGGCCTACATCTTTCCTCCCTTCCCCATGTTGCACAGGGTGTTACGGAAAATACGACTGGAGCATTGTTCAGTCATTCTGATTGCTCCGTACTGACCTCGCCAGGCTTGGTTTCCGGAGCTTCGGGATCTGTCAGTGGCAGAGCCATTCTGGCTACCCTGCCATCTGTATCTTCTTCTACAGGGTTACCTGTTGAAGGAGGGTGTTCATCGTCTAGCCTTGACAGCTTGGAAATTGAATCCTCAATATTGAGAAAGAAAGAGTTTTCTTCTGGTGTGGTGGCTACTATGCTCAGTGCCCACAAATCTGTTCCTTCCAAGATCTACCATTGTGTCTGGTCGACCTTCCTATCTTGGTGTGCTGACAAGGACCTGTCTCAGGAATTTGATCTGCCTACAGTCCTGGCTTTTTTGTAGGATGGTGTGGATAAGGGCCTCAGTTTGAGTTTCCTTAAAGTTCAGACATCTGCTCTCTCTGTTTTCTTTCAGAGGCACATTGCCATCCTTCCTGATGTCAAAGTTTTCTTTCAGGGCGTTTCTCATACTTGTCCTGCTCCTCCATGGGATCTTAACTTGGATTTGGGCGTTCTTCAGCGCCCTCCATTTGAGTCTATGGCTACTATTCCACTACGCCTGTTGACGTGGAAATGGCTTTTCTCCTGGCGATTGTGTCTGTCCATCTTGTTGTGGAGTTACATGCTTTGTCCTGTAAACCACCCTATTTGGTGTTTCACAAGGACAAGGCGGTGCTTCGCCTCTCAGGAGTTTATCCCGAAGGTGGTTTCGGAGTTTCACATCAATCAGGAGAATGTGGTGCCCTCTTTCTGCCCCGACCCCACCTCTGACAAGGAGAGGGATCTCCACTTGTTAGACGTGGCGCGTTGTCTCAAGTTTTATGTACATTGCGCTGAGTCTATCAGGCAATCTGACACTGTTTGTCAATCCTAAGGGTCTTATGGCTGGAAGACCTGCATCCAACGTGACTATTGCTTCTTGGAACAAATCCACTATTCATAAGGCTTATGAGCTGAGGAAGAAGCCTGTCCCTTTCAGGGTCACGGCTCATTCTACTCAATCTATTGGGGCCTCTTGGGCTTACAAGAATCAAGCATCTGCTGATCAGTTGTGCAAGGCTACCACTTGGTCGTCTGTGCACACCTTTTCGAAGCACTACCATGTTGATGTACTGGCATCGGCTGATGCCAGCTTTGGAAGGAAAATCCTGGATGCAGTCTTGCCTGTCTACAATATTCTTCAGTTCTTGGTGCTTTCTTCACTTTTGAGCCCCGTTGGCTCTAGTTCAGTGTGCTGTGTAGCAGTTGGGGTGTTGTTACCCCCGTTCATTGTCGATTGACACTTCATTGTTTGTTGGGCTATCTCTGATCTGATGGTTGATATCTGCTCTGGTGACTTTGGGGGCCTTGCGCCTGGTCCTTGCCTTACTTCCCACTTCTAGGAAGCTCAATGGTTGGACATCCCGGAGTTACCAGTAACCTGTATTGGACGACAGAGAAATGAGGATTTTAGTCTTACCTGTTAAATCCTTTTCTCTTAGTCCATACAGGTTACTGGTCTCCCACCCTGTCAAGGGACCATGCTTGGCTCTGCTGTGGCAGATTGTGGGGTCCTTCAGGGTCATGCTCACAGGAGTCTACTTTCCCTTCACTATCTAGTCAATAGTGTCTCAAATCTTTCTGGAGCTGGTTGGCTAGCTGCAGCCAAGGAGGGAAGGTAGGCTCCACCCCCTGCATACAATTCCGGAATTGATCCTGCCAACTTAAAGGGGCGGATCGCCTACCCAGAGTTACCAGTAAACTGTATGGACTAAGAGAAAAGGATTTAACAGGTAAGACTAAAATCCTCTTTTTTTGCTTTGTCTGTGTCATGGAGCAGATTTAAAGCATTCCTACCTGCACCACAAACAGAATCCCCTGACCTCCTCAATGCAAAAATGAATCACCTTTGGCCTGGTCAGTGTCTTTTTCTCGCTCTCCTCGGGCTTCTTTCATTACCTCTTACTGAAGAGTCTGTTTCACATGTCTTCACTGATAAAAAGTAATTTCATCTGTTATCACTGGAAGTGACAGATTTATCACTGATACGCATAGAATGGACTACGTGGAGTCTGAGGACAGCAACATTTGCAGAGAGAGAAAATCATAGTGATTCAATTGTCCGGGGGAGGACACACTCCATACATTAACCTCTTGCATGCTGGAGTGATTTACAACGTATTGCAAAGCAAAAACTGTAGCATTCAAAGCAGCAGAGTACACTGACCTGTTGAGGGCTCTCATTGCTGCTGGTGTCTGACTATGGGTATGGGGTATTAATCAGGACACCTCCATGCTCCAGCTCCAGTTTGCTTGCTAACTTCTGCTACCAACTTCCTGCATCACATGGTCACAGCTCCACTCCCATCTCCAGACCAAGAGGCATCACAAGCACAGGCAGCCAATGAGAGAGAGAGGAGTATCCTGTTAAAGCACTCCTCTCTCATTGGCTGCAGTGCGACTATCATACTGCAACATCATCCAACATGCTGATACTAGGAAGGTGCTGGATGGTGGGGGACATTAAAGCAGTCCGTACCATTCACAGCTCACAGTCAGACATAGCAGCAGCCTCTGCGCCCCCATAGATGTGCACCCTAGGCCAATGCCTACTTCACCTATAGGAGGCACCGGCCCTGGTGGTGGGGGTGATTGACCATAGATCAGGATAGTCAGCTATTGGAGATTACATGCATCCATCATTTTCAGCCAGCTGGCTGGGCATCATGGGAGTTGTGGTCCCCAACACTTCAAGGTCGACTAACACTTCCATAGCGTATACAGGGTGTAGAAATTCCTGGATTTCTTGAAATGGTGATAGATACATGGAATACTCTCCCAGCTGAATGGTTAGGGCTAAAACAATAAATGAAAAAGGCTAATGTATAAAATACAATTTGTTGGTATGCCTTTAAATATCATGTATTTGTAACTAAGATATGTAAAAACTGTTTATTTTCGATTTGGTGCCTAAATATAATCCTAAACTTGCTTTTTAATCCATGTGTAGACTCCTATTCAGACAACATTTGATACATTTTTGTGCTGTTTGTAATGGAAGACAAGTTATGTCAATTAGATTAGTGCCCATAGTGTTTAGATTCAGGCCATTTACTGAGAATCCTCTGCTGATACACCTATCAATGTCGCTGTGGTAATGGGAGGCAGCGAATCCCACAGAAGTCTCAAGATCTGCCCCAGAGACTCTGCTGTTCAGCTTAGATTACCGGGTTTCTGGGGACAGAGGTTGATTCTCCATCTTGGTGAGTCCACCTATAACCCCACCAACTTTCCAGTCATTCAGCCCACTCCTGCCCCATCCTACCGCTATCACTTTCTCACCTATTTCATGGCAAACTCCTCCTTTCAACAACCCACCCCTGGTCTTGAGACAAGAAAGTTCCCAGGTATGCATATGTAAGACTAGATTTTAGGTTTCAGAACATATATATATATATATAAAATAATTTTAACAGATACTAGGATGGAGTACGAGGGCATTTAACTCTCTGAGTACCAGAGAAGTATACAACGCATTGCAATGCAGTTTGTTGAATACCTCTCTGGCACTCAAAGGGTTAAGGCGGACCTTTCATATGATTAACATAGCGTGCAAATGATAGTTACATTACCAATATCCAGAAACTTATACTTGAAAATAAAATTAAATACTGCATTAATGAAAAAGGAACCTTTTAACCAGACAGGCGCCGGCTGGGATCTTGCAGGAGGTGCTCTCTGCACCTGTGCTGTCAGTCCCTACTGGTGCCATATGGCACAGTGGCAGTCAACTCACCAATCGTGGAGTTGAAGGGGACGGACAGCGCAGATGCAGAGATCCCGGCTCTGCAAGATATCTGTGCTGTTCCCCGGTGCCTGTCTGATTAAAAGGTTCTTTTTTCGTTAATGCAGCAATTTGTTTTATTTTCAAGTATAAGTCTGTGGATATTGGTAATGTAGCTATCATTTGCGGCTCTATGTTAATCATATGAAAGTTCTGCTTTAAGTGTATAAACCCAGTGTTTGGGTGTTCCTGCAAGAACTCTTGTGAGTATTCTAATGATTAATGTCTGAAGTTTTTAAATGGACAGGGAAATGGGGAAACTGGATGAGTCAGCTGGCACTTACCTGGAGACAGATTCATCTTTCATTCACCCATGTTTATAAAAGCAAACAGGGTTATTCTGGAGTAAACCAGCTGCACGATAGGGGACAAATGAAAAGTCCTGTTAAGCTAAATTGGGCTTTTAACCTGTGAATGCTAGAGAGGTCTCCAGTGCATTGTTTGACCTCTAGTATTGAAGTGGTTAAACAGCTATATTCTAGAGCATGGGGATTTTGGAATAGTTATTTGTCCCCGTGGTGCAGTTGGTTTACTCTACAATAACTCCAGTTTTCTTTTATAAACATGAGCCTATGTATTTTCTTTCTTATCTCCTTAAGGACGTGAGGGGTGTGAAGTGCATTGCTGTTCAATGTTTTGCACATCTCTCTGGTCTTTATGGGTTAATTTTATGCCATGTTAAGACCAGATAACATACCATCAATTAACCTATACTGTTTCCACTGTGTCCCCCCATCATCCCCTTACTGCACTTAGTCACCTCAGACCACTACTCTAATATCTCTATAGACTCTTACTAGCACACCAGGGGCAATATGCACAAAACGAAAGTGGAGAAATTGTGGGGCGAACCAACTTCACTACAGGAGGCCAGTAACAATCCCCCTACAGCTGTTTGATTTAAATGGTACGTTTAACCCTTTGGGTACCAGAGGGGTACACGACGCATTGCTTTGCAATGCATTGTGTACCCCTCTGGCACTCAAAGGGTTAACCCCTTGAATGCTAGAAAGGTCATGCATCGGGAGTTTTTTTAAGGAGTTAAAAACCTCAATTAAACTTTTTATTTGTTCCCTGTGATACCTTTAGGGCCAGATTCAGTAAGTTAAAGAGGTGCAATTCTGGTGCAAACCAACTGCACCGTTGGGGAGAAATGAAAATGTATAATGATTTAATGAGTGTTTTAACCCTTTGAATGCTGGAGAGGTCATTAAAGGGGTTAAAAAAAAACATTTAAATTAATTTGGAGAATTTTCATCGCCCCCTATGGTTTGACTTTGTGTATTTGGCTGACAGTGAACGAAGGTGTGGCATGCCATGTTCCATGTGGTTCTGTTTTGTGTACTGCCACAGATGATACACCTTTTTCTTCTAGAACATTCAATATAGCCACTTGAGGAGATGAGGGAGTACACATTGTTTTACATTGCTGTCTTGTGGTGGGGATAGAGAAGTATGTGACCTGTAACAGCCAACCTTATTTATTTTCCTAAATTACAGAGCACTGAACAAGACATCAGTACCTGAAGCAGAGAATGGAGAAGAGGGGATTGCTAGCAGAGAGGAATACACACAGAGTACCACATTGCAAATCCGGCCTGCCCCAGAACCAACTCCTGGAGACCAAGACATCTCTGACCCACAAGATCAGTCTCTTTATACAAGGACCAAATGTGATGCAGGATTTATAAGGGTAGAGAAAGACACAGAGACATTGTCATGTCACAAAATTACACCTAAAGTGATAGAAACACCAAAGACTTGTGCTACAGATGAAATCCCTTTGGTAGGAAGAATAGAAGAAGGAAAACAAGGTGCTGTGATTGAACTGCAACTGTCTCTCTCCCAGGGCAAACCTGTAGGACCTGGTGCTCCTATTGTGACTGTTTTGGGTACTGACAAACACAAACCTCCAGAAATAAAACAAGATGAATCAGTGTCTGTGACCGAAGTCTGCCTAAATCAGAAGGAGACACCTGTCCAGCAGTCATCTACAACATTCCAGATTGCGGGCAAGCAGGAGACAAAAATCATCCCAGCAGCAGAGGCTGGAGATCCATCTTTCCCCAGAGTTGAATTGATCTTTGACTGCTCTGGCAGAGAGACGGAGGAATCCAGGTCCCTGTCTGACAGGGGGTGTGTTGAATATAGAGAGGAAGGAGGGCAGTCCCAGGCACCTCCTTCTGCTGTCTCCTTTGGAATCACAGCAGAAGACTCAGAGCAAGGAGAGGAGGATCAACAGGCAGAAAGTGATCACACCAGACCTCAGAAACATAGGGCGAGGCACGCAAGTAAGTATCAGATTCTAGATCTCATTATTTCCACTTTTCTCTTCTTAACTTTTTTTTTAGAATATTTCATTTTTATTGTCTTATCTTATGTTTCTTATTTTTTAACCTTTTTTTTTTGTTTAAGACATGAGTAGTCAATTGTTGAGCCTCCATCTGTTGGGGACTACAACTCCCATGATCCCCCACCAGCTATTGGCTAGGAGTTGTCGTTCCCAAAAATTTGAGACTCCTCAATTAACAACCTGCTTTAAGGATTGTGTATAAGATAATATACGATCTGCTTTCAGAATTAAGAGAATTTTTTTTAATGAAAGAAAATTTCAGAATACCACAACAAATTCTTACTCAGTAATCCAAAAACTTTGTGATGAGACCTGTTGAACTGTACTGTTAAGCCACTAGGCAGACTATGTGCAGAGCTTGATGATTCTTGCAGAAGGCAGTTTGACAGACAACAGCATGTGTAATCCCGGCTAGTTACATGATCCTTCCTATTTCGTGGGTCTTTGCTAGACTGTGAAGTGAACTTACTATTTCTTCTGCCTCACTGCCTTTAGAGGTCAGCCGCAAAATCTATTCTGAGGAGCTGCCTGATGTAGTTCTAAACTATATGCTGACTTCACAAATTTCACTTGACTTTGCTATGACGATTGCCATGGTTTATAATTGGAAGAGTAAAAAGATATATATTACACTGAAAAATGAGACCGGGCATGAGGAAACTGAAATTGTCCTCAAATGAATGACATGTTTGGTCCAGTAGTTTAACCCCTGTAATATTATGGTGGTGTCTAGGTACTAACTCATTAAAGAAGTCTCTAGCATTCAAGGGGTTAATTAAATGTGTGTTATTAATTACTGTATTTCTTTTGTACAGTAGTTCGCCTACAAAACTTTGCAGAAAAAAAAATGTTTAATATCTTTGTAGCGTAGATTTTTTTTTTCAGTTTATATTATTATTATTATTATTATTATTAACACAGTGACGTGCCAAGACCATCACCAATGGATTTACATTAAGGATGCCACTTTGCCATCCTGGAATTAATCTCGGGAAAAAAAGCACTGTGGTCCTTAACGGCCACCCTTTGCCAGACCGGGCGGTCATAAAGGGGTTAATAATAATCATTTATTAATTACCATTATTTTATTTATTAATTTAATCTAAGCTCCATAAAATAGTACTGGAATTGAAGATTTATCATTTGGGGGGAAATTTTGCTTATTGTTTCACAAGCATAAGTGGTTTATTGATCAACATATGAGGGCTAAACTCTCAAGGCTAGTATATGTATATATCAATATTTATCAGCTAGCACTCTCAGGGTCCCTGAGGATTTCCCTGCTTGAACACAAGTGTATTAATTCAAGCTCCAACCTGTCCTTCGGCCCCACAACAGTGCATGTTTTCAGCATTTTCTCAATTTCACACAAATGCACGTGGTTAACCCCTTAAGGACCTTTGACGGTCCTGGCATGTCATGGGTTGGGGAGCCGTAAGGACCCATGACGTGCCAGGACCTTCATGGAATTCAGAGCTCCCTGCATGGCTGCACGCCGTTCGGGGAGCCCTGAACCCGATGCAAGAAAAAAAAAAAGGTCCATGGTCCTTAACCCCCTTAATGACCATATGACGTGCTATGACTGTCACGGTCCTATATATCAGTCTGAAGGATCTGTGTGCATTAACCCCTTAAAGACTGGCCGATCATGCATGTGGCCTGCACTTAAGGACCATGGACCACTTTTTTTCTCGCATCGGGTTCAGGGCTAACCGAACGGCATGCAGCCACACAGGGAGCCCTGAATTCCATAACAGTCCTGGCACGTCATGGGTCCTTATGGCTCCCCAACCCATGACGTGCCAGGACCGTCATGGAATTCAGGGCCTTAAGGACCAGTGACAGTCATATCATGTCACATACTTTTTACTTACAGCGCTCTACCAAGAATGCTGTATGTAAAAATGGTGCCTAAAGTTGACCTCTCCAAGACTGGAGCGGTGTCTCTTAGGCCCCAAAGCAGCGTGCTGGTACATATAATGGGTCATGTGTACAGCACATCGGCAAGGATCAAAGCAGTCCTTAAGGGAAGTTAACTTCCCTGGACTGCTGGTCTTTAAGGGGTTAAGTGCCGGCTGCATGCGTGATCGGCCGGTCCTTAAGGTGTTAAGGCACGTAGATCCTTCAGAATGATTGAGCCACTGATTGATTCACCTGTGTACATGTGAGGAGATCATGGACACCTGCATTGTTGGGGGGGTGCTGAGGACAGGATTACGTGCCTTTAAATCAAAGGATGAATCATTCTAATTCATTCACTAGCTGAAGCAGAGAAATCTTCATGGTCTGGACTGTTAGTGGACCATGTGGTCACGGGTTGACAGCTACTATTATTTACACTAGTATATACCAGAAGTAGGCAACCTTTGGCTCTCCATCTGTTGAGGCCTGCAATTACCATTATTCCAGCAAGTCAATGGCTGGTTGAGGAAGATGGAAGTAAGTTGTAGTTCGCAACAGCTGGAGAGCCAGAGGTTGCCTATCTTGGTTTACGTGGTCTATATTATTTTTATCAGTGAAACCTGTTTATCATTCACTTGCTCATTTAGCAAAGTATAAGATCACAGAAACCCCATGGACAAATTCAGTTTTCACACGTCAGGTTTTGGCAAGCATGTTGTATGTTAGTCAGTAGACATGAACATATTTATACTAGTTGTTTTTGCTCCAAAAATGATCACTTTTACTAATTTTCAGTCTGTTTTTGCTAGGATACAGAGGTGTAAGTACAGGGATGCAGAAGGTGTAGTTGTGTTGGGGCCCAGCATCCAAGGGGCCCCCCATCTACCTCAGGGTCCAATAGGCTCTCGTTATGCCTCTGTGAATATATTTTGTGATTAGTGGGCCAAAAAATATGCACCAGGGCCATCCAATGACTAGTTATGCCACTGCTGGTATATGATAGCCAGGAAATATAGTCAATCGCTGATTGATGCCCAAAGGATTTGCCGATGATCCTGTAGATCAGTAAAGGGAAACCTGAGGCTCTCTAGCTGTTCAGAACTACAAATTCCATCACCAGGTGGCTGGGTATGATGGGAATTGTAATCCTGAGTGGCTGGAAAGCCTCAGGATTCCCAGTCCAACTCCAGACAGGACCAGAGTTAGTAAATTCTTGGAATCAAGCTGTTAATTACTACAACTGCCATATCCTCAAGCAATCATGGGCGCTGTATTCCCCAGCAGCTGGAAGTCCAGCTATTGACTACCCCAGCTCTACACTAAGCTTTCATGATCAGGGCCCTCTGATAATTTTCCTTGCATGTTCTGATTGTACTGTCATACATCTCAGTGATGCTGATACAATAAGGAGCACTGGAGTAATACCAGAGCACTGTAGGGGTTAAATAAAACATTCCCATTGATATAAATGGAGTTTTTAACCTCTTAAATGCTAGCTCAGTCTCAGTGGAGGCCTCTCTACCATTCAATATCTTAAAAGCCCCATTTAAACCAATGCAAATTATTTGTCCCCCTATGGTACCGTTAGTTTGCCCAAGAATTACTCCAGTTCAACTTAGTACATCAGCCTCAGTATGTCTATCCCCTATTGTACAGTCCTGTGGAATAAGTTTGTGTTTTATAAATGAAAGATAGCAATATTAACCCTTTGAGTGCCAGAGGGGTACGCAACACAATGTGTTGCGTACCCCTCTGGCACTCACAGGGTTAATGATTGCAAGAGGACAATCACCTATACTCCTATATAATAATTTGCTAAATGTGTGTTTGTCAGAAGCCGTCATGCGCAGTAGAGACGGCTGCACGTGCTGCAGTCATGTGCACTATAGACTGCCCATGCCGCGGCTGATAATGGAGCGGGTCTTCGAATTTGGAGCGACCTTCTCCGTATCAGCCGCGGTGCGGGCAGTCTCAGCTGTGCAAGATTGCAAAAGATTAGCAGAATCCTATATAATAATTTGCTAGGGTGTTTGTCAGAAGCCATGATGCACAGTAGAGACTGTCCATGTTCGTGAAGTCTCTACTACGTATGCTTGCATCATGTGAGTGAGGCAACTCAAGACTGCATCACGTGGAGCAGTGAGGTAGAGGCCGCTTAACCCTTCGAGTACCGGGGGATACACAATGCATTGCTTTGCAATGCGTTGCGTACCACTCTGGCACTCAAAGGGTTAACATTACCTGGCCCTTGGCCCGTGTACACGGGCTTTTACACTAGTATTACATAACACTGTCCTCTTAATCATTCACTAGGATGTTTGTCAGAAGCCATGATGCGCAGTAGAGACTGCCCATGTTCGGGAAGTCTCTACTGCGTATGATTGCATCGCGCGAGTGAGGTGACGCAAGTCTGCATTGCGTGGATCAGTGAGGTAGCGGCCGATTAACCCTTTGAGTGCCAGAGGGGTACGCAATGCATTGCAAAGCAATGTGTTGCGTACCCCTCTGGCACTCAAAGGGTTAACATCACCCGGACCATGGCCCGTGTACACAGGCTTTTACACTTGTATTACATAAAACACTGTCCCTGCACTTTGATAAGTACATTATTGTTTCTGTACAGAAAGCTTTGTGTGAGGTGAATTGCATCACCCATTAGTATTTAAGCATAGCTACACGCAGCCTGGTTATTAATAAGAGCTGTCAGGCCAAATGAGGAGTCAGCAGGTTACACTTCTGACAGTGAGGTCTGTAACAAGTGTGACTGAGGCCTGTCAGTCGTGATGAAGTCAGAGCTGTTTGTAGTGAATCATCACATGCTACAATATTTGACTAAATAGAAAACCGCATTTTAGCATGATGAGCTTTTGTTTATTTAAAGGGTTCACTTTGTACCATGCATAGATATGTATTTTTACATTATATTTCTCCTTTAACTCTTTAAGAACCAGATAGGAGTACAATACACTACATCACAAGGCATTGTACACCTCTCTAGTCCTTAAAGGGTTAATTAATTCTTTGGATACCAGAGGGGTGTGCAACACATTTTCCCTTATGAGTGGCAAAGGGGTGTGCAAATAAATGCTCAAAAATGTAATAATTCTGGCACTGACATTGTTTAAATGTCAACACAAATATAGATACTTAAACAAAATGGAGTTGTTGCCCTTTGGCTTTTACTTTTTTGGCAGTATGCATAGTCATATGCAGAGAGTGATACCTTTCAGTGGACATTTTCAATTAGGAAAGCTGCTTCTTTGCATCATTTTTTTAACTCCAGAGGCCTCTTTTTCTTGTGAAGACAGTTTATATAATCAGCTGTTACAAGCTGCC
Organism: Rhinophrynus dorsalis; assembly: GCA_037306005.1. Classification (NCBI taxonomy): domain Eukaryota; kingdom Metazoa; phylum Chordata; class Amphibia; order Anura; family Rhinophrynidae; genus Rhinophrynus; species Rhinophrynus dorsalis. The sequence goes on along the minus strand of CM074718.1, from coordinate 191,545,789 downwards.
ACATAAAATCTTAGCTGAGATAATAATGAATGACAGAAATTTCATCCCAGGGTAAAAAATATACCCAAAGTTAAAAAAAATTATGATAATCATCATCATAACAACAACTTAATTTTGAAAATCGGTTGTACGCACATAATGTATACTTCAGCTGTATGCTTTGTACTTTAAGCCAACATATGTAAAATTATTATCTTTGTTACCAGGAGCTTAAAATATTCTCCTATATATAGCCTGAGTTGGTAGCCATTCATTCTTTGTTCAGGACTCTCAGACCCCATTAGCATAGACATCAAAGAAAGTGATAGTTCTGTATGGTCTATAACATAAAAAGCCTTTCACTGTAGAATAAGGTTAGTGTTTATCTCAGTAAATGAACTGCAGTAAATATTGTCACTCATTAAAAGCTTGCACAAACAACTGCATAAAACAAACAGTGTTGGTATAGGACAGCGTACATCTGCAATAAAATAGAAGGCTTAGTCTTAGATTTAATTTAAAGAGGCTTGTAACGGATACCGCTGCCACCCAGCCTTGGGTGACTCCGTTAGTCGCCGCTTCCCTCGCTCTGGAACAGGAAAATTCCACCAGCTTCTCCCAAGGTATCCCAATCGCCAGGCAGGACTAGTGTCAGGATAACAAGAACTCTTCCAGCATACCAGCAGCTTAACCTCACCAGACAACACTTGTGTAGGTTAAAACAAGAACTGCTTTATTTGGACACAATCAAGGTTTATATACAGGTTTGTGATCACAGTCAACCAATAGCAAATAAGATTCACAACACCACCAGTCTTGCTGAGACTTAAATACATTAACACACAATAGAATACAAAACACACAGCCCTCTATCAGGTCTGCTCAGGTAATTACATCAGTGACTGGCATAATACAATCAGTTTCACAAACCAACAAATGGAACCACATAACCCCAGGAAACCTACTTTGCATTTAAACAATAACACAGCACACAATGGGTGAGGCAATAGGACATTTGACTCCCAGTCTCCAGATACTGTCCCAGGTAGTCACTGCCCCAACCCCAATACATAATAGGGTCTCAGGCCTAGTGCCACCCTGGAGTCTGGCTGACACCCTTCTCCATTTTGTAGTTTGGCCCATGATTCTGTATGGCCAAATGGCTGCTTCCAGTCCAGGCCCAGTGGTTCCTGTGACATTTCTCCCCCTTGTCCACCTCCGACAGCCACAGCATGATCCACACGGGTCATCTCGCTGCTGTCTGGAGTGGACACATAGTCTGCTAGTGCAATGTCCGCACAGTACTTGTCCCCAGCCAGCCCCTATAGTCCTGGGGTCTGTCCAGCTTTGCATCCTGCACCTCCAGGTACAGGGTGACTTAGACATAAGATGCCTTGAGCCGGAGAGGCCATCCAGCCCAGGATCCGGTACACAGGAGTCTATGACCCAGTAAAAACCCCTGCCCAAACAACAGTGCCCTCCCAGTCAGCACATTACCGGAATCTCCGCTGCTGGTTGAGGATGATGAGAGTGGGTCGTAGAGTTGCTCTGGATTCTGGGGTGAGAGTACACAACACTCCATCTCCTCCTGGATCTCGTTCTGCTGTAGGGCAGTGGTGCAGCCAGCACCCGCTCCCTGGGGCAATTGCTCAGACGGGCAGAAGCCAGCGGTGATCTGCCCTGTTGCCAGCTCTTCCACTGGGTATTCGTCTCCCGGTGGCACCTTGGGTGCTTTAATCTGCCGCTGGGAAGAGAGGTTCACTACCTTCTCTCCCGGTAGCTCAAACAGCTGCTGGGGAGTGATGCCGACTGCCTCCACTCCTGGAGACACAAACGTTAGCTGGAGGGGGGGTACAACAGCTTCCACCCCTGGGTCCTCATGCTGCCTCTGCGGAGGGGGGTCGACTACCTCCCCTCTGAGAACACAAATTTCCCTCTGGGGGGTGATCTCAGCCATCTCGGCTCCTGGGACCAGGCATGCCTGCTGCTGTGAGAGGGTGATGGCACCAACCCCTGGAGAACCGTACCTGGTTGTGGAAACCTCCATAATGCAAGGGTTAGCGGCGGCCGTAGCTTCGCCTGCTACCCGCTGACTAGACAATAACAGGTCGCTGGAGTCAGCCTTAGGAAGAGCCCATTCTTCTCCGGGTAGGGTGCTCGTGGCGACCGCAGTCTCCTCCACGCCACCCCCAGTTGCACACGCCATCTGCCGCTGGGGAGAGGGGTCGTCTCCCTCCTCTCCCTGTAACACAAACACCCACTGGGGAGTGATGCAAACCTCATCCACTCCCAACATCCAGCTCAAGGCAGTGGGGGTCTCCATAAGGAAAGGGGTAGCGGCGGCCATAGCTTCGCCTGCTACCCGCTGACTAGACCATACCAGGTCGCTGGAGTCAGCCTTAGGGGGGGCCGGGGGTGCCCCCCTCTTCCACTTGTAGAGTGCTTGCGGCGACCATAGTCTCCTCCGCGGCACCTTCAACATCCATACAAAGTTGCTGTGGGGGATAGGTGTGAGTCACCTCTTCCTGGAGATCCCGACACTCAATCTCCAGTCCCCACTCCTGGGTTACGAGATCCTCCAGCTCTCTCCATACTTCAGGTATTTCTGACACACCCAGCTGCACGGCTCGCCTGTCACGGATCTCCCAGAACCGGCTTTCACTGCAACTGCCAAAGTCCGACTCCTCAGCCCTGGCATGCCACAACGAGCTGGGACCCCTGTAGGCGAAGCCGCGGCACGGGAGAGGAGTTTTGGGGAACCCGAACCATTCAAATTCTGTCCTGTCGCAGAAAGCGCCGTACTGGAGATCCAGGAAAATAACATCTTCAATCCAGGATGCCAGTACCTCGCTTGCCCTGCGGTCCGGACTCGGCCCGAGGATGCAGGAGCTCCACTGCTGTCTCTCCCTCTCATGCCTCTCTGCATAAGGTATGAAGCCCTTGGAGGAGAAGGAGTATCCCTCTGTCTCTAGTGTGTCCCGCCGTTGTTCATAGCTGGATAGGGCTTGGCAAAGCATAGCCTCTGTCTCAGTCTCTGACATGCTGGAGCCTGCCGGTGGAGAGCTGCTGCTTCGGTCTGGTGAGTCAGCCGTTGCTTCCACTGCTTCCCTACACTGTTGCTGAGCTGTGGAGATCGGGGTCAAGCCAGGTGGCTATATCTCCCCCTGGATGCTTTTCTCCCTGCGCCTCTGAGACCGGGGTCAAGCCAGGTGGCTATATCTCCCCCTGGATGCTGGTCTCCCTGCGCTGCTGAGTCCGGGGTCAAGCCAGGCGGCTATATCTCCCCCTGGATACTGGTCTCAGTTTCGTTCCTTGGCTTTATCAGTTTCAGGCGAAACGATCCTGGTGGTGCTGACTTGTATGTTCCAAAAACCAACTGGGAAGCATCCCACCGCTGCCAACCAATGTAACGGATACCGCTGCCACCCAGCCTTGGGTGACTCCGTTAGTCGCCGCTTCCCTCGCTCTGGAACAGGAAAACTCCACCAGCTTCTCCCAAGGTATCCCAATCGCCAGGCAGGACTAGTGTCAGGATAACAAGAACTCTCCCAGCATACCAGCAGCTTAACCTCACCAGACAACACTTGTGTAGGTTAAAACAAGAACTGCTTTATTTGGACACAAACAAGGTTTATATACAGGTTTGTGATCACAGTCAACCAATAGCAAAGGCTATTGTACTAAGCAGAACAATTACGATTTTGGAGTACTCCAACTACACCATAGGGAATAAATGAATATTTCCAAAATCTCCATTGATTTTAAAGAGGCTTTTAATTAACCCCTGGAATTCTAGTGATGCTTTGCAGACCTTTCTAGCATTCAAAGGGTTAACCCTTTGAATGCGAGAGAGGTACAAAACGCATTGCTTTGCAATGCGTTGCACACCCACCTGGCACTCAAAGGGTTAAAACTCCATTTGAACTAATGGGAAGTTGTATTTGTTTTTGTTTGTATGGTTCAGCTGTGTGCCCAGTACTAACATTCTACACAGTTTTACATCCTAACTTGCTCCCTGATGGTCATTACTAGCTTAATTTCATAAAGTGGCAGATCTAAATATCTCAAACTTCTTTTTATTCTTACTTTAGATATTCATTAGGTGCATAAAATGTAATGTCAGATTACAATTTTTTTTTACTTTTTGTCCCTGACAGAGAGCTGTCTGAATTTGCTTCCAGAATGTTTTCTATATCATACATGAAAGCAACAGAAGTGCAACAATGTAAAAAGGATACAATGTAAAAAGACAGTGAAACAATATAGAAAAGTCTGTCACTCCAGCATACAGATCACTGCAACACTGTATAAATATATCTGCATTCTCAGTACCCGATTTAATGCTCTGTATAAACAAAAGTTCAGTGAGATTCCTGTCAGGAGCAAAAAACAAATAAATAAAACATTCTTTAACCCTTTGAGTACCAGAGAGGTATCTGCACTGAATATCTCTCTGGTACTCAAAGGGTTAAAGAGTAATCTATCATTATAGGAAATATGACTGCATATTATGCACTTGCAGAATAAGTAAATTCAAAATAAGGTGGAATTATCCTTTTAAATAAACCATGGCCATCAAAATATAGGTGATTTTGAAAGTGGACAATCACCTATCCTCCTATATAATAATTTGCTAAATGTGTGTTTGTCAGAAGCCGTCATGCGCAGTAGAGATGGCTGCGTGTGCTGCAGTCATGCGCACTACAGACTGCCCACCCCGCAGCTGATAACTGAGTGGGGCTCTGAATTCAGACTGTAGTATTGTCTAAATTCGGAGTGCCCCGCTCCATATCAGCCACGGCGTGGGCAGTCTCTACTGTTCATGACTGCACCGCGGCCGTTGCTGGGTGGCACTGTGGCCCATGTACACGGGCTCTTCAACTAGTGTGTTATAACAGTGAACATTCCAATTTAAAGGCTCTAGAATTAGAGTACTTGATACTTAAATGTGTATAAGTCCATTTCGATTTTAGGTATGTGTTCCTTTTATTTATTTATTTCCAATCACTTCCTTAAAGACAGAAAAAAAACATGTTTATTGTAAGTTGGCAGAAGGTTAGTGTTGTGTTCCCACAATAACATTATTGCTGTGTTCCCACAATAACTTGGTTTCCTACTCTGAGCAAAAACAAAACAAAGAACTTTCTAAAGCAATCAATTTAGAAAGAACCAAAACATAATCAGTTACTGTGGCTTTTCAGTAAGCCAATGAATGTTCCTGATTGATTGCCGTGCAAGATTAGATTTATACTAAGAAGAACTGGAGCGGTTCTGGAGCAAAGAAACTACACACCATGGGGAGAATTACAAATTCCCATGTAGGGGAGAATTACTAATGCCCATATATGTATATAATTCCAGATACTGTGGTAAACACCTGCATTTAGATCTATTTCTAAAGGCAGTTGGCATTAGCCCAGTGATTCATAACCTTAGTTGCTTTGCGACACACTTGACTCATTTATTAATCCTTTGAGTGTTAAAGGTTGCATACCTCTCTGGAACTCAAAGGGTTAAATGCCGTGTCACACCTGTGGTCTCCCCCATTATCCGAGACAAACCAATTATCTCATAACATGAGGCCAAATCATTACCACATTACATCAGACAAGGCTATTACCCCATTACTTGAGAAAAGACAACTACAAGAGGATTATCATACAATCACATAAGCCTATCTAAAAATTAACCCAGTGGGTTCCAGAGGGTTGCCATTGTAAGACCATAACCCTATTTCTCTGTCGTCCAGTACAGGTTACTGGTAACTTTGGGTAGGCGATCAACCCCTTTAAGTAGGCAGGAACAATTTTGAGAATTGATTGCTGGGTGGAGCCTACCTCTTCTCCATAGCTTGCAGCTAGCCAATCCCCATCCAGTAAGATTTGTTCCTTGGTCAAGACACAAGGCAGAAGATCAGTTCTGCTATAGTTTTAGCTTTTTTATTATTTTTCTGTTAGATATGGGATACCACCATTAGGCGGATTACCATCACTGACAATTCCCATCACCCAAATGTGGATAGCTCAGTTTACCAGGTGCTTTTGTGGACCTAAGCCCTGGGAGGAAAATCTTGGCTGCAAGGTCTTTCCCCAGGAGTTGCCCACTGAGACTTCTTATTGATATATGGTAATCTGAAGACACAAGATCTGCTGAAAAAGGTGATAACCCTTTGAGTGCTGAGGTCCACATGTCCCGCTCTTCCCCTCTGCACATGGGTCTCATTTTGAGTTCCTATTACATACTCATGCACTCATTGGGTCTATTCTGTGTGTCTGTGAGGTGTTTGGAACAAGTTTCTGTGGTACCTTAACCCTTTTGCTGCTGGTTAGCATCTTTTTGGGGTGTTGTGGGCACTTTCCCTACTGGACCAGTGTTTATTGGGTCTGCTGACTTGTTCTGGTAGGCTTTTGAGTGGTTTTACATTTGGTATTCACCTTGTTAACTTTAGTGTTCTGCGCCTTTAAGGCGCGCGTTTACCACATAGACGCCATTGCTCCATTCACTTCTATGGGACTTTACAGTATGGGACATATCTTTGCAACCGCTACACGTAGCGAGGTCAGAGATGGCTCATTTGGCTGGTCTGCCCTTGCTCTGTTATCCGTTCAATGTTCTGGGCATGTTGGGAGGCTCAGGGAGCTTTGGGCTTTTGGGGTCCTTTATCAGTGAAACTAGAATTCCCATGAGTGCTCGCTTCTGATTGTCTCCCGCCACTGCAGCCATTTTGTTAATTCGCTGATCGAGTATCCTACGCAGGGCTTGGACTCTCCTTCTCTCCTCAGCAGTTTTACCCTTCGCCTACTAGATAAGTCTATTATAGCGTTTCTGGGGTGATTTTATTTATCACACACACTTCTTTGTGGGTGTTTCTGATACTTTGACCGTTTGACTTTGTGAGAATGTCTACTCCATTAGACCATGGGGCTAGGCCTAAGACTAAGGATACTGGGGTGTCTGTGTCCCCCATTGCTCATTGCTCCTCATTTCACTCAGGGTTGCCTAGAGAATACTCAGGTCATGTTTGGCCAGCATGCGCTGCTGCCTCTGAATCCCCTGCAGGGACCTCCATCCATGCACAAGAGCCAGTTTGGATGCAAGAGTTTAAGGCTACTACCAGGGACCTCCGGTCCACCTTACAACTCCTTCCATCCACCTTACAGGGGGTCTTCCACTAGTGGCAGGCCCCCAACTCTATCAGATCTACCCTGCCTAAACTGCCAGGTGTACCTGATGTGTCTGATTCCTCTGACGAGGAGTTATTGGTGAACTCTGATGATGAAGACTGTTCTCCTTCCTCTCATTTTTTTGGGGACTCTGTCCCCATGGTAGCCAGGGCATCAGCTGTGTCTGTGGTAGCCAGAAGGGCTCTTTGGCTCAAGATCTGGTCTGCTGACACGGCCTCCAAGAGGGCTCTCCTGTCCTTGCCCTTTCAGGGCACCTCTCTGTTTGGACCTGATCTCAAGGATCTGATCAGTGAAGCCACTGGAGGGAAGAGTACTCAACTGCCAGTGGTCCAGAGGCAGAAGGCATCTGTCAAAAGGAATCGGCTTTTTCTTCCCTTTCAGGATGACTTGTGCCAAGCGACCCAGGCGGTGCCTCAGGCTCCTCATTCAAGCCTCAGCAGCAATGCTAATGCTAAGCCCAAGGTTTCCAAACCTTCTTCGCTGAATCCGGGTTCCCATTCACAGGTAGGTGGCCACTTACGCCAATACCTTTTGGCTTGGGAGGCATCTGTGGTGGACCCATGGGTTTTGCAGGTGGTGGCTACGGGGTACAGGATCCCCTTCACCTCCTTTCCTCCTTCTCAGACATTCTCTACTCACTCTCCTCTGGGAGCAGAAAAGCTCTGCCTTTTCGAAGGAGCCATCCATGCCCTTCTGGACAAGGCGGTCTTGGAACCTATTCCTCCTCAGGAACAGGTGTTGGGGTTCTACTCCAACCTCTTTGTGTTTTCCAAGAAGGATGGCGGCTGCTGTCCAATTCTGGATTTGATTTGGATTTTTCAACTCCTTTGTGGTCAGGTCCCAGTATCACCAGGAGTCACTATGCATGGTGATCGCTGCCATGTCCCCTGGGGAATTTCTGGCCTCGCTGGATCTTCAGGATGCTTATTTGCACATCACCATTCATCCAGAGAGTCGGCAATATCTTCACTTTGCCTGTGACAGAGGGCATTTCCAGTTTTCAGCCCTCCCCTTCGGCCTGACCACGGCTCTTCAAGTCTTCAACAGAGTCCAGGGAGCACTGATTTCCATCCTCCATCAGGATGGCATCAGAGTTATCCCGTACATGGACAACCTCCTTCTGAAGGCATCCTCTTTGGAACTCCTTCATCAGCAGGTGCAGGATTGCATTCATGCTCTGTCCCGTCATGGGTGGATCATCAATCTGGACAAGTCAGACCTTGTTCCTTCACGTGGATGGTGTTTCTGGGCCTCCTTTTCAACACCCAGAGAGGGATGGTGTTTCTCACAGACAAAGTGGCTCATCATATAGCACTGAAGGTCCAAGCTGTCCTGTCTCAGGATCCGGTTCCAGCCAAGAAGCTGTCATCCCTGGTTGGGAAGTTTATTTGCACCATGGAAGCGGTTCAGGGAACTTCAGAGGTTTCTAATCCTGGCATGCAGGGGTCGACCGGATCTCCTGGAGAGGTCCCTATATCTCCCTCTTCATGTGGAGCTGAGCCTCTCATGGTGGCTCAACCTGAACAATCTCCTGAAAGGAAGGCCCTTCCTGGTGCCATTCTGGACAACAGTGACGACAGATGCCAGCCTCTCAGGCTGGGGAGTGGTCCTGGGGCACACTAGACACATCAGCTGGAGGATTGCCCGGTCAGAGTACAGTAGGACAACGCCACGGTGGTAGCCTACATCAACAAGCAAGGAGGCACTAGAAGTCTCGCAGCTTGGCTAGAGGTCAAGGCTATTTTGTCATGGGTAGAGGAGCATATCCCTGCCATTTCCACAGTTCATATTCCTGGCGTAGACAACATTCTGGCAGACTTCCTCAGTCGACGCACAATGGACAGTGGATAGTGGGAACTGCATCCAGAAGTATTCGGCCTCATTGTTCAGTTATGGGGTCTTCCGTGCATCGACCTGATGGCAACAAGACACAATAGGAAGGTTCCAACGTTCTGCCCTTGTTGGGCGGATCCCCTGGCTCTAGCAGTGGATGCCTTGTTGATTCCGTAGAATTTCCCTCTGGCATACATCTTTCCTCCCGTTCCCCTGTTTCACAGGGTGCTGCGGAAACTGCAACTGGAGCGCTGCCCAGTCATTCTGATTGCTCCATACTGGCCTCGGCAGGCTTGGTTTCCAGAGCTTCTGAATCTCTCAGTGGCGGAACCTCTTCGCTTCCCTCCCATCAGGATCTTCTTCCTACCTGTGGAAGGAGGATGTTTATCGTCTGTCTTTGACGGCATGGAGATTGAATCCTCGATTTTGAAGGAGAAGGGATATTCTTCTGGTGTGGTGGCTACTATGCTTAGTGCCTGTAAGCCGGTTTCCTCTAAGGCCTACCATCGAGTTTGGTCTAACTTTCTATCTTGGTGTGCTGATAGGGACCTGTCTCAGGATTTTGATCTTCCTACGGTCCTTTCCTTCCTCCAGGATGGTGTGGATAAGGGTCTCAGTCTGAGTTCTCTTAAGGTTCAGACTTCTGCTCTCTCTGTTTTCTTTCAGAAGCGCCTTGCTATTGTTCCTGATGTCAAGGTTTTCTTCAAAGGTGTTGCTCAATCCCATCCTGTGTTTAAGTCTCCCGCTTCTCAGTGGGATGTTAACTTGGTTTTGGGCATCCTTCAGCTCCCTCCCTTTGAATCATTGGCCACTATTCCTCTCCGTATGCTGATGTGGAAGATGGCTTTCCTCCTGGCGATTGTATCTGTTCAGCTGTATGCCCTGTCTTGTAGGCCACCCTTTTTGGTGTTTCACAAGGACAAGGTGGTGCTTCGCACTTCACAAGAGTTTCTCCCGAAGGTGCTGTCTGAGTTCCACATTAATCAGGAGATTGTGGTTCCTTCTTTCTGCCCTAACCCTACTTCTGACAAGGAGAAGAATCTTCACCTGTTGGATGTTGTGCATTGTCTCATGTTCTATGGGCATCGCACTGAGCCATTGAGGCAGTCTGACACTCTTTTTGTCATTCCTGAGGGTCACAGGGCAGGGAAGCCTGCTTTCAAGGTAACCATTGCATCTTGGATCAAGTTCACTATTCGTAAGGCTTACGAACTTAGGAAGAAGCCTGTTTCTTTTCAGTTTAGGGCTCATTCTACAAGATCTATTGGGGCATCTTGGGCTTACAAGAATCAGGCCTCAGCTGATCAATTGTGCAAGGCGGCTACTTGGTCGTCTGTGCATACCTTCTCGAAACACTACTGTGTGGATGTTCTGGCATTGGCTGATGACATTTTTGGGAGGAAGATCCTGGAGGCAGCCTTGCCTGTCTAGGATCTCATTAGTCTCTCAGTACTCTTTCACTTTTGAGGCCTGCTGGCTCTAGTTCCGTGTGCTGTGTAACAGTTTCTGGAGTCTGTTTTACCCCTGTTCGGTGTCCGTTGACACTTTGTGGTTATTGTTGAGCTATTCATGATCTGTTGGTTCATTGGTGCTCTAGTGACTTTGGGGGCCTATGCCTGGTCCTTGCCTTTCTTCCCACCCTGGGGAAGTTAATGGTTGGACATCCCAAAGTTACCAGTAACCTGTATTGGACGACAGAGAAAATAGGATTTTAGTCTTACCTGTTAAATCCTTTTCTCTTAGTCCATACAGGTTACTGGTCTCCCACCTTGTCAAGGGACCATGCTTGGCTCTCCTGTGGCAGAACGTGTGGGTTCTTTCGGGTTCGTGCTCACAGGAGTCTTCCTTTACCTTCTTACTACCTAGTCAATAGTTAGTTTTCAAATCTTACTGGATGGGGATTGGCTAGCTGCAAGCTAAGGTAGGCTCCACCCAGCAGTCACTTCTCAGAATTGTTCCTGCCTACTTAAAGGGGCTGATCACCTACCCAAAGTTACCAGTAACCTGTATGGAGTAAGAGAAAAGGATTTAACAGGTAAGACTAAAATCCTCTTTTCATGACAACAAACCATCACACGGGACCAAACCATTACCCTACTACATACGTATGTCCAAAAAGTAACACTTTGAGTGCCAGAGATTTGTTCAACACGTTGTTTAGCCATCTAATGTTTCCCTAAGACACTCAAAGGGTCAACCTACTGGCAGAAGAGAGAAATAAAAGGAAGGCTCATGGTTAACCCTTTGAGGTTCATTGATGTGTACTAACTAATTGCGAAACAGAGCTCAGCACACTCCTATGGTCCTTAAGGGGTTATGCAGAGTAATGAACCGGCAGGCAGTTGAAACACCTGCTGGTTCATTACTGTGAACTGGCTACTAGATGCGACACACTAAGCCGGGTGCTGCAACATACCAGTCTGTTGAAACACCAGTGATGTATTTAGGCTTTCTGCTGCCCTAGGCCCAATTGTGCATTCCCATACACACTTTGCCTCTCCCTCACATTATCCAGCCCCTTTCACAAGCCACACCCTTCCCTTAAAGACTCAGAAGCATAGTGTCAATGCAAATAGCGAGTAGCCAATGTCCTAAAGGATGAGTGAAACTCTGATTTAGGAAGAAAAAAGATTTGGGTATGTTCACTTTAAAACTGAATATGCCAAGTGGAGAATAAGGAGGGAGTATGTGGTGTATACCCTTCAGTGCCTCCATGTGCAGTGGGCCTGCATTGACAAATTCATGCATTCGTCCCAGTAAGTCTACACAGCTACGACATTAATGAAAGAGTGTAGAAATGCACATTATATCTGATAAAAAGGTATGTAAACAGAAATGTATTAATTAATGCAAAATAAACATACTAACCTTACTATAAGGCATAAAGTAGTGGAATAAAGCCACAAACATTATTTAATTAAAGAATTTCATCTGCACCATGGGAAAAATATAAAACTGGAGCAGCTGAATGGGTCTAGTACATATCCTGTATAATAATTTGCTAGGATGTTTGTCAGAAGCCATCATGCAAAGTAGAGACTGTGCGCGTTCGGGTAGTCTCTACTGCTCATGATTGCATTGCGCGAGTGAGGAGACGCAAGACTACATTGCGTGGAGCTCAACCTTTTGTGTGTCAGAGTGGTATGCAATGCATTGCAAAGCAATGCGTTGCATACCCCTCTGGCACTCAAAGGGTTAACATTACGTGGACCTTGGCCCGTGTACAAGGGCTTTTACACTAGCTGAGGATAATTGACTAAAAAGAACTGGAACAATTGTGGTGTAAATCAACTGTTCCACCGTAGGAGATAAATACACTTTTCCATTGATTTAAATTGGACTTTTAAAGTGGATCTGCCACACTAGATATGTTTTTAGTGAATCTGAAGCATAATTAATAACTATGTATATATCACTGGAGAAGACTCCAGAGGCTGGAGCAGAGACTGATTCTCCAGATGTGGGGAGTTTTCTTTAAAACTCTGCCCACTTCTGCTCCTTCCCACCCAGTTCCTCCCACTTCCTACTCACTTTTGTGATGCCCCTGGAAAGCTCAGCCCCCACTCATGGGTAAACCCCATCCCTCTTTTTCCATGATTTGCTGCGGCTATATCCCTCAGAGGCAGACTCCAGAAAAGAAAGTTCCCAGGTATGTTTAGCACACCTTAGTGCATAACCCCCTTTGTCGTTAGTTAATATACAATTAGTTTGATACATTCACACACCCCCATTTGACCCCTCTCCCATTTTAAGTCTTAAAACTCTGGGAATGCTAAATAAGTCTCCAATGCATTGCATTCAAGGGGTTAAGAAGGCCCATTTAAATTATAAGAATCTGCACTTCCTATTTGTCCTCCCACCTCCCTCCCAGCTGCCCCAGGGAGCACATTCACGCTTCACTTCAGTGTGCTGTGAACGGCTCCTAGCATTACAGCAAGCTCCAGTAAACATTATACTGAGGTTGCAACCTCAGTATAATGCTAATCACAGCTTGCTGTAATGCTAGGAGCCGTTCAGAGCACACTGAAGTGAAGCGTGAACGTGCTCCCTGGGGCAGCTGGGAGGGAGCTGTGCTGTGTACATAATGCGGAACTGCACAGCACAGAATTTAGGATATCTTTAAAAGTATTTACATTTAAAAAAAAAACAACTCAGCTTTCATATTATAACTTTAATTAACAAAGCGAATGGTAACACCTTTTTATGTGATACATCCGCTTTAACCTCATAGAGTTTGGTTTCCTCTGAGCCACGCTGTTTAAACAATGCTTAAGATCTTATTATACTACTTTATACTTTATAATAAAGTTAATATGTATGCTATGAATGAAGTTGGCAGTGCATCCGTTCCTGTGTTAGTGTCTATCTGCATGGCTACACTTAAGGGTACAACGTACAATCCGTAGTGCATAGCAATGGATACACTCTGCAAACAGTTGTATGTATGTATGTATGTTATATAGCGCCAACTGGTGTACATAGCTATTTACATTTATTATAGAGGGGATACAATAAGTGCAGTAGTTAAATGGTTATACAAGCAGTTATCATAAGGCGAACACTAGGTATGCATTAGGGTAGGAAGTCCCTGCCCCATAGAGCTTACAATCTAAATATAGAATGGGTGTCATACAGATACAATGCAAATAGTGTCATTTGGACACTCCCATCACCAGCCCTGTGTGTTTCTCAGGGGGCCATGAATGAGCAGGTTCCCAGGTATGTGTGTCACATATGGGGTGAAAGAGTGACAAGCTGTAAGGCAGTCGCTATATTAAAGGGATAGTAATACTTTGTTTTATCTTTATTTTATTTTGTAGGCATTAAAAAAACATGAAGAACGATATGTCTTATCTCTCAAACCTTTATGGTTTGAGAGATATTCACAAGCAAAGTTTCCCCCTCCCGCCCCTTTTACCTAGTGTAAGATATCTCTTCTCAGATGTGGAATCCAGTCCATAGACCAGACAGATAACACCAGGGACAATCTTCTTCCTATGAGAACAATGAAAGCCCTGCCCCCCTTGACAAGTTTTTCAGGTTTTTCCCTTATCTTAATTGAAGATTGTCCCTCTCTGCAGTCTACCTGGGCACCTCCCTTCTGATCTGGCTGAGCAGTGTTACATCAGTAAAAGGGGCAGGAGGGGGTTACTTTGTCATTGAATTACACTTGAACAACAATTCTGACAGAATTGAAATAACACTCTCCAAAGTCCAAATACTATGATGATTAATTGGAGCTGCTTTTATTATGAAACATTACTCTCCCTTTAAGATTAGTACCCATTCCATTTCTATTCAGAAAGGCTTTTCTTTTATATCTGAGAAGTTTACACACAACACTGTACTATCTCTTCTGAGCATCCTACACAAAGCACCCCTGTGTACTGTAAAAACTATTTTAGAGTGACTTGTCTGAGAAGAAAATGATTCAGTTCTGCTTTTAAGATTAACTCCTTGAGGGCCAGAAGGTTTTGTGTTGCACATCCCTCTTGTCCTCAGTGGGTTAAAGGGACAGTAACCTTTTATTGTAACACTTTTAGTGCAAGAGAAGTATTCAAAACATTGGGGGTTATGCACTAAAGTGTGATAATGTGGTGATAAAACGGAGAGGACTTCTCCAGTGATATCTCTATGCACTAAGATCTCCAAAGTTGGAGAAATTCTAATGCATTGTCTCCATAGAATAACACAGGATTTGGAGAAGTGATATCACTGGAGAAGTCATCTCCACTTTGTGGTGGATACCTCTGTGGCACTCAAAGGGTTCATTATATAAATATATTTTATATCAGGGATAGTGATACAATGTAAAAAACATACAGAACATAAAAATTATAGCATTCAGCGCACTCAGTCCTGCAGGGATAGTTGCATCACTGTTGTGCTTTGATGGTTGAGTGACCAGAACTTCTCTGGAAATAGATCCAGGGGGCTCACTGTAAGGAACATAAATGTGATAAAAAAAAAATAGGTGAAGATGCAAAAAAATAATTGTATAGCCAATTTACCTTTATATATTGTGCACTTGCAGATAATGTAAAACCAAAGTCATGGCTATATCCCTTTAAAGGGATAGTAATACTTAAAATGTAAAAAAAAATATGTTGTAGGATTTATCTCCCTGAGTAAAACAAGAGTACTCCCACTGCTGAAAGGTGTTTCATTCAAAAGTTATTAATTTTCAAAGTTGAATTTTTTAGGTGCAATATCACAGTGGCCTGAAATTGTACAGTGGCGCTGTTGCTACACGATCCTATGGACAGCTCTGGTCAATTGACCATAAATCTCCATAGGATGGTGTAGCAACAGCGCCACTGTACAATTTCAGGCCACTGTGATATTGCACCTAAAAAATTCAACTTTGAAAATTAATAACTTTTGAATGAAACACCTTTCAGCAGTGGGAGTACTCTTGTTTTACTCAGGGGGATAAACCCTACAACATATTTTTTTTTACATTTTAAGTATTACTATCCCTTTAAAGTGACAGTCAAGCACCATTTTGACTTTACATATTCTGCAATTTCAGAACATGTAAAGTAAAACTTCTCCTATGAGTATTATTGTTTCTTTTTCTAATCTATACCTATATTTTTTCCAGTGTATGTCCCTGACAGTGATCTCTCTGATTTTTTTCCAGAGAACTTTCTGCCTTGTAGTGTAAAGGCAGCGAGAGTGCAACAATGTAAAAAAGATGTATAAACAAAAAGGCAGAGAAAAAATCAGTTCCATGTTTTACACAGCAGAAAAAAGCCCTATAAAATGTCATATTATGAAATCTTTCCCTATAAAGAGTTATCCTATATAATAATTCGCTAAATTGTTTGTCAGAAGCCGTCATGTGCAGTAGAGACGGCTGTGCGCGCTGCAACGTGGGCAGTCTCTACTGCACATGACTGCGCCGCGGCCGTTGCTGGGTGGCACTGTGGCCCATGTACATGGGCTCTTCAACTAGTTATAAATAATTAAACTGACTATGTACTTCCCAAGACTATTTTGATTTATGATGTATCCTTTATTGTTTGTCTTTGCGTATACAAGACACTGAAAAATCACTAATTCAAGCTTTTGTTCAATCCTTCGTTTAGGGCTCAGGCGCAGTGAGAGCCTGTCAGAGAAACAAGTGAAAGAAGCCAAGTCTAAATGTAAAAGCATTGCCTTGCTGCTGACAGCCGCCCCAAACCCAAAGTCCAAAGGGGTGTTGATGTTTAAGAAGCGTCGCCAAAGGGCCAGGAAATATACATTAGTTAGCTACGGCACAGGGGAACTCGAGCAACAAGAGGACGAGGACGACGAAAACGAGGACGAAGCAGATAAAGAGAACACTTTCAAGGTCACTTTGTACGGAGCAAGTGAGTCAGACCTAGATGAGGATTTCTTCTCAGACCCTGACAACGAAGCACAGATTGTAACTTTTGATTGGGATACTGGACTTGTAGAGGTTGAAAAGAAGCTCAAAAGTGGTGAGGCCATGGAGGAGCTACCAGAGACCAAAGGAAAAGGGGTCCTCATGTTTGCCAGGAGGAAGCAGAGAATGGAACAGATATCTGCAGAGCAAGAACAAGTGAAAAAGCATAGTATGGAAGAGAAGATCTCTGTGACAGAGAACATAAATAATGAAGTTTCATATCAAACACAGCAAAGAGAATCAATTAAAGCCCAGAGTTGTGTCAGTAAAAGTTATATAGAGGTTAGCAGCCAAGGCAGAGTTCAAAATGGCATTGGTGGAGTACATGAATCAGAATCTTCATTTCAACCTGCTGAACTCCAAAAGGCCGCAGCTTCAAACCGAACTGCTAAACCTTTTGGTGGGATACAGAATCGGGCAGCATTGCCATTTTCATCAAGTAGAAGTTTAACAAGCCCTTTGTCAGATGTTCCTGCTCCACCCCCTTACTCTTCAGTCACTCCACCTCCTGAGCCAATGTATCATGTATCTTCACCAGTAGCTGGCAAAGCTCAAGCGGCTGTATGGTCACCTTCTTACCCAAATGAACAAATAGCTTCTAGAGATGAAAGAATTTCAGTTCCTGCCAATAGAACAGGAATACTACAGGAGGCTAAAAGAAGAAGCACAGCAAAACCTATGTTCACATTCAAAGAACAACCCAAAGTAAGTCCTAATCCAGAACTTCTGTCTCTTGTTCAGACTAGAGAAGGCAAGCGTGGTACAGGAGTTGGCAATGAATCAGGACCTGAAGAAGATTACCTCAGTTTGGGAGCCGAGGCATGCAATTTTATGCATATTCAATTGGGCAAGCAAAAGACACCTCCACCTGTTGCCCCAAAGCCTTCAGTCAAATCTCCTACAACAGTGACACCAGTTTCACCAGTGTGGGCGCCACCAGCTGCTGCTCCTGCCCCCCCACAAGTCTTCCCAAGCCAAACATTTTCTCAAAGTACAGGCCCTGTACAAGAAAATTTTGCACAGCCAACTGTCCATTCATACAAGCCTCCTACCTCTCTTAATTTGTCTGGTCCTTACAGAGAGCCTCTCCCAGCAGCTGCAGGAGTGAACCAGATGGGCACACCTAAGACACCCCCTATAACACCTAGTAATGCTGGATTGGGGCCTGCGTATGAAATGCCTGCTTTAAGAGGTAAAGGTGCAGAGCTGTTTGCTAAGAGGCAGTCACGAATGGAAAAGTTTGTAGTAGATTCCTCCACTGTGCAAGCCAATGCACCCCCACCACGACCAATCTCTCCAACCCCATCTTTACCATCATCATGGAAATATTCATCTAATGTTCGAGCCCCGCCTCCTTTGGCATATAATCCTATCCAGTCTCCACTTTACCCACCAGCAGCTAACAAATCAGCATCCAAAAGTGGTTCTTCAATGACAAAGAATACTAAGAAAAAGCCTACCAAAGCACTCAGCTCTCTTGAGGTCATGAAACATCAGCCCTATCAACTTAATGCATCTTTATTCACTTTTCAACCTCCATCTGAAACTGCATCAGACACAACATACTCCAAAAAGAATACTAAGATGGCCTCTCTGCCTCCTGCAAAACAAGCACAGTCCACAAAACCAGTCAGTGCTCCCTCTAACACTAACTTTCAGCCAGCAGCACCTGCATACTCTCAACCATCCTACAACACACAGCCTTCATTTCAATCAAGTGTCTTCACCCCATCTAATGAGTCGTACTCCCCAGTGGGATATCCTGTTCAACCTAGAGAGGAATCACCGGTATCAGCATTGATTCCACCTCCCAGACCGAAGTTTTCAGCAAGGAAATCCGGTGTAGCAGCCCAGGTGTGGAAACCAGAAGTTGGTGAAGAGTAGTTTAGAATGTGGAACCTTGTTTCCTCTTGTAAAGGAATACATTGTTTGCAGTGGTTATCTGACCTTATCAAATCATGTGCCAAGTCCTGAAGTTACTTAATACCATAGCATCATAATCAATATTTAATCTGGGTCCAAATCATTTGCCATTGTTGAGAAAAAAAATGATATGTACCTAGGTATTCCCATTCAAACGTGATTATAGAATATATGCTTTCTGTATTTGATGTCCCAGATGGATACATACAGTTGTATTAAGTAACAAGGACTGTAGGTTTTATGCTTTAATGAGTAAAACCAATGAACATGTTCTTTATTTTTAAAACTAATAATCATTAACATTTATATCTGCCTGCAGCAGGTCCTCAATATTATATTTTTATTTTTGTCTACTGACATTATTGTCTGAGACTCAGACAAGTCAGTATGTACTGCCCACTTGTTCAGTAGTATGTTAACTGCAGACATTAGCTTATAAGAGTTGATCAGTTGGCTCGCCAAGTGTTCCTCCTAGAGAATTCATTTTGGTTGATGTGAGTCTTCTTTTAATTATTTATTTACTTATAACTCATCTAGGTCAAGTAAACGTGAGACCATAAAATACCCAGTGAGCTGATGTACAAGTAATTGGAGTAATTCTGAAGTAAACCAAATGTACCATAGTGGACAAATAAAAATTACCAACATCCTCATTGATTTAAACAGATAGTAACATTTTATATATACAAATATATATTGTAGTGTTTACCCTCCTGAGTAAAACAAAACGTCAACCACTGCTTGAGGTGTTTTATTTAAAAGTTATTGCAGCTCAAACTTATTTTATTTTTAGGTACAGTATATTAATGGCCCGAAATTTTATAGTAGAGGTGTTGCCACACCATCCTACGGACAGCTGTGGTCAGTTGAGCAAAACTTCATTGGATGGTGTAGCAACAGCGCCACTATAACATTTCAGGTCATTAAGCTATTGCACATTAAAAATTCAAGTTTGAGCTGAAATAACTTTTGAAAAATACACCTGTCAGTAGTGGGAATATCCTTGTATATATTTCTATATTAAATGTTACTATCCCTTTAAAGGGGCAATTAAAAGGTTAGTGAGAGGTACTTTATAACTGTATCTAACCTCTGCAATTCAGATTTCACCAGTTTAAAACTTTGGTACTCCCTCTTTGTTTGCCCACAGATCTACATTATTTAATTGGTACTTCTAGGAAAATTTTGTTCTCTCCATTGAAGCACAATGTTGGCAAATTCACCAACATGGGGGGCTTCAGTGAAGAGGACAAAGATGTTGTTTCCTCTCCCACAAGAACTGAAACTGAGTGAATCACTCAAGGGCAAATAGCAGAGTTTTACGTTATTCCCATAGTTGCTAGGTATGCCCATACAGTGGTGAAACCCCTTCCTCTGAATCTTTACTTCTCCTTTAAAGGAGAAGTAACACCTCCTTATAATAATAACAATCTCACTTACCTTACTATGGGCCCTATGAATTTTGCCTATATGCCTTTGTCCAAAAAGCTATCATTGTCAATCAGTCCTGGACGACATGTCCACAGAAGAGAACATGACAGCTGCCAGCAGCTTTTTCAGACCGAAGCAGGCATGAGTTTACTTAGCCCTTTAAGGACCAGAGCTGTGTGCAACACATTCCAAAGCAGTGTATTGCATTCCTCTCTGGACCTTAAAGGGTTAAGAGTATACTGTGCAGAGCTTGTGTCCTGTGGTCCTTCTAGCAGCTATAATGTCTGCCTCCATGGACATGACATCCATGGCTAAAAATTCAGACTGCTCATAGTATGGTAATTGGAGGGCTATTAGTAGGAGGTGTTACTTACCCATTAAAAAGGAATGTTAAAAAAGGCCCAGCTGAAATTAATGAATACGTTTATTTAATCCTTATTGTGCAGTTTGTTGCCCCAAAATTGCTCCAATTCCTCTTAATACATCTGCTTCAGTATATCACATATAATATCCTTCATTTATAGTGATGGACAGTTAAGACTTTAAAACGCACCAGCACTTAACAGTTCCAGTCAAACACAAAGGTCTCCCCTGCACGTTTGACCTGGTTGTGTAGACCAGAAATGGGCTGTACTTTCAGTATCTTAAAGGGATAGTAATAGTTTAAATTCTACTTTATTGTAAATATAACAGTTTTCCCTGTATTTAGTAACTTACTTTTATGTAGTTTTCAAGATATTACATGTAGAAGGATCCCGTCACGTCCATTCTGGCCCCAACCCTTGTAGCTGCAATCTGGTCCAGGAACCGGATGGATGCAGCGAGGGACAAGTAAGTATAAGGAAAACCATGTCCTCCTTGACAGAGGGCGGGATTTTCCTTTGCTTACTGAAATTTGTCCCTCGCTGAATCTGTCCAGACCAGACAGAGCTGCAGCAGTGACATGGACAGAAGGGGCGGGAGGGGGATCCTTCTACATTTAATAGTGCAAACTGTTATATTTACATTAAAGAAGAATTGGTGATCTGATTAATTTATACCATTACTAACCCTTTAAGTTTTTTTTATCTGAATACATAATTTTAACAGATTGGTAGGAAAGAATGCATGACAGTTTAACCCCTTCAATGCTAGAGAAATATCCATAGCATATTTCAATGCGTTGGGACATATCTAGCATATAAGGGGGGTTAAATCAAGATCATGGGGGTTATGCACTAAAGAATGATAAAGTGGACATGACTTCTCCAGGGATATCACTTCTCCAGTTCCTGTGTTATTCTATGGAGCCAATGCACTAAAATGTCTCCAGATTTGGAGATCTTAGTGTATAGGCTCTAAAGAACAAAGTAGGAACAGGAGAAGTGATATCACGTTATCTCTGCATTATCACCTCTTTATCATACTTTAGTGCATAACACCCTTTAACTCACTGGATGCTATAGAGTTCTGTAGAATAAAAGGAGTTGATACTACAGTTGTATAATAATATGTAAAATTAAAATCATTATTATATTGGCTAAATCTCACCCATACTACCTGAAGGTGAAGTAAGTTTTTTTTTTATTTATTATTTTGTTACTATAATTATAATGACTTCATTCTGGTAATTGATGCTATTTTTTAGAATGGCTAGGGTAGGAGCTAGAGTTATTTATATAACGGGATGACATGTGGGCCCATATTTAGTAAGCAGCCTTCTGACACAGTAAGCCTTCTGTCATTTGAAGACGTCTTAAAGCTTTCTATCTTACAGGGCTTTTATAGTAGAAGACTGCACGTAAATATGAACTGTGATGAGAAAGATATGTTAACCCTTTAAGGACCAGAGGTGCATGCAAATCATTGCTTCATAATGTGCACGGCCCTCTGGTTCTTAAAGAGTAAAATAAGGTTGAAATGTCTAGATCTGTATGATGCTAGAGTGGTTAAATAGAACGTGTGTCTGGAAGAATATTTCACTTTTTCTTTTTTTTATTAGCAAAATAGGTTTTGAGTATCAGAGCCCCTTAAACCAGGAAAATGCAACCTTTGGGTCTTTAGCTGTTGGAGTCTACAGTTCACATCATTTCCAACCACAGTTGTTTAGGAATGATGGGAGTTCAATGGATAGAGAGCCAAAGGCACCTATCCCCTGTCCTAAGCCCTGAGTGTGCCAAAACAGTGTCTAACACATGGCTTAACAATGTGCCGGATACCCCTAAAGGAATAGGTAACTATTAGTGAAATAATTGATGCTTTTAAAGGACAACCTACCTAGGTAAGTCCATCTGATATAGAAATATTAAGAATAATTTACTCTTAGAGCATAGTTCCCCTTTAAAGGGACACTATTGCTTAAATACAAATTGGTCTTGTGCTAATAACAGTCGAAGGAATGTGTGAAACTTCCCTCTGTTTCATAATTCTCTTGAAATACCTAGTTTGGCTCATCAGGGAAATGCAGCATTTATGCTCTTTTTTTTGAAGGGGAATTTATTTAGGATGCTAATGCTAACTACTTGTTATATATATAAGATGAGGTTCAAGTTAAAGGGGTAAGAATTACAATAAGTAGGTAATCATATACTGACTCTAAGAAACCATAACTTAAAAGGATAGAGATACTTATGTGACAAAAAATGTATATACATATATATATATATATATATATATATATATATATATATATATATATATATAGTGGGACTTTTCCTATTGTGTTGAACAAGAGTACGCACACTGCTATGAGATGTGTCATTCAAAAGTTATTCCTTTTCAAACATCAATTCCTATGCGTTTGCAATGATTCCATTTTGTGACAAACCTGTTGCCATTGATGTCAATAAGGAGTTTTGGTCAAGCAACCCCCTTGTTTTACATGAGCTTGAAAAGCAATACAATATAATGTTCATAACGTACAGTATTATGTTTTTACAGTGAAACAAATACATTATAATAACTTGGATGATTTTAAAAGGGATTTCGAAAGCATCTCTATTTATGCTTGCCATTCTTTATTTCAAACTAAGGTATTTAGGTTTATTTATGTGTTAGTTTATGTAATGGTAGGAAATGCATCATTGGCATAAACTAACAAATAAGTATAAATATCCCCTAAACTATAGTTTTAAATAAAGAGTGGCTGACATAAATAAACGTAATCTTGAAATGTTTTTGAAAATCACCCAACTAATTCGAAAATGTTAGTTCCACTTTAACTTCTTAACAAAAAAGAAATAATTGGCATTCTGAATACCGCCCCCACACACAAAAAAAATTTAGAGGCATAGGAATGTTTTATTCTAAAAATATATTATAGGGATTTTCCCACTTAGTAAATGCTACATTCAAAAGCTCAGTTTTCTTGTTAATTAAAATACAATTTATTATTAGTCTCTACCAGATGACACTGTTACTGTTATCCCCAAAGATAGAAACTTAAAAATGCATTTTGTGATCTGACATAGGCTTTAATAGCATTTGAATGAAACATCTCTCTCAGCAGAGAGAGTTACTTTGTTACACTCAGCAGGAAAAGCCTACAATATATGTTAGCTTAACAAAATATTATTCTTGTCAGAAAGCGCATTATGTTGCTTTGGAAAGTTTTATATACACATTGCTTATTGTTAAAGTGAGCTTTTTAATATGCTACCAATTTATCCCTTCAATGCTCAGAAGCATTTCTGATCTACAGCATCCAGACGAATGAATGGATCTGAAATATTCCCACAGGTTATTATGGAGCCTTATGTGTAAAAGCAAACCGGAGCATTTCTGTGGCAAATCAACTTCACTATAAGGGAGAAATAAAATATCCCCAAATCTCCTTTGGTTTCAATGGGATTTTTAACCCACTGAATGCTAGATATGTCTCAAACTCATGTGTTGGGGACCCCAAAAATTCAAAGGGTTGAAATCCCTATTAAATCAATGACAATTGTTCCCCCTATGGTGTAGTAGTTACTTTGATACATAAGGCCCATGGTGTCACTATATTTTTATGTGGGCTATTTTATTTCTTTTTTTATATATATTTTTTACATTTGAGCCTAGTTCAGTATGTTGTCAGCGTCTTACTGATACAAAAAATGAGTATTCCTTTTCATTTAAATATATATTTTTTCAGCATGTAGAATAGGGGCCTCAGATATCTGACGTAATCAGATTAATTAGCTTTTTACCACAGAGACATGTATTGCACACTTTACTTCCTGTGACCTCTGTACTACCGATTCAGGAGGGTCGTGGGGACATGTTGCTGCTTTCACTTTGTTCTTTCATAAAACCTTTTCTCTCAAACTGTCTCTCATTTATTCTGTATCTTAATCTATTTTTTTTTATTTACCAGCACATCCAAAACACTGCCACCCTAATTATTCACAAGGATGCTGCCTTTAGCCTCGATGGTTTTTAGAAATTTGCAATCAAAGGGTATTTTATTGCTTAAGGGGTATGACAGAAATTGTTTTGCAATGCATTGCATACCTCTCTGGCATTAAAAGGTTTATCTGATAATGTGACAAGACTTTACCTTTAAAAGTTAAAAAGGTATTCATCGCAGACTTGAATACTTACAGGGCTGAAATTATATGTAACTGAAAGTACCTGTCCATAAGTTACTGTAGCAACAGTACCATTTAACGCTTTGAGTGCCAGAGGGGTACGAAAAGCATTGCTTTGTAATGTGTTGTGTACAGTTCTGGCACTCAAACGATTAAAACATTTGACCATGGTGGTCCTGCACTAAAAAATCACTTTTGAGCTGTAGTAACTTTTGAATAAATCATACCTAAGAAATGTTAGTACTGTTATATATATATATGTATATATATATATATATATATATATATATATATATATATTTCCACTGTGCACAATACTATCCCTTTAATGCAGGATCCATATGAAAAAACACACATTGTAGGGTTGCGCTGTTTTGTTTTTGTGCTGCCGTACATAATGTTATTTTCATAAGGGTTCTTCTTTAAAACGCCTGCTCTCTTTATTTTAAAGTAGTTATCACATCTAATGTAGGTATCTCCTTCCTGGCTATTAGTAATTGAAGTAAAATAAATGGCATTCAAAATACCTTATTATTTGGACGGACTATTCCCTAGAGCCATGGTTTCTAATACTAGTCCTCAAGGGCCACTAAAAGACTGTATATATTTTTTTGGGGGGAGTGGTTGTTCTCCTTGCATGGCAGCAACACACTAACCTCTATTGCTGTTTGATGCCATCGCTTCAGTCAGTCATAAAGTGCTTCACTCCAAAGCATTTTCAAAAAATGCAGATAGGTGGTAGGTCCAGAGTGAGACCACGTGGTGGCGGGCTGAAAAGGTGGGAACTAAAAGCAGTATATGTCAGTGTGTTGACAGTAAGAAGCGAAAACAATGATTGTACAGTTGTATGCAAAAGTTTGGGAATCCCTGACCAAATTACATGTTTTGTTGATTTTCTAAGTGAAAATAACCTCTGCAGTGAACAAACTTAAACCTGACATATTTCTACAAATTTTAATGCACAGTTACTATTTATTTGCTGAATTCAACAGACTGAAAAAATAAAACTGAAAATGTAGCAGGTGCAAATGTTTTGGCACCCTTCCAGTTGGTCCACTAGTGTTATTTTTTGTAAGGTCTCAGAACTTAATTGACCCACTAGGCCTTAAATTAAATTAGGTGATGACAATTCCAGAGATTAATAAATTCCCTGACTCTTCAAACCTCTAAGGGTGTTTTGCTTACACTCAACAACCATGGGCTCCTCTAAGCAGCTGACTGAAGATCAGAAAATAAAGATAACTGACTCTTACAAAGCATGTTGAAGTCAAGGCATGATGTGGTAGACCAAGAAAAATCTCTGATAGATCTGCTCATAGCTGATCAGGAATGCAAAACCCGCATATTACTGCAAAGGACCTGCAGGAAAGTTTAGCTATCATGGGAGTAGTGGTGCAGCATTTGCTTCAACAAACACTATCTGCACGGAAGAGTCATCAGAAGGAACATTTACCTGTGATCTCATCACAAAATTCATCGTCTGATGTATGTAAAACAACTCTTAGATAAGCCAGTGGTGTTTTGGAACCAAATGCCGTGGTCTGATGAAGTTAAAGCAGAACTACCACCTCTTCAAGAATTTAACTTCAATAAATCCCCATCTGGCGACTAGCAGCTTAGTAGCGCTAGTCTCCAGAATTATTACCTTATTCCAAAGAAATGTGCATTGTTCTGGGGTTGACAGCAGGATGGATCGCGGACATCTTTCCATAATGACGTCCGCATGCCTGCGCTGTCAGTCCCAGCCGAGTCTAGTAGGCGTTGCTATGAGCCGATCGGCTCTAAAAGGGAATGACAGCGCAGGTGCGTGGACATCGTTATGGCAAGATGTCCGCAATCCATTCTGCTGTCAGCCCCAGAACAATGCACATTTCTTTGGAATAGGTAATAATTCTGGTGACTAGTGCTACTAAGCTGCTAGTCTCCAGATGGGGATTTATTGAAGTTAATTTCTTGAAGAGGTGGTAGTTCCCCTTTAAAATTGGACTCTTTGGCTACAATTGCTAAAGGTAGGTTTGGAGGAGAAAATGGCAGAAGAATTTGTAGAAAAGAGCACATTGCGAACTGTTAAGCATCTGGGTGGTTCTATTATGCTTTGGGGTTGTGTGTCAGCCAGTGGAGGAAATATTGTGCAGGTAGCAGGAAGAATGGATTCTGACAAGTATGAACAAATCCTGGAAGCACGTGTCTCAAAGTCAGTGAAAAAACTGAAGCTGAAAAGAGGAAAGATATTACAACAAGACAGTGATCCAAAACATACTTCAAAATCAACCATAAACTACTTGAAGAAAGAAACAAAAGCTCAAGGATTTGGAATGGCAGCCACGGTCCACCAGACTATTATTGAAAATCTGGGGGTAGATCTCAATGCATGTAGACGACCTATGAATAGTTCTGGACTAGAAGCATTCTGCAAGGAAGAGTGGGAAAAAATTCCTAAAGCAAGAACAGAAAGATTGTTAGCTGGTGACAGAAACGTTTGGATTCTGTGATTTCTGTCAAAGGGGATGTTACTAAGCACTGACTGATAGGGCGTCCAAGTTTTTGCACAGGCTACATTTTGTTTTTTTTTTAATCTGTTAAATTCAGCAAATAAATAGTAACTCTGCATTAAAACAAGTATACGTTTGTTCTCTGCAGTAGTTGTGTTAACTTATTTTCACTTAGAAAATCATCAAAACATGTAATTCGACCAGGGGTGCTCAAAGTTTTGCATACAAATGTGTAGATAGATAGAGAGAGAGAGAGATAGATATAGGTCTTGGGCTGCACTCTGTCTAATTAAATTGGTCCCCAATGACTTGAGGACTTCATCTGATTCACTCAAGTGTATCTGGGAAATCCACATATCCTGGCCTATTATTAATCCTTATGAACTAGGTTTGAGAACCACTTTTCTACTTGTCATTAGTGATCCTTGAGAACTAGGTTCTGAAACTGCCTATAGATATAAAAGTCATCCCACGTGAATGAAAAACAATCATATCTCTTAGGTGAAAATTGTTGTTGCAGTAAAGTTGTTACAACAGTCTCCCTTATTAACCAGATCTAAAGTAATCTGTATGTATCTAAAACATGGCCACACATTAAATCTTACATTTTCACATTTTCTTACTGATTTTAAAGGCATTTATGAAAGGAATAATAACTCCTTGGATGCAAAGTAAGTCTCCAGTGTATTGCTTCTCAATGAGTTGGAGACCTGTCTAGCATCCAATGAGTTAATGAAGTGAAATAGACCTTTAAAGCTAGATGGGCGTTTACACAGCTGCTTTGAATAAACCACTAGGGCCCACTTCTCAGCCACTTAAGAAAGAAGCCCAGTAATCAGCAATACATGAAGTCGTAACAACTTTGGCACTTCAATCTCTGGTATTTAACAGCAGTGGTAGATAAACCCTTCTGTGATTCAGGTCTCAGGTTTGCAGATATGCTGAAATGTCTGCTCTCAGCACAATTCCAGTAGTAGCTTACAGTCAGCGTGTCCTCTTGTAACTGGTTTGGAATGATGATGAGCATAGCTGAGTTCCAACTCATGCTTATTAAATGGAAACTATACCTACAGGAATACGTGGCTCTTCATTTGTATGACTTCTATATATGGATGGAGAGATCTAGACTTTACACACACACACACACACACACACACACACACACACACACACACACACACACACACACACATATGTGTGTCTATCTAGATATGTATGTACTTTTTAACAACCTTGATGATCAGAGCTGTGTACGACACTATTCTTCAAAATACTTCATGCACTTGCTTGGTCCTCAAGAGTTTAAGCAGATTTCCAGTGCAAAAAGAGACTATAAATATACATAAGATCCTTTTTTAAAGCAATGTTTGATATGAGAGTATTGTATGACAAAAGAGAAGTAATATTATTGCATTTAATAGGTGATAGTATAGCAAGTTTTTATTTCTCCCAACATGCTTTTCTCTGAAAGAAGCAATAATTTTGCATAGAAAATGCACCTGCCCCTTGAAACCTATATTATACATATCGCATTGTTGGAAGAAAGTTGTAGAATGCTGTTTTGGCCCATGTGAACATCTGTAATGAAACATAATTCACATGATCAGAAATCCATGTATGTGTGAGAAGCATTTGGTTTTATCTTGGTAACAGTAATTTGTTAATTATTAAGTATCTAATGTTAACTAATTCAAAAGCTGTTCATGAAGTACTAAATTTAAATTTGGCAAAGAAAGAAGGCGGAGATGGCAGTGGGGCAAAACAGGTGGCAGGAGAGTAAGTCAGGGGTACAGGGGAGCAAGAAGAGAAAGTAGGGGTACAGAGAAGAAACTGTGGCACACGTGAGCAGGGCAGGTACAGAGGACCAAGCTAGTGACATAACAGTGTGGAACAGCGAAAGAAGATCATCAGAAGGGATAGATGTGTACAGTTTCTTATCATTTATGAATGCCTATGTCTATCTGCTATCTCACTTTAGAAAGCAACCACAGGAAAAACTAGCCTTGGGGAGTACATTTCCTTTTCCACCTCCATTGTCCAGCAGGCAGGTTCTCACACAACGAAGTTGAAAAAACTAGGTGATAGCAAAGTAGGTAAAATGAGTTTTTCAAAACATTTGAAGCATGCCACACCCTGGAATGGGGGGCACATTTAGCACACGGGCCACACATTAGACGCCCATGTCCTATAGGTATGGTTTCCATTTAGCTCTTTTCAGTTTCAGAGGGTAAAAAGCATCACCTTATTCACAATTTTTTGCACTATCATCTGTCACTAAAAATATACATTTTTACTATATATATATATATATATATATTAATATATATATATTGATATATATATATATATTGATATACAGGTATATTGTTATATTCAAGCACACAACTCCATCAGCTCACAATATAAGTGTGAACATGTGTAAGAAAAAGGAAGGATTTTGCACTGATTTTCACTGTTCATATATTGTGTGAAAACAGGAGAATGACACTCTCCAAAATGCCCAGATACTCCCACAAAGCCCACTGCTTGGCACTATTGGAACATAGCAGTCATTTTTTCATGCAAAAAGCTGTGTAGATCAACATTAAGAAAGCACAGTGCACAAAAGTAGTCCTTATTTTAGCATAGAGGAACATAACATAGTAACAGAGTTGATGAGGCTGAAAAAAGACATGCATCCATCAAGTCCAGCCCATGCCAAGTCAGGGGTATCTTTTTGATCCAAAGGAAGGCAAAAAACAAACAAACATTGAAGTAATTTCAAATGAAGCCCCAGGTGGGTAAAAAAATCCTTCCTGACTCCAAATGGTGGTCAGATATTTCCCTGGATCAACAAAGTATCTGCGTTGAAGCCATCTGTCATAATTCTCAATAAGTCTGGGCAACCAAACTGTATCATTAGGGACTAAAAAAAAATCCAAAAATTCCCATTGATTTAAAATAGGTGGTTAAAAGCCACTTTAAATGAATAGGTATTTTTATTTGTCCCTGATAGTGCAGTTGGCTTACCTGAGAATTATTCAGTATATCTTTAGTGCATAGGGCCTTCTGTGTGTTCAGCATTACAGCAGAAGCTCTGTTACTGATCTACAAACAAATACATGCATGTGTAATGAACACTTTGGTCAGTTTTCAAAGAAAAGCAGAAAAGTGCAATTTATCAGAACAAAAACTACTGTGACAGCACCTGTTTTAATACAAAATTTTAAAAAAGACATTATCCCATACAGTACTTTTCTCTCAAAAATGTTATATAATATTTTACCTTGATAAACAAATAATGTTATAGTGCTACCACACAACATGACTAAAGTCTGTAAAGTGGTGTATAAATTACTGGACATGTAGAGTATTGTTAACGCTTAATGACCAGCTTCACAATGTGTGGCATACACTTCTGGTCTTCAAGGGGTTAATGGAAGTTCTTTTATATGTAGCGAATAATGGCCAAAATCCTACGACAAAAATGTAGTTTTTTCCAGCCATAACCTCATGATGTCTGCTACAGGTCACATCCTTGTACTGTGAAAGAGGCGGGTACGGAAGTGTTTGACCTTTCTTTCTGCACACTTTTCCATTGTCGGTTTGCTGTACTTTTCACTCCATCATTAAAAACTAAAGATTCCTGTCTTCTTTTTTTTCTGTCTCTTCTCATTTCTTTCCATGCATATCAAATCAAATTCACAGTGACATCATTATATGTTTTTGGGGTACTTGTCTTCTTTACACTGGGCAAACTGCATTCATGAGAGATAACAAGAATCTCTGTCTCTATACATTGAGTAGGAAATGTGAGGCCCTGCACTTATGGTTGTACTCCAATTTCCATCCCCTCTGGTTCTTAAAGGGTTAATAAATAGCATGAAATGAGAACTGAAATGGAAGCAATACTGTGGGGTTAAAAGGCCCAATTTAAAGCAATATTAATTTGGGGAATTAGTATTTGTCCTCAATGGTACCATTGCTTTGCCCCAGAATCACACCTCTTTTCTTTTCAGTATAGGTCCCTATATAGGACTGAAACTATTCTGGGGCAAGCCAACTGCAACACGGGGGACAAATAAAGAGTCTCTTTAATATAAATTGGATTTTTAACCCCTTGAATGCTAGAGAGGTCTCCAAAGCATTATTTTGAATCCAAGAGTTTAAGGTAAAATAGGTGATCTATTTCATGGATGGAGAAATCTCTCGAGAAAAAGAAGAAGTTGCTGTACACCATGAAATCTTATTACTGGGAGTTAGAAGAGCCTGTAAGGGAAGCAGAGAGATGGAAATCATTTTTGAATTAGAGGGAACCATCCAGATATGTAAGTTGGAGCAGAAAGATTAATGGGTATATGGGAATGTGCAGAATTTGGAGCAAATGTGAAGCCATTGGAGGGATTTTCACTATTACAGATGAAATGTAGTGTGTTAGGTGGATGGGTATGATAGCTGCTGTTTGTATAGACAGGAACAAGAACATGCTGTTTAGTAGGATCCCATTTCTGCCACCACGAAATCTTAATTGACTACTTGAAAAGCCACAGTGCCACCCAGCAACCTCGGCTGGTGGCCGGATCCTGTCTTG
Source organism: Rhinophrynus dorsalis (assembly GCA_037306005.1). NCBI lineage: Eukaryota > Metazoa > Chordata > Amphibia > Anura > Rhinophrynidae > Rhinophrynus > Rhinophrynus dorsalis. The sequence continues at coordinate 191,514,419 of CM074718.1, read as the reverse complement.
TCACTGGCCCCGCTGCAGTCATGCGCAGTACTGACTGCCCGAATGCGCTGCAGCTGATAACGGAACAGGGCGCTCTGAATTCAGTCCGTAGTCCTCTCTGCGCACCTTCCTGGGACCAAGCGGTCCCAGAAAGGTGTGCAGAGAGGACTTTGGTCTGAATTCAGAGCTTCCCGCTCTGTTATCAGCCATGGAGTGGGCAATCTCTACAGCACATGACTGCAGCACGCGCATCCGTCTCTGCGCATGACGGCTTCTGACAAACATCCTTAGCAAATTATTATATGGGATGGCCATTGCTAGTTGAAGGGGCTCTTCACTGTAGCAAAGCAGATATGTCAAAATGGGCAACAACTGAATTAATTAAAAGTCAAAATTCACATGGTACATGTTTGGGTGTATCTGAACGTTGTACCTGTAAACATATAATCCATTTAGACATGTAATTATAAATTACCTTTTAATCTGTTAGATTTATCTTGCAGGGGGAGTTCTAATTTTGGAACAGTGACCAGAGGAGCTGAGGTGACTCTAGCTGAGCTTCCTGAATGATCCTCTGGTGTGCCTGATATTTGTATATCTGCATGGCAGCAACGTCATGTATCAAGGATGAATGAAAAGAGATGAGCGGTATAATGAGCAATCAGAAAGGGAAGCTGAGCTGATGCTGTCTGAGCCTAGTTTTACAACTATTAAAATCAACCAAATAGAAGCCCCTCCTAGTCCACCATACTGGATATATGTTTGATAACTCATATTGTTCTTCTTAGTTCCATACCCATGACTGCAACCCTAAAATGTGGTGTGCAATTTGTGCCCTCACCTGCTGTTGGAATTCTATTCTCATCACTCAGATGACCAGTAACAGCTGAAGGGTTGCTAATTGTCCAGCCCTGCCCTAAAATTAAAGATAGGGTGGAAATTATTACCAGTTACTACACACAGTCTATCAACACCTCTCCCTCAGCCAGGTCTCTCCCCCACTACTTCTCTAACAAGACTCCCTCTTCTCCTGCCCTCACAAACTAACAATCAAAGAAAAATCTTTCTAAACCTCTGAAGGTTTACTCTGTCGTTACAAAGAGAGGCGACCCCTCCCCAACCCACACACATCTCAACCACGACATACAGTTGTCCATCACCCCTAACACCACCTATAGACTTGCCTTACAAAAGAACAAGGGTCGCCACATAGTGTACTGAGAAAAAATAGTGTGATTCTGGGTTAAGTAACTGTACCATAGGGAATAAATATAAATCCCTAATGATTTAAATAAAGCTTTTAACTTCTTGATTGCTAAACAGGTATCCAGTGCATTATGTTGCATTAATGACACCTGCAGGTCTGGTGGCATGTATTACCAGGTAGAAAAGGTACCAGGTCATCAACCTGGCAAGACCTGGCTGAATATCAGCCTTGGTCCAAGCAGTTTAATTTGGATCTCTGATGAGCCAAGTATCTGATTGAATTAACTACTGCTGTAGGAGCAAAGTCTCCCCATGTCAGACACTTTTGTCATATGCTCTTTAAACCATGTCTCACATCTCACGGATTAAGGGAAATAGCTTAATGGTGTAGTAGATTCTTTTATGGAAATATATATGCTAAAAAGTTCTCCTGGTAATTAAAACAAGGGTCCTCCCAGTCCTGCAAGATTTTCATTCAAAAGGTATTACAGCTCAGGCTTAGTTTTCTTAATCAAACTGTAGCTACAGCACAAGCTGGTGTCCAATGGCAATTTATTATTATGTGATCTATTAAAAAAATGGAGTCATTGAATACTGTTCTCCAATATAAGGGATAGGAAGAGCACCACCTGGTGACCAGAGTTTAAGTTGTAATCACATTTGAAAGAAAACTCTCCCAGTAGTGGGAATAATATTGCTTTATGTAGCAGGGAAAGCCCTACTATATATATATATATATATATATATATATATACATATATATATATATATATATATATATATATATATTTAAAAAGATTACTTCACCTATAAAATAATATTTTGAGCAGTTAATCCACTTGGGGAAACTAATAATTGACCAACTCCATTGTTGCATACAGGGTCCCTAGTACAGGGGTGGCTTTAGGTTTTTGGGGTCCCTGAGCAAAAAAATTCACTTGAACCCCCCTTTTTTACTCCTTTTCCATTATTTCTAACAATACATAGCCATCTGAATTCATTTACATGAGATTGCGTTATTGTATAAACATGGGGGGGCCCTCTAATAAAGTGGGGCCCAAAGCAGCTACTTAGTCTGGTTACAGTTTAGCTCCACCCCTGCTCTAGTACCACCCATGACTGAGCCATTAAATGCTCACATGACCTTACCCTAGCCCCATTCACTGATGAGTGGCACAGAAAATACTCATAGCCTCCAATACACAAACATGAGCAACTATCCAGTACAAAAATACAAACATTGGTAAATAAACTGGTCAGCGTTGTATATCAAATCCACGTAACAGCAATGCATCAACTGCTAAATAAAACAACTACCATAAACCAGGTCTGGTGCAGGGTAAAGGAATTGCTCTGACCACTCATACGGCTTGATGTAATAGACATGGCCAGCAGAGTTGAGGTGCTTTTCACAATTAGGCATCATAATCAGTGGTGTAATTAGAAATCAGAACCCAAAACAGGCTTTTGTTTTCAGCTTTGCAAAAAAACAAGGGAAAAGGCTTAATTCAGAAGTTACCTAATGGAAAATGCTTACTTCAAAATCAAGAAAAGTGTCGGTAGTAAGATTGACTTACTGTGATGTGATATATTTGTGGAGTAAACCAATTGCACCATAGAGAATAAATAAATATCACCCAAAATACCATTGATTTAAATGGGGCTTTTAACCCCTTGAATGCTAGAAAGGGATCCAACTCATTCAAGGGGATAAAAGACCCGTTTAAATCAATGTATGTGTATTTTTCACTGTGGTGCAATTCGTTTACTCAATAATTGTATCACTTATCTTAGTACATCAACCTCACTGCATATCATTTTCTTGATGCTGAATTAATATACAACTTGTCTTTACTACATTACCCTCTCTGTCCCTTTACGGTAATGTCAGCACCCAAAATCAAGATGGCCATTACTTACAGCGTGTATCAGGAAAAGAAGTAACAACATGTGATAACTATCCCTGGATATCTTCAGTCCAAGAAACAGCCATCCTTCTATATTAGACAACACTAAGGCTAATGTGCTAAGAAAAATATATATACACAAGGTGTCGGCCTATAATCACACACCAGGACTACTGGACCTCTGTACTTCTTCTCTCCAGATGCTCAGATTACAATCCTCCACTCTATAGATTGTCACAAAAATCCAACTTGTGATAATGTGCTAAGAAAAATGGTGCAATTCTGGAGTAAATGATCTGCACCATAAAAAAGTCCCATTGATTTAAATGGAGCTTTTAACCCTTTGAGTGCTTTGCAATGCATTCCATACCTCTCTGGCACTCAAAGGGTTACCTCCTTTAATGCGATAGGTAGGGTGCAGTGGTGGTAGGACATGGTATCCAATCAGGACCATCAGCTCTGGACTGTCATTCATCTCCTTACGATAAGACCAGTTTTCTATCACATCTGGTGGCCACTGACCTCATAACACATGATTTCTGCCAGCCAGCAAGGTAAGAACAGTGTTTATGTATTTCTTCCATTTTCTTTATTAACCATCTGAGCACCAGTGAGGTGTTCACTGCATTGAAAATGTGATTCAAACTTGTTTTGAGACTTTAGGTGAGGTCCATATCTGTAAGCTTTATTCAGATTTGCTCGAGACCATGTGTGGGGGGGGTTCCTGCCTCAGATTTCATTACAGGGTGTAGTAGGGTCTATTTATACCCCTGCAGAGTGGTCTTAAACACTTGTGGAGCAATGTATTGGAATTCTTTAGCATTCAAGGGGTTAAAAGCCCTATTTAAATCAATGAAAGTAATAGGATTTTTTCTATTTATTTTCTATGATGCTGCTGGCTTCAGAACTGTACCAATTTTACTGACTATGTCAGTCTTACTGGCGTACACCTCCTTGGTGCACAACGAGTCAAAGGACAAGTTTCCAAGCAGGTTGGGAGGGAGGAACGTAAATCTTTAGCAGAGATATATATTACCAAACACAGGCTTAGATTTCATTGCAGTTGCTAACTTTATCAAGGGTTTTATCTAAATCTTTCTACATAGACTTCAGTTGGAATCTGGCACAGATTGCATTCCAGCTGGACATATTTCCTCTTTTCCAATTTGGGATATATTTCCAGTTCTGAAACCTCATTGTGATTGAGGGTCAGAACTGGAGCACCAACTGCATTTTTCTTTTCCTTAAAAAAGACCCCGTTTGAATAATTTTGGAGAACTAAAAAATGTTCCAAAGTGACTCCAAAGCATCACATTTTACTTTCTGTATCTTTTATCAGACAGAGGAAATCTGGGGGGTGGAGGGGTCAATAGACTCCCCTGTCCCCTACCTGATCCCTGTCTGATCCCCCATGTGACCAAGCACCTTCACCACATCCCTATTACCTGCGTTTGTACCATAAATTACCAGATTGCCCTGGTGTATATCCCACTGGTCCCCAAGTATTGCCCTGCTCGTCTTATATAATTGTGTATTTCCTAAAGTTGCCATATCACTATTTCATTGAGAGCCAAGCATGGAATGAAAAACCTTAGAGTGACTTGCATGCTTGCTGTACTCACTCTGTGACCTAGGGAAAACTCTCTGGAAAACTGTATACCATCTAGAATTTTTCAGTAGCCTACTGCCCTGTGAGAAAGCCCAGGACAAAAGAAATTAATCCGGGGTGCAAAGCCCCGGTTTCCTATTGAAAGTAGCCATCTACTGGGCGACCATGAATATAGTGCGTTAAAAATGTTGCCGGAATCAAAAGTGCATCAGTGCTCAAGGAACAGCGTTTTGGGCTGCACTGGAAATAAAGAAAGTTGTGCTAGGAAGAGTTAGGAGGGTGGTGGGTGGAGTTAACATCAGGACTAGGACAGACTTGCAGAGCTGTGTATGCATGCCGCACAGCTCTGTGTAGAGCACATCTTCAAAAGGTAACGTTTACAAAGGCTATTTCTACAACAATGAAGACGATAAAAAAAATACAAAGAAGCCCTATAATCGCTACAATAGGCATCCAATTTGATTAACTTGCTTATGGGTAAAGTTCTCCTTTAAAAAGGTCCATTCACAGCCATTGCCTCCATATAACTGTTAAAACACATTCTCTACCTATACAGATCTGTTATAACACACATCAGTGCTATGCACAGAATGATAATAGACTTAATGAGATTTTCTTTTCATTAATTATTTCTTAAAGGGATACTAATACTTAACAGGTAAAATATGTAGATTATAGGGTTTATCCTCCTGAGTAAAACAAGGGCATCCCCACTGCTGAAAGAAGTTTTATTCAGAAGTTATTGCCACTCAGACTTGAATTTTTTTAGGTGCAGTATCTCAATGACCTGAAATGTTACAGTGGCGCTGTTGCTACATCATCTTATGGAGGTTTATGGGCAACTCACCAGAGTTGTTCATAGGATGGTGTAGCAACAGTGCCACTGTAACATTTCAGGCCATTGAGATACTGCACCTAAACATTTCAAGTTTGAGCTGCAGTAAATTTTGAATAAAACACCTTTAAGCATTGACAGTACCCTTGTTTTAAGTAAGAGGATATATATATATATATATATATATATATATATATATATATATATATATATATATTACATATAGAGTATTACTATCCCTTTAAATTATCCCGATTTCACCCAAGTGTCAGATTGAAAGGCCAGATTCACAGTGTATGATATGCACAAATTAACTGCTTCTTTAGTTTCATTTATACCAGGAATTCATAGAGAGAAGCTCTGCTTGTCTTATGTGTGAGTGTTTAAGTTGTTTTAGGTTCATGGTTCTTTGAGGTCTGGTTATATCTCTGTGAGGAGCTGTAAGGGTTAACATTTTCAAGATTTCAGATTCAGCTCATTTAGAAATGTTACAAGTATATCCTTAAGGGATTAATTCTCCTTACATTGTATGTGTATTATAAGTTTCTCTCTGTTCCCTTTATGAATTTTACTTGACCTTACTGCTGTATACTTAGGACTCTGCCATGTCAAACTATCTAGTACACCCTGCTGGTGGAACAGCTGTTCTCCTTTAAGGCACATTTAGTAAATCTCAAACAGGAAGGGGGGGGGGCATTACTAAGGAAGATTTCAGGAGCAACTTCCTGCAACTGTGTTTAGAGCAGTTATACCTGAAAATCTTCCATAAGCTTATTTCACTTTAATGAAAATCTTTCCGATCGCCATGCCATGGAACAAACTATGAATTAGTGAATTAACCCTTTGAGTGCCAGAGGGGTACGGAATGGATTGCAAAGCAATGCATTCGGTACCCCTCTGGCACTCAAAGGGTTACTCTCTTATTCTGTGTGATGTAGAACCATTTTCTACTTCTCGTGAAGACTGTAAACTAGTGGTGGGCACTGTGAGGCCCTCTAGCCTGGAATGATGGGCATTGTAGTCTAGGCAGCTGGAGAACCTCATGTTGCTCATCACTGCTTTAACCCATTGAGTGCCAGAGGCATGTACAATGCATTGCACACCCCACTGGCACTCAAAGGGTTAAACCCTGTAATATTAAGTACAGGCTTGTTTGTTTTCTGTGGTTTGGTATTACCAGCATCAGTTCTCAGTAAGACATGACTCAGAAACAAAGTACTAAGTTATATAACGGTAAATCTGTTGATTTAGGAAATTGAATCTTTATTTACATTATTGTTACAGTTTAGATCCAAAAAGTAGAAGAACTTATGTCCTGCAGTCTCTTCTACTGCGTGTTGACCAGTAGTCCAATAAATCATTTCCTTCTCTAGCACAGCACTCTTCATATTTCCCAACATTCCCATGGCTAAAGAGGGACACTTTTGATTTAGGTGGCGTTGCTGGTGGCATGGCTGGTGGGTGGGGCATTATTGAAAATTATTAAGTTATTTCAGAACATATTGACACTTTTTTTGTGTAATGGAATAAATGATTTAGAGCAAGACCAAAGGCTTTTTTTGCACAGATAAACACATATACTGAAGTTTAAACAAACATTAATATGAGTTTTATTGCTGTGGAGGACTTATATAGATACCACGCAGTCTGATCTCCTAAAAAGAGGGACATAAGGATGGGGCAGAGGTATTTGAGCAGGGTTGGATTTACATCCCAGTCTTCCCTAGGCAAGACACTCTAGTTGCCTTTAAACCCACCCATGGTCACACCCCTATTCAACACATATCCCATCCCTCAGTCCCATCCACTGTTCCCTGGCATAGAAAATACCTTTGGCCTGTAACAAGCAAAGCCAAAAATAAGACTTTAACTCTGCATCTGAGGGGTTAAATAACAGCCTGTAAAGGAGTATAACACTGGTGCAGGGACATTGAGAGTTCTTTGGCTACAGCCGTAAGATAGAATGTGGGTGTGGCCAGAACAATTGAAGCGGACCTTAAAATGTGGAGCTCTAGGCAGCTGCCTACTCTGACTATTGGAAAATCTGGCCCTGGATGTGAGTCTCAAAAAGGGACACTTGGGAGTTATTACTTTTGCCTTCTGACAGTGCTGATTTCATGTCTGTTTCCTGCATGGTGCATTGAGATCCCATTTTAAAGGGATAGTAATGTTTCATAATAATAGCAGCTCCAATTAATCTTCATAGTATTTGGACTTTGGAGAGTGTTATTTCAATTCTGTCAGAGTTGTAATTAAAGAGTAATTCAATGACAAAGTATCCCCCTCCCACCCCTTTTACTGATGTAACACTTTTCAGCCAGAGCAGAAGGGAGGTGCCCAGGTAGACTGCAGAGAGGGACAATCTTCAATTAAGATAAGGGAAAAACCTGAAAAACATGTCAATGGGTGCAGGGCTTTCATTGTTCTCATAGGAAGAAGATTGTCCCCTTCTGTTATCTGTCTGGTCTTACAACCAGATTCCACATCTGAGAAGAGATGCCTTACACTAGGTAAAAGGGGCGGGAGGGGGAAACTTTGCTTGTGAATATTTCTCAAACTATAAAGGTTTCAGAGATTAGACTTATATTGTTCTTCATGTTTTTTAATGTCTTATGTTTGCCAAATGGCCATTCTCATCAAGCTCCTATTGTTTAGAAAGCCTTCAGTCAATGTAATTACTCCTGTGATTCTTCAACAACATTAATCTTCAAAAAGAAACATAATAAAACACACATTGGACAGTATAACTTTAACCCCTTAACGACCCTTGACGGCCATAGTACGTCAAGGGTCGATCTGATTGAACGACCCATGACGTACTATGAATGTCATGGAATTCCGTGCTCCC